>OZ010598.1:89360529-89503029 GCA_963932145.1 Acanthosepion lycidas | reverse complement strand
TCTTCCTGCCAAGAGAAGAAGGCCTCTGGAGCTCAGGTCCTTATCGACCAAACTCCCCCTCTGACCGAGTCTTCTAAAACCGCCACGCCTGTAATGTATCCACGGTTGGGATCTCATCAAAGCCCACATTCCCCGAAGAGCCTTCTTCCAATGCAAGTGTGGTTGAGGAGAAGGAAAAGGGGGAATGGCAGGTAGTCGGCATGGCCAGAGGGAAGCGTCAGACAGCGGGGCCTCAGTCCCCTCAAGCCTCGGGGACTAAAGACACACACAGCCCCACTCCCTCTGGCAACAGTAAGGGCGATGCCCCGGCCTCAGATCAGACCCTTGAAGACCTAAAAAGAAAATACGACCATGGTTACAGTAAAACAGAAAAGATAAAAGAATTGAAAATTCAACTGGATAAACAAAAGAAAGCAAATTCAACTCCATCTAAGACCTCTCCCACTTCGCAGTCTCCACAGCCCTCTACATCCCGTCCTCCAAAGTCCCCCTCCGAAAAAGAAATCCACTCGCTCCAAATCCTCCGACTCATCACCCTCGCCCCGTCCCTCAACCTCTTTATGTAGAGTGAAGCCTCCTCTTGCTTCCCCTTCCACTTCTGCCCAGCCCCAAATTCCTCTCAGCAGAGACACCAGCCCATTTAGACAACCCTTTACCCCCCGCAGTACTCCCAGTCCTTCCCCCACTAAAGCGCCTGTAATGCCTCTCCCATCAAAAAGACTCAGAAGCCCTTCCCAAGAGGTTAAAGAAAAAAAGAAAAAAGCTAAACCCTTTTTTAACTTAGGGACTGAAGTCTGCAAAATTTCTCCGTCACAAGCAGAGAAAGCAAAAGACTACGGAAATAGAATAACTAACTTAAAATACTTACTGTCGATCAAGCAGTTTGCTGACAAGGACATTGATGGCCCTCGCAACTTCCCTAGCGCGCAACGGGTGTTAACTGTGGTCAGATCCGACGCGGGCTCGAAACAGATTTGGGCTATGTTGGACGAGGCTATAACTTCGTTCGACATGACCCCACCCATCGCTATTATTGAAAATAATAGTTTTAAAAAAATGAAGCAATTTTGTGCAGAGAGGGTCCCGATTTTCGTTCACCCCTCCCTTTATAGAGCAGTAAAATTGACTTTCCCCTGGGATATCGGCGGAATCTCCCAAGACGGTACCATCAAAACTGAAAATAGCCATGGGTCTATGGGAGAGGCTGTCGGTATCCTTACCCCGGCCATCTTTAATCCAGGTAAACAACCCTAATCGGACTTCTCGATGGCTCTCTGGTTAGCTACTTTAAATGTGCGGGGCCTGAGGTCCGAGTCTCGCAGGGCGAGGCTCTCTCGTGACCTTCAGCGCCTCGGTGTTGTGTGCAGGAGACCCATTTTTCTTCTCATGACCGTGAGAATATACTGTCTAAGGGGTTCGCCCTTTATTCAGCATGTTTTGATGGTCGTTCGAGGGGCGTCTCTTGGCTAGTGAGCAGGTCTTTGAAGGCTGCATGTACCCTTGTCTACGCAGATCCGGCGGGCAGGCTTTGTGTGCTGGATGCTACTATAAAGGATAAGGCTTTACGTCTCATTGGGGTTTATGCTCCCAGTAACCATGCTGTGCGGCCTGCTTTGTTTCGGCAGATCGAGCCGTTTTTGATGACTTCTCGTCGGGTAGTTTTAGTGGGGGATTGGAATGCCGTCCTTGACCCCGATATAGAGCAAAAACCGGGTACTAACAATCCTGATGTGAAGGCATTTCGGGACTTTATCGGCGGGTTTGATCTTGTCGATAAGTTTCGGAATGAGCACCCTCGGGAGGTAGCATGGACTTGGACAAATAGTGGCAACTCGGCTCCTGGCACGCTTGCGAGCTACCTGGGCCGAGTCTTAGTTAAGAGAGTCGATGTAGGGCTCTTAGGGTGTCCAAGTTTCCACTACATAGTTTATACGGATCATAGGCTTGTCCGGGTCCGTGTAAATTTAGATAAGCCTAAAGTTAGAATGGCTGGTTACTGGAAATTTAACTGTTCATTATTTGGTGAGCAGGATTTCCGGGACCAGCTGCTACTAATGATTCAGAGGGAATTGACGGGGGCGGTTGTGGGAAACGCCTGGTGGGACAATTTAAAATAAAAAATTAGAACGTTTGCTGCCGGTTTTAGTCGTCGACTCAATCTAGATAGATTAGCGGCGCAAACGGCTTTAGAAGATAAAGTTGATCGGGCCGTGAAATCCCGTGTTAGTGGGGACATAGCCTTAGCTAAGGCAGAGTTGGCCTCCTTGCTTATCAAGAAGGATCAAGCTCTGGTAGTTAGGCCTAGGCTAAAAAGAATGTCTTCTGAGGCGACGAACATGGCCGCTGAACTGCGTGCAGAGGAGTTTCGGAAAGCGTCTAGGCGACATATAGCGAGCGTCACATTGCCGGATAAGCGGACCATGACTACAAACACGGGCATATGCGAGGCCTTTCGGGATTACTTTCAGGATCTTTTCACCAGGGAGCCCGGTCTGAGATCTGCTCAGTCCGATGCCTATTTGGCTGACTTTCCCTGCCTTGAGGCAGCTGAAGCGGCTAGGTGCGAGGGTCTCATTACAGAGTCGGAAATCTGGGAAGCGCTGAAGCAGGTTAGCCTGGATAAATCTCCGGGACTAGATGGTCTTCCCTACGAAGTGTACTTTTTTTTTTCGCCCGTTTTTGTTCCTTTGCTGGAACTGATCTTCAACCACTGGATGAAGCAGGGGTCTTTATCTCAACGCTTCACCAGGGGTGTGATCAAGTTGCTGCGTAAGGACAAGAACGGTGGGGATGGGTTAGGGAACTTTCGCCCTTTAACGATGTTAAATACTGACTTAAAGATTTTGGCGAAGATCTTAGCCAACCGTTTGCAGCTTGTCCTGTCTCGTCTGATTGGCCCCGAACAGACTTGTGCTGTGAAGGGCAGGACTATTCAGGATAACCTTCATATGGTACGCTTGATCTTAGAACAAGTCGACAGTGAAGCCGTGCTGATTAATTTAGATCAGTCCAAGGCCTTCGATAGGGTTGACCATCGCTTTCTGGAGGATGTCCTTTCGGCGGCCGGTTTCGGAGCCGACTTTCGCTCCTGGATCCGACTTTTGTATGCGACCCCCGGTGCGCTGGTGGAAGTGAATGGGGTAAGATCGAAGCCTTTCGTATTGTCTCGCTCCATTCGTCAAGGTTGTCCGCTCTCGCCTTTGCTTTACGTTCTTGCGTTGGAACCATTCCTTCGCAAGTTAAAGGCGAATCCGGTCCTGCGCGGAATTTCCCTGCCTGGGGCTTCCACCCCAGCCAGGTATTCTGCCTATGCTGACGACGTTTCGGTTCTTGTGTCGAGCAGAGCCGAGATTGACGAAGTCAGCAAAGAGATCAGTGGCTATGAGATGGTGACAGGGGCCAAGATCAACCACGATAAGTCTGTTGGCTTGCGGTTGGGTGCGTGGAAGGGAGTTTCTCTGCCCGGACCTTTCCTCTGGACTGATGGGCCGATCAAGATTCTCGGCGTCTGGTTCGGTCCTGATCTCCAGTTGGAAATGAACTGGTCGGAGGTACAAGGGAAGGCCGAGGTCGCGGTTAATCTGTGGTCTCGGAGGGGACTTTCCCTGAAGGGAAGGGCGGAAGTATGTGTTTCTCACATATATCCAATTCTCCTGTACCGACTCTCTGTGCTTCCACTCCCGTATGCCAAACTAATTTTATTAGTTCGGACCTTGTTCTCTTTCTTGTGGAGAGACAAGGCCCCTATGGTATGTCGCGAGATCTGTTGCCTTCATCCCTCGGAGGGCGCTCTGGGTATGCCTAGCATTGAGATTCGTCAATATATGCTTCGCATCACCTTTCTAGATCGAATGTGTCGCGGGTCGAATGAGGAGGGTGCCTTTTGGAAAGAAGACGTCCAGAATCATTTCCCGTCCCTGAGAAGTGTGCACTCGTGCGAAGAAGAGGCCGGCCGTACACCACGAGCCGAGTGCTCCTTCTATCGTGAATGTCGTCGCGCTCTGAAGTTCCTCTTGCGGGCTTCGGATGGCCTCTCCAACGCCCAGGGGTTGTCTCGCAAGGCATTGTATCAAGTGTTAGTTGGGGGGGGGGCGTACAAGATGATCTAATTGGCGAGCTCGGTCTTACGAAGCAGGAGGCTCGCTCGATATGGCCTTCGGCGCATGGGTTGAAATGCCTCAATAACGATGAGGCATCACTCACCTGGCTGGTGATTCGTGAAGCCCTCTGGGTCGGCAAGAGACTTTGTTCAGCAGGCTTGGAGAAATATCCAAACTGTCGTTGCTGTACGGGGGAAGTCGAGACCATTGGTCACGCCTTTTTTCAGTGCAAGGCGGTAGTGCCGTTGTGCAAGTTTGTTGAAGGCCTCATGGTCCGCATGTTGCAGGGAAAGTTTTTTGTCCTTGAAGCTAGCTCTGTTTGTAGCAATGTGGTGCCGCAACTGACGAAGGCTGAACACTACGTGTTCTGTTGCTTACTAGGGTTATGAGAGTCGTGATTTGGACGACGCGTCAGAAGGGATTCTATGAGGGCGAGAGGTTCACTTCTTCCCAACTGATCTTGTACTTTAAGCATCAGCTTAAAGTCAAGATTAGGACGGAAAGGCGGCGGCTCACCTCATCTGAATTCAGCAAAAGATGGGTGAATCTTGCGCGTTTGTGCCGTGTAAAAGGGCCTGATTTGGAGTGGCATTTTGATGCCGGTTAGGCATCAGGATATTGTTTTCTTGGGTTGAACATGGGCAACCCTTCCCGAGATTAGTTTAGTGTAGGTCTGTTTTATTTTTGATTTTTAGTTTTTTCTTTTCTGTAAACTTAGCTAGGGTGTGTTTGCACATTGGCCCCTTTAATTTCTGCCCCACCTTTTTTAGTTTATTTCCCCATCCCCTCCCTCGTTTAGGTGGTCAGTGATGTCAGTTCTCTGGTGGATGCGGGGCGCCTTTCGTTTCGCGTGTGTGTTTTTTCGTATTTGTTGTTGTGTATGAATGTGTGTGTGCCTGTGTGAATGCCTTGGAGGAATGAGTGTTACCTTTATTTTTCATAAGCCCCACGTCGATTTTCGTCCGGTTAACTGATATTTCTGCCACATATAAGGTTTGTGGGGGGTTTTATTACTAACACTCTTTTAACCTTTAGCTAATTTACAATTCCGATGTATATATGACAATTTGTTGTCTGATTTGCATTTACTAAACTTATGTATACGTGATCAAGATGATGTGAAAGAGGATGAGAGCGACACAAAAAAATAGTTAAAACCCTATTATTTATTACCACACACTTATATACACATATACACACATCCATATATATACAGACACATAGATACATACATACATGCACACATATATATACCCGCATACACATATAACCATACACACACATATGCATACATATATACACATACACACTCATAGAAACAAATATATATCTATACACATATACATACATTTATACATATATACACATATAAAATAGTAGGGTAAAATTTATCTAATATGTACTTAAAAAAAACAAATTAGAAATAAGAAAGAAACAGTAACACTAATAGTAATAATAAAAAAGGGATCATGGTAATGATAGAGATAAGAAATAATCAATAATAATCTGATAATAAATAATGATAAAATAATAATAATAATCATAATAATAGACAACAATAAAAATATCAGTAGTAAATTAAAAAAGCAGATGATGAAAACATGAAAAAATTAAAAATTAAAATCAAAATGGAAAATATTTCAGTAGTCAAACAAAAAGGAAATAAAATAAGATACATGGGGAGATTAATGAGAGCAGCACATATATGTTTGTAATACATGCTATATATGCTCCTGGAAATCTGGTTGAGCTTTCTAGAGAAAGGGGGTTTCAAAAAACAGTGGATCCTAATGCTATTAATCATTACTCTTCAAGTAAATTGAATTGAGTCCTCCGAGCCGCTGGCACATTTCCTATAGAGAAAAAAGATAAAATTCGCTTACCTCCCTGCTGTGCAATGATGGCCTAGGGGTAAGATATCTGACTGAATTCAAATCAGTCAGGTTTCCTTCCTGGCTTGAAGCATCATTCGGATGTCTAACCACACTGAGGAGCTTTGATACAGCTAAACTGTCTGTGGATGACTATATATATATATATATATATATATATATATATATATATATATGTATATGTATGATAGTAATATATTTTTTTATATATCAAGGACAATTTTAGAGGAAAGAAATATATGACAAAGTGGAAAAAAATTTTCTGTGGCACGTTTCATTCTTTAGGACTTCCTCAAACTAAGTTTATGTTTATATAACTACACATGTGTATATATGAAAGAAAAACACTGAGAATTTTAAATTTAAAAAAAAAAATTTTTTTAATAAGTGTTTGGGTATATAATCTAGCCGATTTCATTTAGATTTTTTTCTTTTTGGAAGGAAATTGGCTAGATTATATTAACCAAAAACACATAATAAAAAAAAAAAAAAGATTTAATTTAAAATTCTTAGAATTTCTCATTCATGTGTATGAATAGTTGCATGAACATAGAGTCTTAAAGAAAAAAAACTTTTTCCACTTTGTCATAAAGCTTTCCCCTAAAAGATATATGTTTAATCATTTCATCTCAAGCAAGGTGATAATGCCACTAAGATGCCAGGAGTTATTGAGAGTGAAAGAGAATGAGAAGATTTTACTAAGGAGAAAGGACAATAAAAGAACAGATTTCAGGACAACAGAAGATGGCAATAATGCCATTAAGATGCAAGGGTTTACTTGGAATGAAAGAGAATGAGAAGAATTTGGTGAGGAGAAGGGACAATAATACAACAGGTTTCAGGAAAACAGAAGATGGCAATAATGTTACTAAGATGCAAGGGGTTACTGGGAGTGAAAGAGAATGAAAAGACTTTAGTGAGCGGAAATGACAATAAAAGAAAAATATTCAGGAAGACAGGAGTTGGAAATTAATGTTGTATTTAAATTGTTAAAGATATTCGGTGGGTAGGGAAATAAGAAAGTGGAAGAGAACCCCACAGACAAGAAATTCTAGAAAAGCAACTATTAGAATAGGACTTATGATGAAATCTTTCTAGTTCAACATTAAAACGATGGGACCTAGTTGCCATTCTAGCCATACATTCAGAGGGAATTCACGTCATGGCAGTGAGAAAATGACTGTAGTCAAGATGCTAGGCTAAGACCAGTAATATGACAGACTTTCTTTGAATTTTGCCAGGAATCTCAAGATATATAACAGGAGCAACAGACTAGATATGTCAGCTATATTTAATACATGAATCAATGGTAGATTTATAAATATGTAAAATAGATTCTGGCAAGAAAAATTGTCTACTGTGAAACAGTGAACCATCATGCTTAGTAACTGACCTAGCAATTGAGTTAATATAATCACTCCACTTCATGTCAGCAGAAAATGTTAGCTGGAGAAGGTGCAATGAGTTTCTTTTCTGGAGGTTAGCATTAGCCATATTGATGGAAGGCAAAAAGGGTTCTCAAAGATGATTAAAAGAGAGCAATTTTGTTTTAGAGGTGTTAAAATTTACAAGCCATTTCTTGCCCCAGTTAACAAATGAGTGGAGGCCATTTTCAAGATCCAGTTTTACTTTGTTGAACCTATCGAACTTATTATTAAGACAGGATTAAATATGTGTTTCATCAGCGTAAATACTGAGTTGGGAACTGATGATAGAAAGGCCATTGATGAACATAAACAACGTAATTCCATGTAGAGAGCAGTGGGGGAAAGGATCTAGAAGCCATGGCCATTCAATCTGACTTTCATTACAAGATTTGATAAGAAGAATTGGATTAAGTCAAATATTTGGACAGAGCTTGAGAAGAAAACCAACATGCCAAACCGAATCAAAGAAAACCAGCATACCAAACCCAGTCAAAGTAAACCAGTATGCCAAACCCAGTCAAAGCCTTTGAGATATACACAGCCACAGTCCAAGCTTATCTAAAGCATGATAGACAAATTTAGTAATAACTGTTAACACATCAGTATTTGTTCTAGAGCAGTGTTTCTTGACCTTTTTAAGCAATGGCACACCTAGGAGCAAATGTAAATATCATGGTACACTTAGTAAAATGTTTAAAGGGTATACATTTAAATGTTAAAAAATAATGTTTGGTTGAATGTGCACCCTGATTTCTTCTTCAGGTCAATGTTGTCTTATTTTTTATGTTATTTTGGGTTGAGAAGCCTAATTCACATAAATAAGAAGTAGAAAATTGCAATAAAACTGATAAAGCCTTTTTAGCTAATCTGGGATATTCTTTTTGTATTGAAATCCAAAATGTATTAAGAATAGTGAAAAGAATTATTTGAAAAAATATTTAATACTCAAATTCAAATACCAATGCTGCACCATTACTACTTCCACACACACACACACACACACACACACACACACACACACACACACACACACACACAAACGTGTATGCCATGACAATATTTCATAGCACACTAGTGCTTGATTAGAGCCTCTTGGACTTTGCCAAAATGAGGTAAAAGACTAATAGAATGATAATTTGATAGATCAGAAAGTTAACTTTTGAGTACACAAATATATACGCACACCCATATTCCCCCCCCCATATATATATATATATATAATCAAAATGTAGGAGCATGAACAGCATGTTTCTCCCTAAAAAACAAACAATTATATTACTTGAATTATTTTTATCCTTGGCAATGTTTTATCCCAAAATATGAAGGATAAAAATTAGATGCCTAATATTCTAACTTTTACTGTCTCTAGCCACAAATTATTTTTACCTGAAACCCCTACCTAACCAACCTAGGAGACTGTTGAAATTCAAATTTTACATTCTAACAGAATTCTATGGCCAGATTTTATCTCTTCTTAGCACTTATCACCTCCTCCTCTTCCCATGGCCTCTTTATTTTTATTTTTCCTCTTCCTTTCTTTTCCCTTTCCCCCTTTTTTCTGTTTCCATTCCCTTTCGTTTGCCTGCAACTACTTAATGAATTAAATTCTCTTCCATCACTACATGTAAATTCTAGAAGACATTTTATGAAAATTTCCAAAGAAAAGAAGTGGGGGATATTTGCTTCAATAACTGTATTTCTGAATAAAAGTTTTTAGTAACACCGTGATTCCCCACCTGATGAGACGTCTAAAAACGTTTTCCCCTTTTTTTGACATTGAAACAAAAATGTACAATTTTGTAGTGGATATGTGCATGTTGTAATGTAACACTGCATAGGATAAATATATATATATATATACAGTGTCAATCATTACCTTGTCTTCTTAATTCTTGTTCTTTTATTGTTCTCCCTTCCTAATAGTATTTTTTCACTCAGTAACCACTTGCACCTTAGTGGCTTTATTACTTTGTTTGGTATGAAATGATTAAAAAAAAAACGAAAAAAAACAAACACATTACTTAGAATAATTACTTTGTTACTTATATAAATATAAAAAGTTTTAATTTTTTATATCATCATTTCACCCCAAGCAAAACGGGACTGCCACTAGTATGCAGGGTACTGCAGGGAGTGAAAGTGTGAGAAAAGACTGAGTATGGAGAGAATTGAGGAAAGGACAAATAAACAAAAGTGAGTTCCACAGGCAGGAAGTCCAGGAAGAGAAACTGCTGGAATAGAAATGGGGGTTGCATTTAGCTATTTCAGTGGAAAACGAGTGGAATCTTGATGCTTAAATTTATGCACTCAGGGCACTGGGGAAAAAAAGCTTAGTTTAGCAATAAGTGACAAATGACTATAAAAAAAAGTGCTGTTAATTATCTATGGCTAATTTGTTTAAATAATGCAGACTATTGTTCGAATCACATGGCAATAATTGTAAGTAAAATGATGCACTCAAATAAGTAACGAAGTAATCGTTTTAAGTTCTCTGAACTCCGGTGCCTTTTTATTTTAAAAATTCTTGGTTAAGAAACAATATTAGGGGAGGTAATTCAGTGTGTAAAAACATTTTGGATATTAAAAAGTAAAATATCCAAAATTTCTTTGTGAGTAAATCAAGCTAAACTTTTCTGATATTTCATTTTGTATCCAGTAAATCAAAATCCAACTTTTCTGTATTATATAAGAATCTGTTTATGACGAAGTTGTTTGAAGTAGAAATCACTAATCTTTTTCTTCTTTGTATTGTATCCCTTAAAGATGTGGGTGATCATAATTCTCCACAACTTCCTTATCCTTTGTAACTCTTTATAATATTTGTTTGTTTTTTTTTATTATACCTCCTATTTTTTATTATGTGCCATCCATTTACAAAAAATTTATAAGGGTAGGCCTACTCACTGTTTCTTTCTGTCCCTTTTTGTCTTCAATATTATCCCCTATACCATAATATATAGAAAGGCTACATAATGTCTCCCTAACTTAGAACTGTTCTCTGTTCTTTTCAACCACTTGATAATTTGTGTGATTACCCATAAATAAACTATGCGTTCATATGAAACTACAACTCACCAAAAAAGCAAAATATGACCATCTTTTTTATGTTATAATTTTATTTTTAAAGAAAAATAGTTCACACTTAAAGCATGTTGACCAGTAAATACTGAAAGTTAACATGTTTAAAAAAGTGAACAGATTTTTTTCAAACAAAATGAGCAATGTTAAAAATAGAGTAACAGTAGTTTTTTTTTTAAAGTTTTTTTTACATTCACCCCAAGCAAGGCAGTAAAGCCACTAAAACACAATATGTTATGGGGTGGGTGTGAATTAGAAAACTGTTATGGTAATTTACCCATGCATGCATGAACTCTCCTAGCTATAAATAGGAGCAGGTACTGCCTTTTAGAGAGAGAAGTTTCCAGCAGTCAGCTCTGACAGTTGGACCGAACATTCTTGTTGTAACATTCTTGTTTGTAGATGTTTGTATTTATTACTATTCTGTTAATATATTTGTTTAACAATTCCTCTCTTTATGTGTTTATTTCTGGCCCCTAACCAGACCACAACAAAAATATAAACATTATTAAGGAATGAAAAGAATAGAAGAGTAATTAGGAAGACAGCAGATAACAATTGACATTGCATTTAAATTTTTGAAGATCAAAGTTGGCTGGAAAGCATCAAGCTGGAAGAAATTTTCACAAGCAAAAAGAACCATAGAATACATCTAGCCAATTCAACTCTAAATTGATGAGACCTTGTTGCCAATCTAGTACTGTCCTTAATTTTAATAATTCTCTAGCTACCATAGAGAAGAGTTTGTCTGCAATTACCATGAAAATATTTATAGAAAAGGCACAGGGAAGCAACTTTCAGGTGGCTGGAAAGTGACTAAAAGTTCAAATGACTTATCTGAGGACTGACTTCAAATTTTACAGATACACTGCTTGTCAGGGTCAGATACATCTGTTGAATTCATTAAAAAATATAATAATAAAAGAAATTTAAGATAACCAGATGAAAAATGAATTGATGTCTGAAAACAATTGATGCCAGTAACGAACATATTTTTATATTACATATTTTAAATAAATGTGATATCTTTTAATAAAATAAATAGATTTATCTTACTCTTAGGAGAGGATTTGTGTCTGTGAATCTTTGAGTTGCATATTAAACTTTATATAAAATGAAACAGAATCGTTGTTGGTAAACTCCACCTATGATAAAGTTGTCGTTTAAAAGTGCTCAATCCACTGCTGATCATGTAAAATGTAAGATAAATGAAGAATAAAAAAATAAATCTGAAGCAACTCAAGTTTTACCCTCAAAACTGAATGATCATCAGGCCAGGTTTGATCTTTACCTTTGTCACTCATGATTTAAGCTTTAAATATGGAGAACTCATAATTTTTTTGTTTTTGTTAGCCCGGATGTCAGACAGATTTCACATACAATTAGTCCTCAGCATCCAGAACCATTTGTTAACATGCCTCCAGCTGCATAATGCTCTGACAATAAAAATTGGGTGTCTTGGATGCAAAGAATTCTGTGAATGCCTGCCAGAAATCTGCCTCAATTGTGAAGAAGTTCTCAAGGACATTGTTTTCCAGGGAATAGAAGAGGTAGTAATCTGTTGGCACAAGGTCACAGGAATAAGGTGGATGGCACAGTGTCTCCTAGCCAAGTTGCTGTATGGCTGATAATCTGCACCACGAGGCCTTACATTGTCATAGAGGAACAGTATACCCTTGTGATTAACCGACATTGGTACCTTCTGTTTCAGTGCCTGTTGCACACATTCTAACTGCTGTGAGTACAGGTTTGAAGTGATGGTTTGGCCCATTGGCAGCAACTCCTAGTACACCACTTGTTGACTAGTCCACCATGAGCTTGTGTGGGTGTAGAGGTAGACTTGTGGTGACAACCAATGTCTGGCATGCTTGGGAGTGTCATACAGGACCCACCATTTGTCACTGGAGATCACTTGATCAAATATGGGTATATTGTGGAGCTGAGAAAGCAATGAAAAACAGGTTGTCACTTGTTGTTTGTTGGCTTCTGACAGTGTGGGGTACCCACATGTTCAATTTGTACTTTCCCTTCTGCAGTGCAGGTGAAGTCTGTTTCATCAGAAACTGGGAAGCATTTGACAAGTTCACCATGTTTGGCTGTCACCCTCCTTTATGGCCGCATTCAGGGACTTCATCATCCAGGGGTCTGTGGCCGTCCACTGTGAGGATCATCACAAAGGAACAGTTCTCTTAACCTTAACATCTGAACCCAATGCCTTGACATATTCGGCAACTTGATGTGGCTGCAGACAAGCCCAATTTAAAGGCATGAAGCAGACAGCCCTGTATTAACTGCTCTGACACTGTCATGTTTCCTTGATGCTGCTTGAGCAATATCCCTGCTCCCCAGCACCTGATTCCCTTATTTGCATGACAGTTGTCACTCCTTCCCACAAGATGCAAAAAATGACAAGGAGTTTTTTGGTTACCTTATATATCTGGAAAATAAAAGATAAAATCTGTCTCACATCTGGGCCAACAAAAACAAAAGTATGAGTTCTCCATATTTAAGGTTTAAATCATGAGTGACACAAGATAAAGATTGAACATCGCCTATCCTTCAGATCTTAGTTTTCTTGGTTTTATTCTTCACTTATCTTACATTATATATATATGCATACACACACATATATATATGTACTAGCAGTATAACCCATCTTCGACCAGGTGTTTCATTACTGGGAATTTTTGTCATTCAATTGCAGCAGTTTAAGTTTAAAGTCAGCCCACCCAAAAATCAATTTTAGAAACAACAATTGGGTGCAACTGAAGCACATCCCCAAATGGGGGGTTAACAATTTGAAGGTGGAGGCCCTGAAAAAGGCCATTTTTGTGTTCCCGTTTCAGCCTCAGGCACAGTAGCAGTTGAAGAGGCGTTTCTCCTCAGCCATTGATTTCAATTCTCTAAATTGATTCTATGCTGTTTTTTTTTTTTGACAGACATTAAGTTTTGCCTTTAATTTTTGCGCAAAGTGTAAAAAATCAGTTTTTTTTTATTTTTCACCTTCAAGGTTGTAATTTTTTCCAGACAATTTGGACTCAAAGCTGGCACTGAAGAATTATCTATCAAACAAAAAAATTTCATCAAAATCAGATGAAAACTGTGTAAACGCATAAACAATATCCGATCACACACACATTTTGAGAATTATAGATATATAGATTACATTTTTCAGGTTCTCTTCACAGATATGTTAACTAATTATAATTATAATATTAATAATTATTTATAATTTATATAATTAATTAATTATATAAATTTAACTGTATAATAAATAATATTATTGTAATAATTTAAACTATTTTTATTAAAGTTTTTATGAAAGATATATATCCAAGAACATATAGTAAATAGTAAAACGTTGCTGGGAGTTATAATGGACAGGAAGTAGTGGAGAGCCATTGTTGCTAACAATCTGAACTCAAAACCGGCACTGAAGAATTATCTATCAAACAAAAAAAAATTATCATCGAAATCGGATGAAAACTGTGGAGATACATCAACAACATCCAATCACACACATACACACACTGAGAATTATATATATGAAATAAATTAAGAAAATTTTAAGCTATGGTGATCTTTTCCATTTATTGAATATTATAGCTCTAGTTATCAACTGAATGCTTTTTTTCTCACCTGAAAAAAAACAAAAAAAAAACATGTAAAATTCTTTTAATTTTCACGTATTTTCTTCATTGTATTATATACATATGCATAAATTTTTTTTTAGTTTTAAAATTTAAACAAAAATTTAAAGAAAACCACTGTTCCTTGCCCTTTGTTGATCTGACAAAGACACATTGTGGGAAGGATATTTCCCTGTAAGGCACTGGAAAAAACTGGTTGTCCACCTATTGTTTTGTGGTTGGTCATTTCTTTTCATGAGGACATGAATGCATGCATTCAGTTTGATGGAAATACATCAGAGTTGTTTGATGATAGCAAAAACAGCAGAGACATTGGATGAGTTGATCAAAATGTTCAACATTTTATCAAAAAGAAAGGAGACCATGCATGTAATTTCCTTGAAGGACATACTGAATGCAAAAGAGACAGAGGAAAAGAGCACATAACCTACTTAACAAGTTTATATAAATGGTTTATAGAACAGGGATTAGGAGAGATAGCAAAAAGGAAGTTGTGGAGAGCTATGATCACACACATCCTGAAGAGTCACAGCACATGGAAGAAGAACTGGGTGTATCAGATCTCATCCAAGAAATCAAAGAGGAAGTAAACAAAGGAAGAAAGTAAGGACGTTAAGGCTGTCATTTTTATGTTTAAACTAGGATACCTTAAGACACCACACTTTCTTTTAGAGTAAAGATACAGTGTAACTCGGATATAAGAGAGTTGTCGGGACCGGAGAAGAAGTATCTTATATCCGGGTTTCTCTTATATCCGGGTTTGGTCTATTTTGTTTAGGTAAGTATGGCTCTAATTTGGGACCAGAGAAAATCTCTTATATCAGGGTTTATCTTATATCAGGGTCTCTTATATCCGGGTTACACTGTATATTTTTTAATCTCATGTCCTTTCAGGATGTAAGCAATGACTCTTTACAACTTCTTTTTGTTTTTAATCTCATGTCAGTTCAGCATGTAGGCAATTATGACTCTCCATAGTTTCCTTTTCTATTTTTTAATCTCATGTCTCTTCAGGGTGTAGGCAATCATGAGTATCCACATCTTCCTCTTTATTATTTATGAATTGCCATGCATTCTTTGGAAAGATAATGGAGGGATTTCCTGTTGCCTTCTCCATGTTTTTTTGAATTCATAGTCCTTCAACAAGACTGGATGCCACCCAGTTTATCCTACTATTTAACCCATAAATGGGTGGGAAAGAAGAGATGAATTCATGCCTTTCCTAAGAGTGAATATAGTAGATGAGGTCAGTACAGATCAGAAAAAAATTATTTTAATATAATGAAGACAATAAGAAACTATGGTTCAACAGTGGAAATCATTTCTCCGTGCTGTTTAAAAATGACAAAATGTTTTAAGTCTTTGCTATTGTTTGAAGTCTTTTACATGAAAATAAAAAAATATATCTTTTCTATTATTTTAATATGTAGTAATTCTATGAGGTCAGATTAATGTTGACATAACAATAGAAAACCAATCCCACACTTTAAGTCTAATAGTGTATTATATTACTACTTGTTTATCCAAAACACAAAACATGACAGCATATTGGATTTCAAGTGATTTTTAAGAATAAATTGCAAGTGGAAAGGAGATAACACCAAAAATGAATCACATGGACATATTACACTTGTGCATAAGCTATATTCAGTGGAAACTCAGGTCACGAATGCCTTGGTTTATGAACAAATTTTCTGAACTAAAAAACGTCTCCAGGGTGAACATGCAAGCCAGTGAAATTTGTGCAGAATGGGGTGAGGTGCAATGTTTTTATGCAACAATATTACCCTGATAAAGTGGTAGAAAGTTGTAGCAATAAAACATTTTCAATGGCAATGTCATATCACATTTTAGAAACATTTTAAAACATAGATAAAAACAAATCTCATTGGACGAATTTTTATTGAGACAGAAGCCAAGTGAGACTGAACCAAAGTTGGGTGATGCTAAGAGACAGAAAAAAAGAAAGAGAAGAAACCCCTAAAAAGACAGTTACCTGACGATGTTATGGAAGGGGGCTCCCCTTTCCCTTATACCATCAACATAGGCAAAAAAAAAAAATCTCATTGGACAACTTTTTAGTGAGACAGGGGCTCCCTTTCTCCTTACGCCATCAACTCTCCCTCATACAGGTATGATGAAATTAAGTTTTTTACATTTTGGGTCACAAATGGCCTTCAAGAATGAATTAAATTTGTGAGATGAGGTTTGACTGTATATAAAAATCACAATGACATTTATATATACATTAAGATATATTATCATTATTATTATTGTTGTTGTTGCTCGAGATTTGTGGTTTAATTAGTTTATTGATTACCTGGTTAGGAAATTATTAAATAAGCAATCATCTGGGGTTACAGAATGGATTAATCTGTTTTATATTGATTCTTACGGGAGGAAAATAGTTTTGGTTTACAAATGGCCTTCTGGAACAAATTAAATTTGTGAACCAAGGTTGCACAGTACTTGTTTTTTTTAGATAATATTCTCAGAATGATGGGAATAAGTGTCAACATTTCTTGTTGCTGAAGGCATATTTTCAGAGTTAGACTTTATGAAATATCGTTATGTCTATCAGATCAATTCTAATATTTTGTTAACATTGATGTGACATGATTATGAAAAATGCAACAACAGTTTTGAAAAAAAGTATTATTTTAAAATTCTCATATTTTATAAGATTGTCTTTTTGGTTTACATAGAAATTTAAATCATTGTTATAATTTGTAATGGAATTTAATTTAGAAATGCAAAGATAAAAAAATAAATGCCTTTGTATATCATGGTCACATATAAAACCAGGAAAATTCTGAATGAAAAGATTTGTGGATACAAAATTTATGGTGAAGTCATGTTTGAATTATTTGGTATGGTTTTCCTCAAACTAATTTCTTTGTTGTTTGTATTTCATGTTTTGGCTGGTGTATTCTCCAATCATCTTCAGGTGTTTGTTGTATCTCCAAAAGTTGTCAAATCTTATTTTGGAATACAACAGACACTCAAGAAAACCTGGAGAGTCCAAAATGTAATGAAATAAAAACAAGGTCAAAAAAATTGGTCTGAAGAAAACAGCCTCCATTGATTCAAACATAAAATTCAGACAAGAATTGTGCTTGATGATTCATTTATTTAGTTAAAAAATGGTTAAAAAAAAAAATAAAAAAATAAAAAATTCAAAATATATTTGATTTTAATGAGTTAAAAAAAAAAAAGAAGTGTAACTGTCTATTAGTGAGACATAAAGTCATATAAGATTAAAGAACTGAGAAATAATTGGGTTAGGGAAAGCAAAGAACATTAGACATCATTTGACCTTTTAGGAAAATGAAGAAAATAATCAGTGTTGACAATAGAGTAAATGTGACGTCATTGCTAACACTTTAAAAAAAATAAACTTTTGCTTTAGATTTGATCAAATATCACCGGCATCACTTTTGTTTTTTTTCTGCTTCCTATTTATATCCAGACATTGAATTATAATTTTAAAGACATGCCATCTAATATTCTACCAACATTCACAAGTTGAGAGTCAATAATTTTGGTCTTTTATTTGAGGTTTAAAAACTCAGATAGATTTTATTCCATTATAATGGAGACATTTGCAATCTACAGTTTTCTAAACCATGCTAAGCTGGTTTATTGTTTCCTTTTCGGCATGGATTTTGATTGCATTTCTTCATATTGGATTTCTTAAGAACGTTAGCAATTTCTACAGACAACTGGCAACAAAAAGACATTTCCATGTTTTAGAAAGAGAAGTTTCTATTCTTCTCCTGTGAAGAAGGCACCAAGAATATCTTCTATTCCTTATGGATACAATCTTCTCAAAATGCCACCGGATCGCAGGATATTGTTGAATTTCATGCTGCCTCAGGATCTAGAATTAAACAGACAAAATAACGTAAACATAATGAAATTTAAATTTATAAAACTTTCAATAATTGACATAATGAGTTTTAACAAGTTCTCCTTTCAGTTAATTGAGACACAATGAAGTTCTAACATTTCTTCAGAATAAATGCAACATCAGAATAATTATATTTACACTGTGTAAGACAAAAATCAAACTTAGTGACGGTCTTTGTACATATTAAATTGATTATTTACAACTAGCACATTCATAAACTGTTCAATAACATTGGACAAAAAAGATCTTTTGTGTGTCTGCCAGACAAATGCTGCTGTACTCTGGGTTGTAATCAGTACTTGGAGCAGTCGTATTTTTTTAGATATGTACAAAGCAAATTTAAATTCAATCTAAATACATTAACAGAATAATAGACTTTTATATATTCTACAGATAATCTTCACATTCCTCAATATTTCATATCAGGTGGAACATGAATGTAATTATATGTGCTCCATTAGAGAAACATTGCTTTAGAAGTCAAGAGAATTGAATTATCTCTAACAGTTTCAAAGCTGATCAGGACCTTTTGAAGATATGTAGTGCACTGAAATCACATCTGCAGTGAATTTTTATGGTTAACATCATTTCCAAATTCTATTTTGGCATGATTTGGGGGTTGAAATATACACTACACGAGTTTTCTAAGTTTAGTTCTTTTTCTTTCTAGGAAAACAATGCATATACCCTGCATAGTGAGCTTGAGCTTTAGGAATGATAACAAAAAAAACTAAATTATTAAGAACTACAAAGAACAGGAAATTGTGGAGAGCTATGATCACCTACGTCCTGAAGGGACACATCACATAGAAGAAGAATGAGCTTGAGGAAATGGATGGCAGAACAGGGTTTAAGAGTGATAACAAAAAGACTAAATTTATTAAGCACTACAAAAAACAAGAACTTGTGGAGAGCCATTATCTTGAAGGGACACGTCACATAGAACAAGAATAATTCTGTATTAAAAAACTTTATTTGCCTCTCTTAAAAATGTTGCACTTAATTCTAATAATGTTAGTAGGTTGGTGCAAAAATAATGTCGGTTTTTGACGTTAAAAAATACGTCAAAAACCGACATTTTGCACCAACCTAATACTAATTTTGGACAGTAGTAAAGGGATTAAATCAGATGCAATGTGACTTTCCTACTGCGTATGTAAAATAAAGAATACTAAGTGTAAAGGCTTAATACCTACTTATTGGACAATTAACATTTCTTGCCCAAAGATTTTGAAAAGCAAATTTAATGTTTCAGGAAATCCAGGATGGGGTTAGGCAACAAATTACAGATGCTATCATATTTTATTTTATTTTTTTTTTTTTTTTTTATTTTTTTTTTTAGAAATTTTTAGTTAAAAAAAGAAAATTAGTTAAATTTTTTTTCCACCATTTGTCATGTGTCAGTGAGAGACAGACGTACAAATGCTTCAATAGGCCAAACCTGAAAATGTCAAAGAGAGTTCTGAAAGACTGGTGCTTCCTGTTATGAAATAGTGGTGCCATTTTGTCTTTGACACAACAGAAAAACATTCCCAGCACTTCAGTAACTGGACAAGAATTTAAAGTTTTCCACTGTAGTAGGTTTTACTGATTGAATTTAAATAATCACTTAGGTGATTATATTTACTTTTTAGTGAATACATCGACACATTTACTGTATTTCTGTCGCAATAACATTTTTTTTCTGTTGTGACAGAGGAAAGAATTTTTCAAGCAAGTTTAAACTTTGGACTCACAAAAAATGAATGTGTAAAAAAGGACAGATATTCTCTTATTTCAGTAGACTCCCTCGACTACCTCAGCAATGTTTACAGTTTTAAAAAGCTATGTACAGAATTTTAATAACAATATGTTACTCACTATTTACAAGATGATGAAAATATGTGAACCAACTACAATATTTATTACTTAGCATTTTATAAAAAAATATGAAAACAAATCTATAAAAAAATGTCTGAACTATAGAACAAGAAAATTTAAAAATTTAAATAAATGTATGATTTTTCAAGACATTTTACAGATTTGCTTCTCAGATTATTATTATTATTTTTTTTTTTTTTTATCTCAGATTACTTCTTGTTTTAATGTCACAATTTATATTTTTTGTATAATCATGACCAAGAATCAAGAATTCTAGATTTTAATAAAAGATTTTACGGTTGAATTGGTCAGATGTAACCATAAGTTTTATGCTAAAAATTTCTTTTCTTGCACTTCTTGCTTGCAGAACTCTTCCAGCTCCATACTTTTCAGTCAATTTTCATCTTCAGAAATTTAAATGCAATGTTAATAGTTATCTATTTTCTTGTGGATTGTTGTTGTTTTATTGTTTTCTATTCTTAATAGTGTCACATGTGCGACAAGAGAAATAAGATAAAGAGAAGTAAAGGGATTTACAAGAAGACCAACTAAGTTTTATAATAAACAAAAAAAAACAAATGGTTTTATTATAATTTTAATGATTATGGTCAGTGGCTAAAATGGAAAAAAAACCCCAGAAGGCTGAAATACTTCAAAATAACTTCAGTCAGGAGTTGCTGGGTTTTAGGGTATAGTTTACATGTCAGGTCATCACATGCTAGTAAATGATCTGCACTGAAGCAGATTTCTACAACAACTGACTTTGCCAGCCAACTCGCTTAATTTTAGTCCCAACCAACGAAAATGAATACCTGGATGAAAGACCTCCACTTGTAAGGTCATATGACCACATCAGATAATTATTTGAAGTCTTATCTAAATGACCCAGAATTCAAAGAAGTTTGAATTTATGTTGTCATGAAAATTCTAAGCATAGCTTTTTTAAAAGCTGTAAACATCGTCAAGAGTGTTGAGGAAGTATACAGTAATAATAGGTGTCAAGAGAAAAAAATGTCCTTTTAATACAAACTATTTTTCTGTGGGGGTCCAAGAGGCTAAACTTTATCTATTTTTCAGTTGAGTTCTTGCATTCATGAATAGTGAAAAATTGTCAGTCTTCAAAAAAAATTATTTTTTGGTTGAATTTCTGGGATGAGGAGTTATCATTATTTACACTATTTACATGCAGACTATTGTCCTCATCTTTGTTGTTATTATCACCCAGTCGTCTTCTGTCTGAATTTTTGGGATGAGGAGTTATCATTATTTACACTATTTACATGCAGACTATTGTCCTCATCTTTGTTGTTATTATCACCCAGTCGTCTTCTCTCTGAATTTCTGAGATGAGGAGTTACCATTATTTAAATTGTTCTCATTTTTTTGTTATTATCACAATATTTTTGCCGTTGTACCCTCTGGCCTTTTTCAGGTATTTGTTAATCCAGGTAACCTTCAGGTAATTTAGAACTGAACCCTTTATTTAATCTATCGGAGTAGATTGTTCTCATTCCATTGTCCATATCTAGGGATATCAAGTCTTGTTCTTTTTTAGCACTGCTTCTTTATTTGCTCAACTCTAGTCTACTACTTGTTCTGGGGATTGAACTAAAAATTACTATGTCAGCAAATTCACAAACCAATACTTTAATCTACTAGGCTATTATCCTGTGGGACAATCCTGAATCTACAACTAGGAGCCTTAAACCTAATTTTCTTCTTGCCTGCCAGCTGCTGATGCAGCTGCTATTGTTCCTGCTGCTGTCATGCTTCACTACATTCAATGTTTCTTCTTTTTCTTCTTCCTGTTGAAGTCTTGTTATTATTTCTCTTTATTTATTAATAATTTGCAGATGGTATTTTTCAAATTGTGTTTTTTTTATGAAGGGAACATTTTTAGCCAATAACAACTGAACTTAAGCTTCATCAATCTTTGGCCATTGAAGGTTGTTGGTGAAAAGAACACTTGAATGTATTTTACTGTCTGTTTCGTTTGATTTTTTTTTCTTTATGCATGTTCTTAACCCATTCCCTGGCATAGACATGTATATACGCCTTTAACAAAAGTGTCTTTATCAGTCATGGATGAATAAACATGTCCAAATCATAATGTTCACAAACCAGCAACAGACATATACATTGATCGCAATTCTTTTTATGCCCTTCTGAGCTTGAAACGAGTCTAATTGTTCTGGTAGAGCCACTGCTCAGGTATCTTAAGGTGCCTCACTTTCTTAGTTACTATATGATAAACAAATAAAAAAATTTGTATGAAAATGAAATGTTTTCCCCAAAATAATTGGCAGGGAAGGGGTGAAGTGGAAAGACTATATTGAATTCAATGCTAGGTCAGCTGTTAAGGAAGTTGGTTCACTGTGTCATGCAAGTCAATTTTTCTCTTCACAATCTATCATAAATACCTATAAGTCTACCATTCATTCAGGCTTAGAATATTGTTGCCACAAATAGTCCAGTGCCCCTACTATTTACCTTGAGCTCCTTGGTAAAATCCATAGAAGAATCAGCAATATTATTGGCAGCTCATCATTATTGGCAATATTATCTAGCAGCTCATCTTCAGTCACTTTCCCATCACCATAAAGTTGCCTCTCTGTATCTTTTCTATAAATACATTCACGGCAATTGTTCAAGTGGGCTCTTTGCTATGATACCTAGACTTTTTTAATTTAAATGCAGTATTAGACTGACATCGAGATCTCATCAATTGACCTCATTAGATGTAATTGTAAATTTTATGCTAAGAGTTTTTTTTTCTTGCACTTCTCGATTGTGGAACTGCCTTCTGGTTCAATGCTTTCTGTCCAACTTTAATCGACAAAAATTTAAATGCAATGTCAATCGATATCTTACTGTCCTCTTGATTACTCTCTTCTCTTTCTGCCCATTATTAATGTTTCTGTTTTCTAATTGTTCGACATCCAGTAAACCCTTGTGCCTTAGTGGCTTTACTGTGTTGCATGGGGTGAAACTGATTATTTTGCTACTTGTTTTAGGGATGTGATATCTCGTGCGTTTGTGACAACCCCTCACTGCCACAACAGCTACAAATTCCATAGCTTTATAAAGACTTTACAAAAATTTCTTTTGATATGGAAAACAAATTGGTATGATAAAGTACTGAATTTGCCTTTGTCAGGGTTTGCAACAAACTTCTCCACAGTTTGGGGGTTCCTGCCAATTAGTTGGATAATTTCTAGCATTGCTTTAACATTTGCAAACTCTGAAGTTAGTAAACATCTCTTTTTAAACATTTGATTCATCTTAAAATTTCAAGTTTGCAATTTGGATATTGAAACTTTGAAAGTCCAGACATTTCATAGAAATGGCTGCCCATTTATATCAGAATGCACAGATGGACATTAGCTTCATTCATAAATATATCTTTAGATTACAACAAGTATTTATTCTATATATCAATAAAACATGAATTGCTTAATAATATAAGATGCAATGTAAAGTAATCACTGATGGGTGAAGTAGTAAATTCACACATGAAAGCATCTTCTCCAGATTTGTCCAATGTAAATTCTTTGTTTTCTTATAACTTCTAGAATTTATAACTTGCTTTACTTACCTTTTCAGGACATTTTCTTTACTTAAGTTTCTCTTCCAACTTGTGTAATAAGTTGAACTTGTAAAGAACTGCACATCCAGCAGCTATTACCAAAAAAATGATGGCCAACAATGGGAAGGCCTGAACTAAGTGATGGAGGTGTGGAATCGGCATCTGGATCCAAACAATGCAAAATCTGAGATAACCTGAAGAAAATAATTGGAAGAGTATTTTTTGAAGAATGAAATACACTAAATAAAAATATGCATATTGTTTGAAGCTGCTTGTCTAATATGTCTGTAGTGCTTGTTGTATACCTATATATCTTCAAAACAAATCAATTCTACAGTAGCAGAGAGCTGAATTTGAATTCCAGTTGAGTTTGTTACATTCACTTACACACAAATACCCTAGTGAAAGGTACAAATCCATCTCCTCCCCCCCAAGCTATGGGTTAAATAGCAGACATTAACTGGAAAAACATTGCTTTTCTCAAAAAATTGCTTATGTAAAAAAAATAAGCATTCTTACAATCTATAATACATTTTGGCTTTAAATAACCCACAAAGGCATAAGAAACACAAGTTACATTTGTAGAGTGAGTGACCAGGGTTAAATGTAAATAAATGGCAGAACTGCCAAACAAACAGAATTGACAAAGTTTACAATCAAAAAGAAAAAAAAAAACAAACAAACAATATATACAAGGCAAATTAACAGTAATAAGGCAAATTAATAGTAATATGGCAAAAAATACACAATCTAAGAATTGGGGTTGATACACAAGAACGAATTTGGATAAGCAACTGTAGTGTTCTGACTTCAAGACAAAACAGACCAGGACTAAGTCAGATGAATATGTGAACCTGCCCATTTTATTGGCTTGGAAGAAATTCCAGCATGCATTTATGTGCTTCTGCCTATAAATTGGAGACAGGAAAGTGTTTTGCAGTCATTCCTAGTATAACAGATGAATGGGTTGTGAATCTGATTAGTTAAGTTTAGAATAGTGCGGACCAGCCGCTCGCCACTTTCGCCTCATGCTGCAATTGTAATTAGAGATTGCAATAAATATTCATTCCCAGTAAAGATTGGAACCAACAACATTTCTATTTACAGATTCCTTAATGAGTTTATTGCAATGAAAATAGCTCCAGTTATTCAACAATAAGGTCTCTGGAATAGTTTCAGTTGATATTAAATAAACTATAACCACACAAGAATGCTAGATAATGACAACATTTGAATCAACCATTCTTATCAATTTTTGATTAGTATTTACTTTCACCTTCATTTTTTAGTTGCTTTTTATTGCATCTTTTACTCAGAACATCTGTCTATGACAGGAGACAGAACATTAATGTATGACAGATGACAGCACAGGATTGAAAATAAAATGTAAGCTCTCTGTGAAATTTGAACTCACATTTCATTTATCTAAGGTATACGTAATTGAAGATACCAGCTTCTTTAACTGGTTGAACTGGATTAAATCTAAACATAAGCCTATTATCTTATTCTACAATCTCTTTTGGCGGCATCCTTCTTTTTTACACTATAGGGCACATAATGTGGAAAGAGCTCTTGGAGAATTTGGTACTCACAGGACAAGTTGAAAGTAAGAGAGACAGAGGAAAGTAGCACATAACGTCTCTGGCAAGATTGAGAAAATGGATTGTGGAACAAGGTTTAGGAGAGAGGCAAAAAAAATTGGAAATAGGAAATTGTAGAAAGCCATGAATGTATACATCCTGAAGGGATGTGATAAATAGAAGTATTAGTCATAGAAGTGTTTTTATTAGATGAAATACTATCAACAATAATTGTTATTAATTTCTGACTAGTATTTACTTTCAACTTAGTTGCTATTTATTTAGCCTTTAATCAAACCATTGGCCTACAACAGTAAGCAGACAGTACAGAGTTATAAATAAAGAACAATCTCATAGTAGAACTTGAACTCACATCCCTTTTGTTTAAGGGAAACCTGTTTGAATGCACTAGTTCCCTTAGCCAACTGAACTATGAGAGATTAATACTTTTGCTGAAGATTAAATCTAACCTTTTCAACCAATTCTTTAATTCCACAACCTTTCTTAAAAAAATGTTTTTGGTTTAAACTTTGTAGTATTACTAATAGCAGTATTATATTTTTACGAGATGAAGTACTGTAAAACACTATTAAATTTAGGGCTACTATTTACTTTCATTTTCATTGTTTTTTATCATGACACATAATGAGATAAAACATCATATCTACCTGCCTAAGAAGGTGCTGGTCCTGCCAATGATGCTACAAGATCTCAAAAGGTTAATCTGATATCTGGTACCAGATTCTTTAATGTAATGCTATACATTACATGGTCGAAGTTTTGCACAATGAAAATTGTTGGTTGAACACATCCCAGAGCAATGCAGTGAAATCTTCATGTTCCTGAAACCATTGCTATACAAGTCACACCTAATTTACATGGAGCACATTGCTGTGTTGAAAGATATTTGCCATCAGAGATGACTGTTGCCAGGAAGGCATATATACCTGGTTTTCAGTGATGCTCAGTTAGGCTGTATGGGACACAAATGATAAGAACCAGTATTTTCCAACCGGATGTTTCCTTTATCTTTACACTGCCTCAACTTATTTGTTGTTTCTCCATTTTGCATCCTGGTACCATCACTTGCCCAATGCGCATGTATTTTGCCATTGACCGTATATGACAAAAACAAGATTCATCAGACCTAATAACCTTTCATTGATATAAGGTTCTGTTTCAGTGCTTACACGTCTATTGAATTTGCTTTCAGTGGTGGGCATTGGTTAGAATAAGTATTCTGACTGTCCTCTTGCTAATAATCATCAGTTTCATGATCAGGTGTGGTCAAATTTCCTTTACATATCTGATTTGAGCACTCAAGAGGCATACAATCATTTATGCATATTGTGCCTTGGGCAAAGTAGACCTGACAGAGTCCAAATTTCTCTCCAGGTCAAACCATAGTCAATGTCCTTCAACTTGAAGGCTCACCTTGGTCACAGACATGTGGCCATTAATTCCATTGATAGGAAACCTTGACTCTGGCCATCAGTGACATGCTCTTTGTAATTTGTGATGCAGTTGATCTGTTGGTTTCTACTTGATGGGGAAACCTGTTTCCACTTCTCATATTATCTTTTCAGCCCAATGCCTTGTCAGCAGTTGGTGATTTTTGTCCTCTATGTACCACTGCTTATATATACTTACCACAATTGAAAGTGAGTACCCCACAGGACATACCATTTCAGAAATGTCCTGATCACATCTTCCATCCACAACAATTTAGTTTTTATTAAGGTCATTTGAATCTTTTTTTTTGCTCATAATTGTGGCATTCAACATGTGAAAGTTCTTGTTGCTAGTCATAAGGCTTTTGATTTCAGACAAATGTGTTACTCAAGGTTTAATTTCATTTCTATCTATTGAATTTGTTTTTAATTTATCATTATTCACATTAAGATTTTATTTTATTTTTTGGAGGTGGCACAAAAATTGAGATTATGTTTTTTAGAAATATTTTAATATAAATAGGTAGATGAAACTAATTCATTATAATTTTTGCTGAACATTTTAAGGAATAATTCATAATTTAGAAAGGTAAAATCATGTTTTATAAAGAAGTTTAACAAAAACTTGTTTAATTTTTAAAACTTTTAAAATTTCTCTATGTAAATGAAATGTTTTTCAACAATTGTTAATCTTTTAAGTTCTCTGAATATTGGTGCCTCTTTGTTTTAATTTTCAGTCATATAAATCAAACAGATAAGCTTTGTTGTAGAAAAAATGTATGCATGGGTTCAGGTATTTTCCTGACTACAAGACTCATATCTATAACCAAAAGATTTGTTACACTGTCAGACTTTTTTTTACTTTCAACCCAAATTCGAAACATTTTCATTGTAGGGGAAACATTATCAGTACATCCACTTGAATGAAATATGACAAAAAGTAGAGATTAAAGTGGCAATCTCACATGTATGGAGATTAAGGTGGTGATCTCACATATAGAGATTAAAGTGGCGATCTCACATGTATGGGGATTAAAGTGGCAATCTCACATGTATGGAGATTAAAGTGGCAATCTCACATGTATGGAGATTAAAGTGGCAATCTCACATGTATGGAGATTAAAGTGGCAATCACACATGTAGAGAGATTAAAGTGGCAATCACGCATGTAGAGAGATTAAAGTGGCAATCACGCATGTAGAGAGATTAAAGTGGCAATCACGCATGTAGAGAGATTAAAGTGGCGATCTCACATGTATGGAGATTAAGGTGGTGATCTCACATATAGAGAGATTAAAGTGGCGATCTCACATGTATGGAGATTAAAGTGGTGATCTCACATGTAGTGAGATCAAAATGGGAATCACATATGTAGTGAGATTAAAGAGACAATCTCACATGTACAGAGTCCCAAAATACTTGCTCCTAGAGAACAATCAGATATGGTTAAGTAGAACTGACTAAATTTTCAGTTAACAATAAGAAGAGAAAGAAGAAAAAAGAACAGGGCAGAATAATACAAGACAAACAATATATATATAAATAAAATGCAAATCAAAATCAAAGCAACTATAAGACAGTAATGAAGCAAAAAGTTAAAAAAATAGGAAAAGTGTTTCCATGCAAATTGGCTGCAGTCAAGTGATTATTGTGTTTTGACTTCAAGGTAAGAAAGAACAAAACAGGTGGTAGTAAGATTGAGAATTGTCCATTTTTATTGGACAACCCTTCTATCAAAATTATATTGATGTGTACATTTTTGATATCTTATACAAATTGACAGGGATGGGGAGAGCTTAAATGATAAGTTAACAACAGCCAAAAATAAGAACTTTATGAAAACTCACCTCAAATCAAAATAAGATGGATTTAAGTAGACTTTATAGAAGACAAAAAAAATGAACCGGCAATTAAAACTGTTTTTGGAATAAGTATAACCGTTCTTGAAGTGAAATAATATGGCTACGAAGAGGTAAGTGAAATCGAGGTTAGAGTGAATATTTGCAACTAGACAGCAAAAACAAGTTTGAAAAACCAAAGAGTTCACGAGAATAAAAGAAAAAACCAACAGGAGCAAAAACAAAAAAAAAACAAAAAAAAAAAAAAACAGGTAACTTCTCGAGTAGATTCTCACACCTAACTATACTTGTTGAGCTAGTGGTTCAGATGAAATGCACATATGTTTTCTAAACCACATACTCACCCACTATTGTACACGTATGTGTGCATGTGAGGGAGGAAGTGGGGAGGTTATATTAAATTCAACTTTAACATTTTCTGCTTGAGAACTAATCACCGAGAAATAGAAACAGAAAAAAAAAAAAAGACCTGTTAAACTGCTTTCGTGCTTGCATTATGCATACAAGAAAGCATTAAAACAGATCGTTCTTTTCATGTTCAACCCGACAGGGTAATTTGGTGCAGTTGGACTCAAAAATATTTCCAAGATAATCATCACTGAGTGAGGGAGTTTATAAAAATTGCATTTGAACCTAAATATAGAAAAATTATGATGTGTGAGTGAAATATGTCATTTTTCAGCTCACATATTGGATTAACTTTTTGAACTGACTTTGGAATAAGATGATAGATGAACTCACTTTCAATATCTTTTTGTAAGACAAGCTTTTTGATTTGTAACTCTACAAGTGGCTTTTTTCTAGAATGTTTTATGGAGAACTGTGAATGGAAATAATTTATTTTCTAAATCTTTTTTCAGATTACTAGGAAACTACTACAAGAACTCCTCTAGAAGATAGTTAATGAAAGTGAGAAGAAAAGCTAAACATCAATTGCAAGAAGAATGCATGTTTGGTAGTAAAAAGGAACAGCCCAACACAATAAATTACAAATTAGGTACACCAAAATCAAACTAGTACAACAATTTAAATATCTGTGATATGTTTTAACAAAGGATGCAGTATGATACTGAAAACTGATGGTTGCATTGAGATAGCAAAAATTGCCTTTCAAAAGCTAAGCAAAGTATTAAGAAACAAGAAACTTTCATGAGGAAAAAAAAAAAGAAAAGAAAAGAGTATTGAACTGTTATGCAATATCAGTCTTCCTATATGGTAGTGAATGCTGGACAATCTCCTGACACATGAAGAAGAGACTCGAAGCAACAGAAATGGGATTCTACAGAAGGATGCCAAGAATACCGTAGACTTAACATGTGATCAATGACAAAGTTTTATGGAAAAAAAAAAAAAAAGGATTCTTATACGTAGCATCAGAAAGAAATAGCTGAAATTGAAATATCTGGAAGAGGCATGGCATGTGGAACTAGAACAATCTACTCCTGTGGACTAAATAAAGGGTTTGAAATTCCAATCACGTGAAGAAGGTTGAAGCGCATAACGTCCAGAGCATACAACTGCAGAAATGTAGTGAATATGACAACAAAGATGAGGACAGCAGTCTGAACATTGTAAGTCGTGAAAATATTGGCTGTTATTTATTTAAAAAATGAATTGAAAAGAATTGTATACAAAAAGTATTTAACAACTGGCAATGTACAAAAATACCGATGGACTGGAAATATTAAAAACTGAAGTGGAAGCTGCACTGGCCAGATTGAATGGAAACAAAGTGGTGGGGCCAGATGGAATTCTAATAGCCTTAGATGATTTTGGTACAGACAAGATCACAGAAATAATAAATGAAATTTATAACAGTGGTGACATACTGGAAGACTTAAGCAGATCTATTTTCATAGCACTGCCTAAGAAACCAGGTGCAAATGAATGTGAATGCCATCAGACAATTACCCTAAAGAGCCATATAACAAAACTCATCATCCGAACAGGGCAAGCACCAGGATCAAACCAGAGATAGGACAAAAACAGTGTAGGACTGTCAAAGACACAGGAACAAAGTAAATGATGTTTATGCTCAGAATGTTATCAGAAAAGCAATACAAATGCAGAAGGATGTGTACTTGTGTTTTATAGATTATGTAAAGGCATTCAATAAAGTACACCACAAAAATCTGTTAGAGCTGTTCAATAACCTTGAGATATTCAAGAAGGATATTAGAATAATCAAGAATCTATACTGACAGCAAACTGCCTGCATACAGACAGAAAATGTGTTCAGCAGATATACAAAAACAGGAAGGGGTATAAGACAAGAATGTGTCTTCTCTCCTGATTTATTCAACATATACAGCAAGGAAATTCTGAGAGAATTAGATCTCCTACCAGGGTTCAGTATTGGTGGCCACAATTTTAATACTATAAGATATGCCGTTGACACAGTGCTGATAACAGACATGGAGAGGAAATTACAAAAGCTCATACAGAATGTAGTGAACGAAAGCGAGAAGGACTAAATATAAGCTACAAGAAGACAGAATACATGGTTATCAGCAAAAGGATGAACCTAAAATGCAGATTACAAATCAGGGAGACTAAAATCAAGCAGGTACAGAAATTTAAATATCTAGGGGGGGTGTTCTAATAGAGGATGGAAAATGTGACACTGAGATCTGAAGATGTATTGGAATGGCCAAAGATGAATTCTAAAAGCTAAGCAGAGTATTAAGAGACAGAAAAAAAAGAGTATCGAACTGTTACATGATATCTATCCTCCTGTATGGCAGTGGATGCTGGACAATCTCTTCAAAGATGAAGAAGAGACGTGAAGCAACAGAAATGTGGTTCTACAGAAAGATGCTGAGGATACCATGGACCAAACATGTGAGAAAAGGGAAACTTGTACTTAACATCAAGAAGAGACAGTTGAAATTTCTGGGGCATGTAATAAGTACGAGGGCTTTGAAAATCTGATACTCACAGCACAAATTGAGGGAAAAAGAGACAGAGGAAAGCAGTGCATAACATACTTGATGGGCTTGAGCAAATGGATGGCAGAACAGTGTTTGGGAGAAATAACAAAAAGACAAAACTTATTAAGAGCTACAAGGGGCAGGAAGATGTGGAGGGCCATGATCACCAACCTCCTGAATGGACACGGCACATAAAAAGAGAAAGAAAAAGGTTCATTAGGGAATATGAAAGTGGGACTTTAGCAAAGAATGGTTTTTCAATGTGAACTAAAAAAGTTTTGTAATTACAATGGATATACAAAAAAAAAGTGAAAAATTATCTTCTTCAATTGAAAAGCTTATTATATAAATATGCCAAATATTTTTTTTTCCTTTTTCTGTATGCAATGTTTTAATGTTTTTTTAGGGTTATCACTCTTGCACTGGTCACTTCTTTATATATCTAAAAATTCATGTGTAAAAAAATCTAACAGTATGACTTTTTTTTTTTAATCAATTCACCCCAAACAGGGTGATAATGCCACTGAGATGCAAAGGGTTACTGAAAGTGAAAGAAAATGAAAAGATTTTAGAAGGAACTGGAAACCCAATCTTGAACAGGAAATATGGAATAAACATCTATGTCTGTTCCAAAGAACAGGAGTGTGAATTGGACAATAGGCAAACCTATCAGAAATAAACAGATAAGATGATGATATATATATATTAGGTTGGTGCAAAAATAATATCGTTTTTTGACGTTAAAAATACGCTAAAAAACGATATTATTTTTGCACCAACCTAATATATTAGTTTCATAGAGAACTGTGAATGGAAATAATATTATAATAATATATATATATATATATATATATATATATATATATATATATATTAGTGACATTATCCATTTCCTTACAAGAAAAATTTGTCATTCATTGACTGAAGAAGTCAATGAATCACAAATGTTTCATGTTAGTGTTACTCTCAGTTGAAATTCATAAGATTTTTCTTTATAAAGTCTGTTTTTCAAGTCAATAGATTTCTCAAGTTCACCATTATTTCTCTTTTTAGTATTGATGTGAGTTTCTTTCCAAACCTAATTTTTTTTTTTTTAATCATTTCACCCCAAGCAATGATGACAATGCCACTAGAATACTGGGAGTTACAACGAGGGAAAGTGAAAGAGAATGAAGAGACTGAGAATGGGGAGGATTGAGGAAAGGACAAAAAAGACAGAAGATGGCAACTGATATTACATTTAAATTCTTGATGATTTTAATTATCAGGGAAGCAAGTAAACAGAAGGGAGTTCCACAGGTGAGAAGTGCGAGAAAAGAAACTGTTGGAGTAGAAGTGGCATCTAGCGAGTTTAGCAGTAAAAAAGTGGGACCTAAATGCCAATCTAGTAGCATGCTTAAATTAATGTAATTGGGGCACCAGGTAAAAAAGCTCATCAGAGCAGTTGCTGTGAAAATATTTGTAGAAAAGACAGAGGGAAGCCATATCATGTTGGTGAGAAAGTGACTGAAGCAGAGATGCATGATCAGGATCAATAACATTACAGACTCTTCTTTGGATTTTGTCAAAAATCTCAAGATGTACAGCAGGAGCACCAGACCAATTATGGCAACAGTATTCAATGCATGGATGAATGGCAGATTTATAAATATGCAAGATGGATTCTGATGAGAAAAATTTGCTGACTCTTGCAGTAGACATAGCAATTGATTCAATATGATCGCTCCATGTCAGTGGAAAATACGAGGCCAAGAAGACATAGTGTGTTGCTCTCCTGAAGTTTAGCATTAGCCATACTGATAGCAGGCAGAAAAATTCTCTGGAGTGATTAAATGAAAGCAGTTTTGTTTTGGAGGCATTAAAATTTACAAGCCATTTCCTGCCCAAGTTAACCACAGATTCTTTTGTTTTTGGTTGTGTGGTAAGTCAACATTTTGATTATACCATTATTTTTTCTTCTAGTTACATATGCTATCCATTTCTGTTGCTACTGCTTTTGGAAGTCCTTGTGTAATATGTTTGTTATTTGGTAAAGCTCTTTGATTGTAACTATACAGTGCCAGTCTAAAGGATCTGATGAAGGGTTGCCTTGTTTAAGATCTTTTGTTTTTAAGTCCTTTTTAAACATTGATCTGAGAAAACGGTTGGATATAGATGATAGTTTAGACATTTCTGAACAAGTTGGATGCCATGTATGACATACACATGAGAGTCTACATCTGACAAAACTATTTAAGAATATGCCTTTAATTATCAGGTCAATATTTTGTTTTTGCAGCATCTTACGGTTTTGGAGAAAAGTACACATAGCACAACCATATATATTTCTATACTAAAGTTCACCCTATACTGTATATATGTATGTGTATGTGTATATATATATATATATATATACTAAAGTTCACCCAATACTAGACAAGCCTCCAGAGGCTGCCATGAAAAATGTTACTGAATGAGGTGCATGATATGAATGTAAGAGGAGGTAGAAGGAAGTTAAGATTATAAAGATTAAATAATGATTGATTCTTGACTTGAAGAGGTTAAGATTGAGTGTTCATGAAAGCATCCATGTGGGAGTTTGTTCCACAAAGTAGTAGTTCTTTAGAAAAAGATGTTTGAGTAGAACTTTTCCCTTACAGTTGGAATATGGAAGAAAGTGATTCAACACTGTGAATGTGTTAAATAATAGTTTAGCAGGTTATCATTTTTAGAGAAAGTATACCTTGGTTCTGACTTCTAGAGGTTGACATTCAGGGTCAGATGTAAGCCATAATAGGGAAGTTGATTATGATTGGCTGAGCTAGCATAGGAAAGATAGATAAAAGAAAGGTTTTGGTGAGTCGGTTCTTACCCATCAAGTGATGTAGTCCAAAACAGCTCCCTTGTGGTGGGAGGGCAACCTCCCACTGAATAGTTAGATAATGTACATGTCGATCTGAGTAATAAAAATAGTTAAGTTAAAATTCTCTGTGTTTGAAGTCTTTCATTACTGAACCAAAACAATTAGCAATTGCCAGCCAAGAGAAGACGAGATGAGACCACTTCCACTTGGGGGCTATGCAACAGATGTAGTATTGTGTTTCCTAGCTATGTCTGAACAGGTAGAACTAAAGAATGGAGCTAATCTGAACATTTGTCATGGTGAGAGGGTAGCAATAGACTTCCAACATTGCATCTGTAGGAAAATGGTTGAAGAATAGAAGTCATTCTACACAAGACTGTGTAAACAATTTTGAACTCCACCAAGGTTGGAAAGTGTGGAATGTGCAGCTCCAGCCCGGAAATGGCAGCAATATTTCATTTTTGGTCTAATCTGACTCCTGTACAGATAAATCCTGGCAGAAGGAGTCTAGTACTTTCTTAAGCAATAGAGTGAACTGACCACTTTTTTCCAGTATTTTTTTTAGCAATGGATCATATATATGAGTTTCACTTAAGGTACGGTGTGAACTTAAAACTCAATAGATGTTCAAAGCAGGGAGTCTTATTAAGAGTGTAATCATTCAATTTGATTGGAGAAAACTCCACTTCTGATTGGTGAGAATGAAATCATACTAGCTTGGTTTTTGAGGTACAGGAAATTACAAGTCAGTTTTATTTTTTATTTTTTTCTGAGCTGTTAGACCTCAGTCAGATAAGATCAGTTGCAAGTCTCTAGTCACCTTGACTTTTGGCAGTGCTTCCATAAACTGATATCATCTGTAGACATGTTTACTAATGATTTGAGAATGCTCCTTGGCAGATCATTAATTAAAAAAACAAAAAAAACAGAAAGAGGCTAAGACTGAAGAGAAAGCTTTGGGGAATGCCTAACGAGAGTAGATATCATCTCATCTCTGAGCAGACTTTAGAACCCTCTTCTCCTTGTAGGTCCTGTCGTCCTCATATGTGAGCGAGCTTATCTTGGTGTCTGGGCACCCCACTTAGAGGCATGATGATTCTGACTGAAGAAGTTCTTCTACTCTCATTTCTTGGGAATGAGTTCACTTCCTGTTCTTTGCTTGCTTTTTTTTCAAGTCTAGCTTAGATGTGGCATAAGGCCAAAAATATGGGGCACCCGTGAGTATCGAACTCAATACTCAGTCGTAATTGTTCTAGCAAGACAAGCTTACTAACCATTACGCCACCTCAAAGTGTTCTTTTAAGGTAGTTATATGGTACTTTCCTTTGTCTCTCTTGATTTCAACATTTCCTGTGAGTGTCAAATTTTCCAAACCCTCTTTCCTCATTATTTGCTCAAGAATTTTCATCTCTTTCTGATGCTAATTATAAGTGTCCTTTTTTGTTTTCCTTTTCTCAAAAACTGTCATTACTTTCATATTCAGTCAATGATATTCTCAGTATCCTTCTGTAGAACCACATTTCTATTGCCACAAATCTTCTCTTCATCTGTGAGGAGATTGTCCAGCATTCAATCCTATATAAGAGGACCAATATTACATAACAGTTTGGTACTCTTTTTGTTTGTTTGTTTTTAATGAAATTTTCATGTTTCTCAATACTTTGTTTAGCTTTTGAAAGGCTTCTTTCGCTTTCCCAATGCACCTTTGGATTTCAGTGTTGCGCTTTCTGTTCTCTATTAAAGCACATGCCAGATATTTTAATTTTTGTGTCCGTTTGATTTTGGTGTCTCCAATCAGTAATTTGCATGTTGTACTATTCCTTTTACTAATAACCATTCATTCTGTCTTACATTTGATATTTAGTCCTTTCTTCAACTGTATGAAGACAGAATGTGTTTGAAAGCAGAAACTGAACTATATATATATAATATTATTTGTTTTAGGATATTAAAACAAAAAATTTTAAAAATCGCTACACAATTGTAATTATGTTCCTCCTCAGGTGATGGTAAACTAATGATAAATAATATTTAGCTCTACTCTGTATTGAGCCCTCTTTTAAATTAAATGTTACAAACAGTAAATTTATACTCCATTTATTCTCATTTTACTTGGATATATATTAGGTATGCTATATTTATGAGTTAAGGTGTTCAAAATCAGGGATAGAGTGTATGTAAATATAAAAGTGGATATTGAAGTCAACACTGAGACGTGACAGTCTGTTTTATGCTAAACATAATCATCTGGCCATCAGATTGTCCACGTTTATATATGTTTGTAACTTTTCACATCGCAGAGTGCACAGATATTACACTGATCCTAGACAGAAGTGTCAGAAAGTAACACTTTGATGACAGGCAGTGTGCTCTGTATGTGTACTCTGATCCTTGGAGAAAATATTGAATTATACTCTGTCAGTTTTTGACATAATGTCAAGTGGATTAAAGAACTTGCTCTATGGAAGTACTTCAGTAAGTCAATGTGTAATTCAGTGAAATAACTCTTACCCAAACTCATCTTCAATGTCATGACCTTATTACACAAAAAGGAGAAACTTGTGGGATTTTTTTGTTAGTATTGTTAGTATAATAAAGTTACTACACATGCATTTTATGGTGATAATATAGATAGTGAACTGGATTGTCTGGCGTAAATTCACCTTTAAATTTTTCTTTCAGTGCCAATCCAATGGCAACTGGGAGAAAAATTAAGAATTTATAAGGAGGATTCTTTATTGAATTTAAGACATTGCAAGACTTTGTATTCATTTCCAGAAGAGGAGCATTTCAAGTAAAATGGTGGAGAAATTTGTGTTTGTACGTGTTAGCCTTTAGGTGTCTATCTTCAAGTGTCATGCCCTTTGGTAGCAGTCCAAAGTTCACTGATATTATGTAAATGTAGAAACATGTGTGAATAGACCTCTCCACCATATTCTAGAAATGCTCACTTAGATTTATGTTGGGCAAATGTGATGGTCACACTACTTGTTGAAAATCTCCAGAATGCCCCTCAAACAAATTCTGAGCAACTGATGACACAGTGTGTTATCTTGATAAAGGTATACCCTTTATATAGACATAAATGATTATTAATTTAAATTATCTTATATTAGTGACTTTGAGCAAATATCAAAAAAAAAAAAATTATTATCACATTAAAACAAAAATGGTAATATTTTTTATATAAGTTTTCTATCATACAAGCGTATATTTTTATATAAGTTTTTATCGTAACTCCATAAATATTATAATTATTTAAAATCATGTTAATATATAAAATTACTATATATATATATATATATATATATATATATATACACACACACGATGATGATCCACTGCATCTTCACTGATGATGCCCACCTAATCATGTTCTCTCCCCACCTGGCACCTCTCTTGAGCAGGACCCCAAAGGTGACTTGCCAGGCCAGCTGCCAACTTGCATGACATGTTACACAAGTGACAGACAAATCCACAACCTTGATGGATTCAGAGCACTGTGCCTGATTCCTGTGCTTTTTCAGTCCAGAGCTGGTTTTGCATACCTTGTCACACAGCATGCAGGCTGTGACACTTTGTGTCTAGGGAATATCAAGGGTGATTTATTTCTTAATATGACGCCACATGATTCAACCAGCCAGCCTTTGAAAGAAGTATATGCTAACAGAAATAACATGTCCAGCCCTTGACACCCTTGCTGTGTCCATGGTTATCACCCATTCGAAGTCGCTGCTTTAGCTGTCTGTGTTTCAGACGACATTCTTTGAAGAGCTGACACCTGTCTCTTATTTGACCTCTCTATCCAGTTCTATTTATGGCCATCTCTTTCCAATTGTTGAAGTCAAATGCCAGCTTTTTTTAGGTTGTTCTTGATACAGTCCTTTTTTTTTTTTCCTTGGTTTGTGCTGAGGACACTTTACGATACCATAAAATATTTGTTTTGGGAGTCTACTATCCTTAATTCGAATTATGTGTCCTGTCCATTGCATTTGGGAAGATGTTACAAGAGACTCTATGCTTTGGCAGTTGGCTCTGAGTAGGACATCAGTATCAGGAATTGAATGTCAAATGGGAAAGCAGAACTCCTCATATATACATAAATCCTATAAAACAAATTTCTAAATTTAAATTTATTCAATGTTAAATGTGATATAAAAATTAAAAATGTTAGAATCAATGAATGTTTGGTTAATAAAACAATATGCAACATTTTTTCTTAGCTCGATGAGTGATAACATCAGGAAACTTTTAGTCGGTCATAGATAAGTATTGTGAACATTTTATTTATTGATAATAATAATAAAAAATATGATTGATGGAACTTTTTTCCAGTATCTTTCAACAGTTACAAGAAGAGTATGATTTACGAAAATAAAAAACACAGTGTTGACAATGTTAAACAATATTTCGACAGAATATCAGCCTTCTTCAAATTAGACCTTTAAAAATGTTTTCAAGTATAAAAATATATAAATCTACAAAAATCATAAATCTTTGTATAAATGTTTAGTAATGAAAAAACGGCTCTACTGGTAATGAATACATCAAAATGAATGAAATGCCACCAGCATGAAGGCATGTAACTGAAAACATGACAATGATGATGATGATCTTGGTCATCTTGGAATTTTCTGTTTGTTGATTAGTTACTTAGAGGAATTAATCAAACACCTTAGTATAAATCTTATGGAACTCTCCTATCATTCTGTTCATTCCCCTGTTTTTTTTATTACAAGACAAGAATGCACCTTTCCCAATGCACCTTTGGATTTCAGTGTTGTGCTTTCTGTTCTCTATTAAAGCACGTCCCAGATATTTTAATTTTTGTGTGTTTGATTTTTGTGTCTCCAATCAGTAATTTGCATGATTATAATTTTTTTGCTATGTTTAGGACCCCAGATTCAAATAGGTTGGATTCATCTACTATGTCCCAGGTAAGGACCACCTTCCACAAAGGGGGAACAGCAAGTCTTGGGTTTTCCCAAATTCAGGACTGCAAGCTGGAGTGTCTTTCTATATCCGGGGAAGATATATTCCCAAAAGGAAATGGCACCATGGGCTTGTAAACTGTATCATTTGCTGGAGGAAGCAGATTTAGCTCAATGGCTCAGACTGAAAAGGCAACTCTTCGATTTGGCTGCTGTGAACAAATTGACTGACAAGCCACTTACAAGTACAATGTAATGCGTAAAATTAGTTTTCTGATAGAAGAGATAAACTTGTGATTCTATTTCAATGCAAAGCCATTATTCTCTGAATATACTTTCAGTTTATATCATTTAACAAATTTTTAGCAAATTTAACATTTTTGTGATTTAAAAAAAAAGTTAAATCACCCCAAGCAAGGTGATAATGCCATTAAGATGCAAGGGGCTACTGGCAGTGAAAGGAGAATGAAAAGACTTTAGAAGGTACCAGAAACCTAATTCTAAACAGGAAACAAGGGATAAACCCCTAATTCTATTAAAAAAAAACAAAAAAACGGGGAGGAGTGTGAATTGAACGATAGGTAACATATCTATTTTTGCTTTCACAGTTTAATTTTGTGCGTATGAAAAAAAAATAAATGGATTAAAATAGATTTTTAGTGTGTCTAATTTCAAATGGAAATTAATTTACCTTTTTTGTTAGTTTAATTTTCAATGAAACTGAAGCCTGAATTTATTAAGCAGTAAGAGTAGATCAGTTCTCAGTATGTAAGATAAACAACTACTGAAGGACAGTGAAAATATGAAGAAAATCTCATTTCATAATAAAAGTATTAAAAAAAAAAAAAATAGGTACCTCCACAGATTTGTGATAGCTAAAGTTTAAAATGAGTTTTTAATAATTTTATCTATTTTAAAATTTCATTAAAATACAAAAGTTATTTGATTTTGTAAGAATTTCCAGATCAATGCTTTTTACCACTAAAAAGATGCTAAAATTTCCTATAGTAATCTCCCCCTACTCCTGCCACAGACACAAGGAAAACAAGTTTTTTTTAACCAAAATTTCCAACGCGCTAGAAAGGATTAAAAAATTTAATAAAATGATCAAAAAATTCTTTGCTCTTTCCTCTTAAATTAAGAGGAAAGAGCAAAATTAAGCAAAAAGCACACTTTAAAAGATAACTGATCTTTTATCATGTTGAATGCGTGTCTACACAAACTATTCTTTTTTTTGTTCCTTTACATCATGGGCAATCATGACACTCCACAACTTCCTATCCTTTGTAGTTTTTAGTAATGTTTGTCTTTTTACCATCCTTCCACTTCTTGTTCCACTGTTCATTTATACAAGCTCATTAGGTAGCTTACTCACTGTTTCCATCTGCACCCCCACTCCTGCTTCAGTATCTCCTGTGACTGTCAAATTCTCCAAGTCTTCTTTCCTCATTATGTATTCCAGAAATTTCAACTGTTTTGTTCTGATTCTAAGTATAAGTGTCCTTATTTTCCATTTACCTTAAAACTTTGTTGATGCTCACCTGCTCCTTCCATGGTATTCTCAGCATCCTTCTGTAGAACCACATCTCTGTTGCCTCAAGTCTTTTATTCATCTATGAAAAATTGCCCAGCATCCACTGCCACATAGATGGACTAATGACCGTTCCCATATTTCTGGGTTATTGATATGCAACAGGGTCAGTCCATCTCAAAATCAACCAATGACCGCAGGTGACCCCCACCCCCCAAAAAAAAATCATCTAGGAAAACTAACAGCTGTTCCTTAATTGAATTTATTGATAAATCCCAAATATTAGATCTGTTAGTTTTAAAACTGGAGCATCCTGAAATTTGAGATCTGGTTCTACAGAAGGATTCTGAGAATATCATGGATGGAGCATGTGAGCAACAAAGAAGTTTTATGGAAAATGGAAACAAAAAGGACGCTTGTACTTATAATCAGAAAGAAATGGTTGAATAACCAAATGTATTTTCATTGTCCTTGGATTACAAATAAAAAGTGGAACTATTTTGTAGATTTGAGTGATCTTTGTTGCAAGTAGGTCCAGAACAACTTTCAGCAGTTTGATGGTCTTGGTGGCAATATGTAACAGAAAAAAAAAATCATTGACACAGATGGGAGCTGCTTTTTTTTCCTGGGGAACAATAATATTTGTCTAAAACGACCTGTGAAATTTTCATGATTTTTCTGTTTTAATATTCTGTTGAATCTTAATTCTTAAACTAATGATTGAGTAAGCTCATGGCAATTTCTATGACAATTAAATATCTGTAGAAATTCCCCTATCACATTGTTAAATATTTGAGCTTAACATCCTTAACAAAATATTGCAATAACAATCATAAATATGAATGCTGGTTGTTATTTTAAGAAGTAAGGGGGTACAAATGAAAAGATTTGAAATTGACAACTCTTTTCCATTTCACTGAAACAACCATTAAACACTTCTATCTTTTTCTTTCTTTCATTTTCTCACTGAAACCAAGTAGTATCTTTTCCACATGATCAAAACGAAATAGTTATTTTATTTATGAGGTATTTGCAGGGAGTAACGAAGTGAGGGACAAGCATGATTATAATAGTACATTTTAGTCACCATCAATGGTTGTTTGGTGGTGTGAAGAGAACTTACAGAAATTGTTTATCCCAATTTAGATATCAATTTGCTGAACCAATTATTCAACAATTGGTCCCAGGACTGGTCTATGGGATGAATACTGAAACTTCACCAACTCGGTCATTGGTAGATATAATCAACAAATGATTTATCAATGAACTTTTGTGCATCTACTTTATACAAATAATATACATGCCCAAAATACAGAATTATCATGGAAATGCTGCAAAAAGAAACTATGGAACCAAAAAAAGTGATACTCCTCAAGAATTATTCCAAATCTATATAGAAGATTGGTTTGCTTATCAACTGGTTTCCACTTCTTTCCAGTCTACTGAATGATGGTTTATCCCTTGTTTTCTGTTTAGGATTTTTTTTTTAAAAAAATTGGTATCATTCCCCAAGCAAGGCAGTACAGCCACTAGCATGCAAGTTGTTACGGGGTGTGAAGGAATTAGGAACAGAAACATTAGTAATGAGGAGAAAGAGAAAAGAGCAATCAGGCAGACAGTAGATAGCAACTGACATTGCATTTAAGCTTTTGGAGATTAAAGTTGGCTGGAAAGCATGGAACCGAGAGGGAGTTCCACAAGTGAGAAGTGCAAGATAAAAAACTGTTAACATTAGAAGTTACGGATAGATCTAGCAAGCTCAACTGTAAATTGTTGGGATCTTACCGCCAGTCTAGTATTGTGCTCAAATTCATACAGTCTAGGTACCATAGTGAATAATTGATCCAAACAATTACCATGAGAGTATTTATAGAAAAGGTACAGAGACACAACGTATGGTGTTGGGCATGTGACTGAAGCAAAGTTGACAGATCGTGATCAAAAATTTTGCAGAATTAACGTCTCTGCTTAAACTCTGAAATTTCATTTATTATTTATTTATTTATTAATTATTTCTCCCCAAGTAAGACAATAAAGCCACTACGATGCGAGGTGTTTCTGAGGGTTAGAGAATATGGGAAAAATAGTAGTAGATAGGTTCTTCCTGAATTTTGTTCCTTTATTGTCCTTTCCTTACTGAAATCTTCTCATTCTCTTTCGTTCCCAGTAACCCCCTTGCGTCTTAGTGGCATTATCACCTTGTTCGACATGAAATTATTAAAATAAGTAAATAAAAAAAAATATAGAAGCAAAAATGCTTCTAGGGGGCAAATCAAGCCCACTCCTCTCTGCTTCTGTGAACCTACTGACCTGAAATATCAACCAATTTTTCTTTACAAAGATTTCAGGATTTACTTCAGGGAAAATACTTGGAATGAATGAATTGCATGTCAGACATTAATTTTCGTTTTATTTCTGATACAAACATTTTTTTTTAATCCAAAGTAGGGTTTGAAGCAAATAGATAGAGGCGGGTGAACTCTAAATAAAAATTTTTTAAAAAGGAAATGAAAAGTGTTGCAGAAATCGTTTGCAATATAAACTTTTAAGTTTTAAACGTAATAACCTTTTTTTTTATTAATTTGTTTTTATTAAAAATATAATGTTTGAAAAAATTCTTAATGCAACAACGAAACATTGTAACGAAAATACTTTTTTAAAAACAAAATCTATTTAAAAAAAATAAACTATTCAATAAAAAAAATAGTGTTTGTTTCGTTTAATTTCAGTTTTATAAACTTTTTGGGCAAAAAGAAGAAAAAATTGTTAGTATTTTTTTTAGTCTTCGTACGGAAAATTTGAGAGAAAAATGCTTTTTTTCTTCGATTATTGAAATTATAGAAAATATACTTAGTTACTTTTTGTTTATTTACAAATAAACGAGATTGTAAAGAAAGTAAAGTAAAGTACTAAAAACAAAACAAGGAACAAATTATGGATTAAGTTAAAAAAAAATAAAAATAAAACGGGGAATACTTAAATTTCACATACACAAGAAGTAGGATTAGTTTCGGATAAATACAAAAATTTATTAAATGAAATGAAATGCTTTTACAAAATTAATCTTTGCGTCAATTTTAAACTGCATCTGGTGAAAAAAAAACAACAAAAAAACGAACCGCTGACTTTACCAAAATAAGTCAACAATAAGGAAACCAACAACGAGTTTTTTTTTTTTTTACTGTCTTATTTTTAAATTTTAAAACTATGACATCAAGTTTTTTTGTTTTTTACTAAAATAAAAATAACGTAGATAAAAATACACGAACATAAAGAAGTTTTACTTTGTTATTTTAAGGAGACATAATTCGATTTTTTTGTTACGGAGAAAAGGTTGTTAGTGACAAGTGACAGAAAAGTGCCAACGCAGCAAAAAAAAGTAAAAGATAGCAATGAAGAAAAATAGACGGTGCAAAATGACCGTCTGTTGATGATGTAAATCTTTTTTTTTCTTTTTCTTTTTCAAATTGATAATTATATCAAATACTTGTGATATATTAGTAGCTGTTACAGGTCACCATAGACCAGGAAGAGCTATCTCACCTGTAAAAGGGCAGGACACCAAGATAATAGCACTTTAGGGGCAGTAACACTTCAACGATTGATCACTATGAAGGTGAGGGGTGTACGTGGCAAGGGCGAATAACTCCAGATTCTTAATATCTGATTTTAGTTGAAACCTGACATAAATCTTGTTTAGTTTCTTGATACAAAGCCTTGTTGTCATTTGTACAGCTTAGCTTTTTTTTAGTACATCACCACAAACATGGTACATCTAGTGAGAATCGAACTCGCCATTCAGTAATAACGGTTAAATTGACTAGCCTACTAACCACGCCAAGATGACCAAATGATCAGTTATTTCCAAAATTTAACTCCCTTGTTTTATAAGTGGCGTTGCTATTGGAAACATGGCGTCAACACTAAATAGTACTTAGTGTACTAAACTATATTAATTAAATTATTTAAACTATTTAATTAAAACTATAAATTATTTAAACTATTTAAACTATATTAATTAAATTATTATAATTTAATTAATATAGTTCTGTGACTTATGAGCCGGGATAAAAGGAAAAGCATGGAATCTTTTCTCTTCTCATTTGAGATGGGGAGAAGAGGCCCGGTCCCTGGGATTCCAGCCCTGTCGCAACACCTTCTTCATTACACTAAGAAAAGTGGGGTCGGTGTAATTATCGACACCAGCCTGACAGTGGCGGCGGGGACTGGTCAGTCTTTGTCCTATATAGATGTATATGCGCAACCCATCTAATAAATAATAAACAAAACAAACATTGTGTAACATCCTGGAGAGGTCAGGCAAATGATTAAATGTGTTCAAATCCCAGGAGACCGTCTCGCCAGGCAATACCTCTTCTTCAATGGAGGGTCATCTAGATATCCTCAGTTTCATATAGACAGACCCCTTCCAGTCAATTTAGATTAGTTTTGAAATATAGCAAAGTATTTTGCTTATTGGAAATATTAAATTTAATCTATTTGTTTGAAATTAAAACTAAAATAAAAGCTTCAAGAAAGATATTCCATTTTTAAAAATTCATTTTAAACTTTAGATATCGCCTTTCTGTGGGGGTACCTACGTTTACATATCTATCTATCTATCTATCTATCTATCTATCTATCTATCTAGCTATCTATCTATCTATCTATCTATCTGCACAGAGAAGCTACATTACGTTGTGGGAAAGTGACTGGAACCGAGATGCCAGGTCAGTATCAGTAACATTTATAGTTTTTTTTTTTTTAGATTTTACAAAGAATCTCTAAATATATAGCAAGAGAACCAAACCAGATGTAGCAGAAATGTTCAAAGCATGGACGAATAGTAGACTTATAAATATGTAAGATAGATTCTGGAGATAAAGATTGTTTAGCATGACACAGTGAACCAACTTTCCTTGCAGAAGACCTAGCGACTGATTCAATATAATCTTTCCACTTCATGTCAGCAGAAAACGTTAGCCTGAGAAGGTGCAATGAATTACTGTCCTGGAAGTTAGCATCAGCCATATTGATGGAAGGCAGAAAGAGTACATTCATATGATTGATAGAGAGCAGTTTCGTCTTGGAGGTGTTAAAATCAACATGCTATTCATTGTCCCAGTTAACAGCAGACTGTAGGTCATTTTTTTTTTTAGATCAGCTGCCAATTTGATCCTATCGATCTGATCAGACTTACTATTAGACAGGTGTAAATAGTTGTAGCATCAGCATAGATACAGAGTTGAGAACTGATGCCACCGGGAAGGTCATTGATGAAAATTAGGAACAATGTAGGTCGAAGGATAGGGTCCTGGGGTGGGGACATCTGCATTAGTGCAGAACGATCTAAAAGAGCAGTTGTTCAAGACAACTCTTATTTCACAATTTGATAAGAAAAACTGAATCAGTTAAAAGATTCGTCTGGAAATACCATAACCATTCAATTTGTGAAGAAGATCGGGTATGCCAAACCCTGTCAAATGCTTTCGAGAAGTGTCTAAAACAAAAGTCCGAGTTTCACCGTTCTTATAATTGATATAGACATCAAGCGGTACCAAAAAGAATTTCTCGAAATTTCATAAAATTAAATAAGTGTGGAGTAACAAACGTAAAAAAAAAAAAAAAAAATTTTACCAAGATTTTCTAAAAAAATATTTCTAAAATAATTTAATTCATTTGCGAATAAGTCCTGAAAGTTTCATTAAAATCCAACAATGATTTGATTTTTGGAAGAATTTTCAAGTCAATGTTTTTCACCACAAAAAAAGATGCTAAAATTTCTCATACTAATTTATGATCCCTGTTAACAAAAAAGAAAAAAAAAACTTAACTTGATAGACTTTTTCGACAATAATTGTTAATACATCAGCAGTTGACCTAGAGAAGCCAAAACCATATTGCTTATTTGGAAAAAGACCCTGCAATGTGAGGTGCTTGACCAATTCTGAGTTGATTGGGGTTTATAGTACTTTGCCAAACAGCGGAAGAAAGTTAAGGAGCACCTTTCATTTCAGGGATGTTATCAGGTCCACATGCTTTGTGGGATGGAGGTTATACATGATAGCAGAAACCATGTAGGGAGTTATATGCCTATCACTCAACAGGGACTCAGTTCTAAGGGGAAAGTGGTTAATTTTCATGGCTTCATCACCCAGGTTGTTTTCCGTCATGACCATTTGAATTTATCTGGGCCTTCGCTTTATTTAGTTAAAGGAGATAGTTCGCCCATCGTTTATGAAAAATCTTCAATGACACCACCTTTTTTTGTACAGGAACTTTAATGTGGAGGCCCGAGAGGCCAGCTGAAATACCAGGGAAAGTAGTTTCCGCACGTCATGATGAGGAATGTGTGGCAGGGGATGTACAGGACAAAGAGAAAGGCTTGCTAGCAGGTACTGGGGTGTGTAGATATTTTTTTTTCAACATAGTAGAACAGTGTGTGAGAGATTATTTTTCTTAACTGTAGAACTGTGTATGTGAGTTTTGATTCACTATTCAAACAAAAGAACTGTTTGCGTCAAACATATTTTTTCAAACAACAGAGTTGTTCACGCGAGTAAGTAGAAATCGATCGCCTGTAATAATTGTAACGAAAAGAAATAGGAGAAACTACAAGGAATCTAAATAAAAGATTATATGAACACAAAAGGTACATTTTACAAAACAATACATTAAATAGGTTGGTTGCCCACTGTAACGAGATTGACCACAATTTTGAGATGAAAATGCTACTCTGATTAAAGAGAAAACAATTCACTACGACGAAAATGTCTTGAGACTGTTATAGGATATGACCCCACGAAAATGGTAACCATCGATGAAGAACAATCGAAAAATTATTGCTGACCCATCGTCATAAAATATTTTCCAACGTGAACATACAAGTTCAGTCATTTACAAACAACAAAATTGTGACCTGCCGACGTTCCTAGAACATTACTTCCTAGAAATATTTCAAGTGAAACCAACACATTTAAAAAAAAATAACCACAACACCGAGGCACTTAGAACAACACCACCCAACCTACGGAAGTCGTAATAACGGTAAACTTACCTGTCTACAATCCAACGAATGTGCAAACCTGGTTTTCGCAATTAAATGCAGTTTTTAGCGCGATAAAAAAAAATAAAAATAAAAAAAAAACATATCGCAAGGCGGGCGATATGCCTACGTAGTATTAGGTTGGTGCAAAAATAATGACGTAATAACGTCATTTTTTGACGTTAAAAAATACGTCAAAAACGACATTATTACGTCATTATTTTTGCACCAACCTAATAGAAAAACTCCCGGTAGATGTCGCAACAGAAGTAGTTGATCTACTTGACTACATAACAGAGAAAAAAAAAACCCTACGATATTCTGAAAAATGCGATAATTAAACAATTCGGAAAATTGGATGAGAGAAGGTGACACGATTTATTAAATAATTTGAACCTCGGACACGTGAAGCCCTTCACAACTACCAAGGAAAATGCGTGCATTACTAGAAGACAATATCATGTCCGACACAGTGTCGAAAAACTGGACGGGCAAACTACAACCATACACAGCACAGTTACTGACATCAACCCCCAATGAATTGGAGTTAGAGTGTCGAAGGTAGCGGACAAAATACACGACAAAAGAGTATACGCCACATCATACTCAACAACAAACACATCACCACCAACGGAAAAAATGTTTCAGCTGGAAAAAAAAAAAAAAAAATATAGCCAGACCTCACCACAGAAAACCAGAGTCTGGTACAAAACGAAACATTTCAACGTCGTCGCCCAGAAATCAAAAATCGATCCTACTCTCCGCGCAGAACATGCTCATTCTCCAGAGATACGTGTTGGTATCATTATAAATTTGGAAAAGAGGCGAGGGAGTGCAGAGAACTATGCATCTTCTATTTAAGAAGGTCCTACGCTACTGCACAACACCAGGGAAACGATTACTCCAGCAACAATTGATGACGAGATGAGCTGATGGAATAGAATAGATATGTCGTCTCTGTTACACCCGGGACAAAAATACTGAATATTTATTTTTAGTTAACAGAGGTACACAAATCAGTGTTATTCCACCGGAGTCTAAACAAAATCTCACATTATCCACACTACAAGCCGCAAATGGATCGAAAATTGAGACATACGGAGAGAGATCATTAACACTCAACTTGAGTTTACGACGACCTTTTCCATGGATTTTCCCACAGGCACAAGTGAAAACGCCTATTCTTGGAGCAGTTTTTTTTTTATCCCATTTCCACTTATCAGTGAATATGGCTACACACTTTCTCAACGATATTGACACGAAGCTAACAGCAAAGGGAATCGCCTCAATCTACATATCAACAGGATCTAGTTCTGCCATACCAACTGCTTATGAACTACAGGAGTTGATAGGAAAATTTTCTACTATTACCACTCCTTTAAAACACACAAATGAAATTGATTACACAGCTAAATATTACATCACAGGTCAACTACTTACACTCGCATCACCATGCAGTTTGCGCCCAGAAAAATACAAAATAGCAAAAGATGAATTTCAATAAATGTTGCAATTAGGCATCATACGTCTTTTAAGCAGCCCATACTCCTCTCCTCTACACATGGTCCCGAAACCAAACATAGATGTATGGCGACCTTGTGGAGATTTCAAGAATCTAAATGCGAAAACAGTTCTAGATAGATATCCAAGTTCACACTTACATGATTTCGTCACGGGTTTACAGGGAACGACAGTTTTCACAAAACTGAACCTGGCTAAATCATACTACCAAATTCCAGTAGCAGAGGAAGACACAAAGAAAACGGTAATTACCAATCATTTCGGGCTCGTTTGTTCACGAGGATGCCATTTGGGTTACATAGCGCAGCCTAAAGTTTTCAGAGACTTACCGACGAAGTTTTGAGAGAAATAACTTTTGCCTTTGCGTATATCGATGACGTTCTTATTGCTCGTCATGATAGCAAAGAAGACCAGGACCATATACAAGTTTTCGAGAGATTAGCACATTTTGGTTTAAAGATCAACGTAAACAAATGTGATTTCCCTGTTTCTAAATTGAACTTCTTGGGTCACGTAATCGACGAGTGCGGGATCACGCCTGTCCCAAAGAAACTAGCAGCAATACAACAATTTCCAAATTCAACATCACTGCGACAACTTACGAAGATACCGCGGTTTGATTAACTTGTAGTGAAAGAGATAATCAGCTACCTCGAAAAAGAGTTCGTGTTTTGTGTGCGATCTGCCGAAGAAAAATTACCACAAAAGTAGTTAGCAAAAATTTACTTTAAGGACCAGAATCTATGCTAATATTCTTCCCTCCCCTGAATGGCGTGACCAATCAGAAAGATCTCCCGGTGAACAAAAGCCGTTGTTTCTCGCTTATGGAGATTTGAATTTTCTGAGCTTGATGGATGAACACGCGTTTTTGCTGGTGAGAAATGAAGGTTGGATGTGTGACACCATTTTGCCGTTTTCTACGTTGCCTGTTGGACTGTTACGACGGACTATCGTTTGAACTGTGATTTCTCTACATCTGTTGGGGTCGAGAGACAGAAGAAATCTATTGCAGATGTTTGTTGCTACAGTGTAACCCGGATATAAGAGAGTTGTCGGGACCGGATAAGAAGTCTCTTATATCCGGGTTTCTCTTTTCTCCGGGTTTGGTCTATTTTGTTTAGGTAAGTATGGCTCTAATTTGGGACCAGAGAAAATCTCTCTTATATCCGGGTCTCTTATATCTGGGTTACACTGTACTATAAGTTGACAGTCTTTTTTTTTTCTTTCACACTCTTGTAGCTGAATATCGCTTTCACTATAATATATTATTCATTATTTAACATACGCACAGATACATATACACACATTTCTTTCTTTCGTTTTTGGATGAAGCCTACAAAGGCGAAACGCGTAATTATATATATTTCTAATGAAACGTTTTCCATTTGTCAAATTTCTTAAAAAATTGTTGGTATTCATTATCTTATTTTAAACACACATACACACACACACGCATATATATATATATATATATATATATATATATATATATATATATATATATATATGTGTGTGTGTGTGTGTGTGTGTATGTATGTGTGTGTCTATATATATATCTATATGTGTTTGTATTTGTGTATATATATATATATATATATATATATATATATATATATATATATATTCATACTCTTTTCCTTCTCCATCTTTTGAACACGAGTAGAGGGTTATCTTTTGTTTCCTGTTTAGGTCTGGGTTTCCAGTTCCTTCTCCGAATGTCTTCTCATTTTGTTTCACATCGTGTAACCCTTTGCATTTTAGTGGCATTATCGCCTCGCTTAGCGTGAAATTATATATATATATATATATATATATATATATATATATACGAGTAAAGTAATATGCATAGGAGACGTTTTTCTTTTGAAACAAGCCAGGTATTTCAAACTGATTGAAAGGGAAACGGAAAGAAATTGTAGCCTACAATAGAGGTGATGGCCTGCAGATAAATAAAACGAGTGTAGAGGCGTGGTTCAATAGAAAGATATCACCGTGTTTAGTTTTGGGTCCCGTGAAAACAAAGAATTAGGACAGACAGTATACAAAACAGCAACACATCTTTATTCGCTGGCTACCGTACATGGTGATTCATACATCAGAGAGGGACAGGAAATGTCTCGAAAACAGTGGACATAACTGGGAAAAGTTAGTTACTAAGGAGATTTTCAGAGTGAACATGTGTCCTGATTCTGAGACATTGAAATCATGTATGGCGGGAAAAGGGGTGATCATCGACCGCAGCGGAATAAAATAAAGGTAGACATTGAAAAGCACGAGAGGTCAAGACAACTGAAAGAATATGCAGATGTATCAGGGTATTAGACAAAAGAAATGTTACACCGTTGATGGATAGAATACGCATATATAAATCGGTACCATGTAAGGTAGTAAAGCCACTAAGACACAAGGGTTTACAGGCTGTGGAAGAATTAGCAACAAAAACATTAATAATGAGCGGGAAGTAGATAGCGATTAACATTATACTTAAATTTGTGAAGATTGAAGTTGGCGGGAAAACATGGAGCCGGAATGGAGTCCCATAAGCAGGAAGTGCGAGAAAATAAACTGTTAGTAATAAACTTATTTACAGTTACACCTAACCGGCTCAATTGTAAATTGATGAAATCTCGATGCCAATTTAGTACTGCGCTTAAATTAAAAAAGTCTAGGTACCATAGCGAAGAGAGATATTTATTCTGTAAAAATATACAAAAATCCGACACAAGGCCAAAAAAAGGGATGGGGAGAGGCTGGTTTTCTTTTGTTATATAATTAAACTTAGCTAGCTACTATCACTGACCCAAACATACGACAATATTCCTTACACCAAAACAAAACATCCTTACTTATCATCCTTATTACATCCTCAATAATACTTCAGAATCTCCACGAAGTACTAACTAGTCCCTATATGTAAAATTTTTATCTATGGTGGTGGTGGGAGAATAAAAGAACAATTTTAAAAATCTAAATCCCCAATGTGTATTTACAATATGTGAAACGGCTATTTACAAGAAACTATACAAAATACTGTTAGTAATACCTCCCAAGTGCCTAAATTTGGCAGAAACATGAGTTAACTGGATGAAATTAATGCGGGATTAAGTTATTTAAACGATCATTCGTCTAAACACTCATTCAAATAGGCACTCAACCAAAAACATCAACAAATACGAAAAAACACTCGAAATGCGAAAAGCGTCCAGCATCCTTCAGAGAACTGACATTTCTGGTCACCAAATGAGAAGGAGAGGGGGAATTAAACTAAAGAAAGTGTGGGCAGAAAAAAAGGAGCCAATAAGGATACATCCCCTAGCTAAGTTAACTTTAAAGGAAGAAAATAAACACCAAAACAACCCTAATCTAATCTAATTTTGGGTGGGGTTGCCAATGTTCAATCCAGCTAGAACAATTTCCTTATGCCTAACCGGCATCAAACTGCCACTTTAAATCATCCCCTCTTAATCGACACAGACGCGCAGCACTTACCCACCTTTTGCCAAATTCTGATAAAGAGAGCCACTGCCTTTCCGTCCTAATCTTGACTTTGGTTAAAGAAAAAGATCAATTGAGAAGATGTGGACTTCTCGTCCCCATAGAATTCTTTCTGACATGTCCTTCATATCACGACTCTCGTAACGCCTAGCAAGCAAAAGAACACATTGTGTTTAACCCTCATCAACGACAGTACCACATTGCTACAGACAGAACTGGCTTCGAGGACAAAAACTTTCCGCGCAGCATGCGAACCGTGATATCTTCAATAAAACTCTGCCCAACTTGACTACGGCCTTGTAATGAAAGCAGGTGTGATTCAGGGTCTCCACCGACCTATCACAGTGAACGCAGTTTGGAGATTTTTCCAAACTCGCTGAACATAGTCTTTTGCCGACCCACAGGGTCCTTCGAATCACCAGCCAAGTGAGTGATGCCTCATCATTATTGAGACATTTCAACCCGGGCGCCCAAGGCAACGTTAAGCGAACCTCCTGCTTCGTAGGACCGAGCTCGTCTGTCAGTTCATCATGAACGGACCCCTAACTAACATGTAATACAGGACAACGCCTGGACGTCGGAGAGGTCATCCGTCGCTCGTACAAGGTGTTTGAGAGCAATCTGACATCCACGATAGAAGGAGCACTCACCTCGGGGTAAACGGAGGGGAGAGGAGGGGAGGGAGTGCACACTTCTCAGGGATGGGAAGTTCTTACGGGCGTCTTCCTTCTAGAATTCACCCTCGCCATTCGATTTCTGACACATTCGATCTAGAAAGGCGACGCGAAGCGTGTGTTAACGAGTCTCAATGCTAGGCATACCAGGTAGATTTGCGAGGCATATACTTCCGCCCATCCCCTTAAAGCAAAATTCCTATGGGGACCACAGACGAACTACGACTTCAGCCTTGTTCCGCACTTCCGACCAATTCATTTCCAAGAGGAGATCGTGACTAAACCAGACGCCGAGTATCTTGGCCGACCCGTCCGTTCAGTGGAAAGGCTCAGGAAGAGAAACTCCCTTCCACGCACCTAACCGCAAACCAACATAATTATCGCGGTTGATCTTGTTCTCTGTTAGCGTCTCGTACCCTCTGATTTCTTTGCCGACTTCGTCAATCTCGGCTCTGCTGAGAACAAAAACCGAAACGTTGTCAGCATAGACGGAGTAACTGGCCTAGGTAGTAGCACCAGGTAGAGAAATTCCACGTAGGACCGGATTAGTCTTTAACTTGCGAAGAAAAACTCCAACGGAAGAACGTATAGCAAAAACGAAAGCGGACAGCCTTGAAGAATGGTGCGAGACAATATGAAAGGCTCCGATGGAACCCCATTCACTTTCACCAGCGCAACGGGAGACGCATACAAAAGTCGCATCCAGGTGTGAAAGTACGGACCAAAACCGGTGGCCGAAAGGCCAGCCTCCAGAAATCGATGGTTAACCCTATCAAATGCCATGGATTGATCTAAATTGATCAGCGCAGCTTTATTGTCAACGTGCGCGATGATCGGGCGTACCATCTGAAGGTTGTCCTGTTCTGAGCCAATCAGACTAGAGAGTACAATTCGCAAACGGCTGGCTAAGATCTTGGCTAAAATCTTTAACTCCCTGTTTAACAACGTTAAAGTCCGAACGCTACCTATCTCATCCCCAGCGTAGCAACTTGATCACACTCCTGGTGAAGCGTTGATGTATAGGCCCCTACTTCATCCAGTTGTTGTAAATCAGTTACAGCAAAGGAACAAGGACGAGCGACTGCTTCAAGTACATTTCGTAAGGTAGACCATCTAATCCTGGAGATTTGTCCCGGTCAACCAACTTCAGGGCTTCCACCCACTTTAGCCATCACGAGGCGGGGAAAGTCGGACAAATGGGCGTCGAACTGAGTAGTGCTCAGACCGGGCTCCCTGGTGAACATATCCTGAAAGTAGTCACGAAAAGCCTCACATACGCTGCCGTTTGTAGTCACGGTCCGTTTATCCGGCAATGTGACGCACTCGACATGTCCATGGGGCATATTTCGAACTTCCACTTCACGCAATTCAGCGGCCATATTTGTCGCCTCGGAAGACATTCTTTTTAACTTAGCCCTAACTATTAGAGCTTGATCCTTGATAAGTAAAGAGGCCATTTATGCCCTAGCTAAGGCTGTTTCTTCACTATCACGGGATTTAATCGCCCGATCAACATTTTCTTCACATGCCGTTCGTGCTGCTATCCTAACTAGTTTGAGTCAACAAATATAATCAGCAGCAAACGATCTAATTTTGGAATTTAATTCATTCCACTACCTATTCCCGACCACAGCCCCGTTGTCAATTCCCGTTGTGGCATTACTAGCAACTGGTCATGGAAATCTCACTCTGTAGGTGTGTATGTCACTGATTTGGGCGGAGGTGGATGAGCAAATGTTTTCCTGGATGTTGGGGAAGACTAGACAGAGGATGAGGCCTTTTACCCCTGCAGCAGCAAGGATTCCTTTTCGTGCTTAGCTGAGTTGCTGTTTCAACATAATTAGTTGCTCCTTTTTTTCAAACGACATCTCATATCTTTTTTGAAGTTCCTTTATTGGATTGCGGCCGGGCGTCGCCCTTAAAACTAGTAGAGGAAGTAGACCTTTGCTTGCCTTTCCCTTTGGGGGGATTCCGGGGACTCAGGTCCTGCTGTCTAGCGCTTCCCTTCGGCCTTGCCAACGAACAGCCATTCCCTCTTTTCCTCCTCCACAACCGTACAAGTGGCGGGCAAAGACTTTTCGGAAAATGGGGGCCCTCACAAGAGACCCAACAGGGGATTTAACTACACCGGTCCCAGTCTCTGGTATGTCCATTACAGGCGAGACGGATTTAACAGACTCGACCAGAGAGTGATTTTGGTTGATCGGGGCTAGAACTCCAGGACCTTCTTTCCTTGTCAGGATGAAGAGAGGTGACCAGTCTCTCCGCACTTCCTACATGTTGGTTTTTGACGAAGAGCAATATTTATTCTGTTATCTACAGAAATGTGGCACAAGGCCAAAAAGGGGATTGGGGAAAGGACGGTCTTCTTCTGTCTTAACTATAACTTAGCTAGCCGCAAGCACTGACCCAATCGTACAAAACAATATTCCTCACACCAAAACAACACATTCGTACGTACCTTTCTTACTACAGCCACCATAATACCATGGCGAAGAGCTCATCCGAACAATTACTATGAAAGTATTTATAGAAAAGACACAGAGAGGCAACCCTACGGCGGCGGGAAAGTGACTGAAGTCGAGCCGCCTGATCAGGACCAATAATATTGCTGATTCTTCTTTGGATTTTATCAAGGAGCTCAAGGTAAATATCAGGGGCTTCGGGCAATATGTGGCAGCAATATTCTTAGTTTTGTTTGCAGGGGGCTACAATAATTGGTATTTACTGATGATTAAACTCGTTAACCATAGCTTGTAAGACAAGTATAGTGAGGTATACAAAATAAACTTACCCTAATTTGCATAAAGTCAAACGACTACAAATAAATCAGTCGACACATATGGGTATAATTAATACTATATTACAGGCGAGAAGACAACACAAGAAAATTGCCAACATTGCTTATACATAAACAAGCATATCGCTAATGTTGAAAAAAGAAAAATCATTCTTCAAATTTCACATTTTATGGTCGGTACCTCTAAAAATCAAAATGTCCCGAGCCTTGCAGCTGATCTCTCCTCTGGCCGAGCTCTAACAGCTTAACTGGTAAACAAAATTGGTTTATAACTTTCAATACTTCAAAAGCCAAGCTAGTATTCTTTCATCATCACTGTTTAACTATTTTTCTCCACTCATGATGGACGGTTGGATTATCAACGAGGTTCAATATTTAAAATGTCATTGGACTCAAGTTCATTTCAGACTTCAAGTGGAACTCGTATATATATATATATATATATATATATATATATATATATATATATATATATATACGACCCATTCATATAACATACCTCATTCAGTAACACTCTGCTTTGAGTGGCTCCTGAGCTTTGTACTGAGTGAACTTTATTAAGAAAAAAATCTGATAAATTAATAACAATTTGCTTCTATCTATTTATTAGCTATTACGTTTTTAAAGTTAACTCGGTATAGCGAGCCGATGGTAAGATGTTTTCATATCAAATTACAGCCACAAGCCACTAAATTAATAAAACAAATTTTAACCCGTAAAAATTTTCTATTTTAATATTTTTATGGTATATAGAGATGAAGTAAAGGCCAAATTTTATTGTCTTTAGTACCATTTATTGTTGACCCCATTTCATTACAGTGTTTAAAATAGTTGACTATCGTCATAGTTCTTTTCTTTTTGTGATTTGATAGTTCATACAGGGTTGTTGTGTTCCTTCTGGTTGACAGAAATTAATTCGTTGCCTTCATCCTTTCTTCTTTCTCTTCGTCAGGTTAAACTCACAGCCGATGAATCACCAACCCTTGCGTCTCGAACTGCTACCTCTACTTCTTGCTTAGTATTTTTGTTTAGGAAAAGTAAGTACCACACAGTTGCATTAAAGACATTTTGTGTTCTTGGTTACTTTAAAAATTATGCATCACTGCTTTGTCTAATCCATCTCTTCTCCCTCCTCCAGCTAGGAGTTAATAATAGGGTAGCCTGCGTTCTCTAACTGTGGTTAGCAACCAGTCTACGGGAAGGAAAACTCTGAATTAAAAACGGTTAAGCGTGAGGCGAGTAACTCCAACCTACTTGCAGCAGCATCTATTTTGATTTTCTACAGGGACACAACGACAGAATTTGGGTCCAACTACTGACAATCGCTGTCAAACCAATAGGAGGAACTGCGAAAGACTTCATGTCTGTTCAAGAGAAGGGGGACAGAGAAATGTACCGGAATTGTTGGCGCTTGTTCTCCTGGGCATGACATAGTCGGCTGATGCTGGCGAATTACTCGATCCAACCAGTAGCGTGACAAGGAGTTGACCACACCCCAGAAACCGGTTATATATGGTGCCGTGTCACCCAGATAAGACTCTATTGTATTGATCCGGGACGTAATCGAAAACATCAGGAAAAGGGTCCCAGCTAACCTGTTATACAAAAAATATGCATATCTAGAAAATTTTGTTAATTATATATATATATATATATATATATATATATATAGTGTGTGTGTGTGTGTGTGTGTATGTGTTGAAATGAGGTCTCTCCACTCCTACAATATGAGAAACCGTTTCCATTACAGTTGCTCAAACATGAGCCGTAAAATGTTTATCTTCACATTTCCTTGGCAACCACTTCCTCTACTTAGTAAGAAAAAACTATAAAACTATAAATGAAGCAACAACTGACGACACCAGTGTCTTGCTTGCCTGACAACAATCTTGTAGTCAATTGGAGTTATAAAAAATGAAATTGCAAAATAAGAAGACTTCTACCAAAATATAAATATGATGTAAAAAATGAAAAACCGCGTTCTTAATTTTTATATTTATTTATTTATTACTTACACAAATTACATTTTTTATAAAACAATGGCCACTCAATTGGCCCAAGAGCCGCTCGAGGTAGAGGGATACATTGTGGTATTTTATGAGCGTAAGAAAGGACAATAAGTGAAGTTAATGGGGCTATGCAGTTATGATAACGGTTAATCCTTGTCTTGAAGAGGTTAAAATTGTAGTGATTGTGAAAACATCCTGTCGGGATTCTGTTCCAAAAATCAGTAGTTCTTGGGAAGAAGCTTCTTGAATGGAACTCCCTTCTTACTAATGGAATACAAACAAGAAAAGATGTGAAAGGAAAATATTACTCAAATTTCGAAAAGAACCCGACCACTTCTTTGGGTTTGATTGCTTTTAAATTGTATATAAATCTTACACAAATCATCTTTTGTGCGTAGAATGACCAGAAGCCATGATTTGCGGAGCCGTTGTTTTTCTGAAATATCTCCTGAGAAAACGAAGAAAGTTCAACTATTTTTGTTAAAACCGAATAACGTCTAATGACCACATCCAAACGCGTCCACTTCAATTTAGCCTCTCACAAAATGGCGAATAGTGAACTACGTCTCTAGCACTAACTATCTACATACAAACGGCAACTCCAAAACAAATCCACTGTTCTAGATGACTACAAATCCACTGTTATAGATGACTACAAATCCACTGTTATAGATGACTAAAACAGTTAAATTCGTTTACTACTAACTGCCACAAAATATACAATTTTAAACCGGATTTTGTTTATCGGACGTCCCAATATGTATAGCACGTTGAGGAATTAAGAGACGATCAAATACTTGCGAGATGAACACATTTCTATTAGGTTGGTGCAAAAATAATGTCGTTTTCTCACATAGTAACATGTGAGAAAACGACATTATTTTTGCACCAACCTAATATCTGCACCAGACATTTACTGGGACACCTGACTCACATTCAATAATCGATGACGTTTTTCTTTGTTAAATTTTTTCTAGCAACCCTTTTTTTTCTGGCCCAAAAAAGTATATAATAGCATTATATTAAACGGAGTAAATATAACACATTCCATTTTGTTAGCCTTCATCACCGTGACACAGAGATTATCACATTACATTGGATTCTTTTGTTATTCATTCATGTCGACAGCTCATCGTGGATGCAACTCTAGACATATGTTCGTGGACAGCGTTATTAACAGACCCGGATTAACTATTAAGCTAATTAAGCACGGGCTTAGGGCAACGGAAAGGAAAAAAGGGCAAGAAAGGACTTCATATGGGTGTGTGCATGTGTGTGTATATATGTGTGTGTGTGTGTATATATATGTGTGTGTGTATGTATATATATATGCGTGTGTGCATATATATATGTCTGAGTGTGTATGTGTATATATATATATATATATATATATATATATATATATATATATAAAGAAATATACATAATATCTTACAACTTCGAGTTTCATTCCGAAGTAATTTTCAAGTGCTGGAATTATTATATTTATTTTTATTTATGTTTTGATTTGAAACCGGTATTTTTTTACATTTTCTGTTTCACGCAAGATTATAATATATTATCGTTCGCTTGTATACCTACTTATATTTACCCATTCGGCTATATATATATATATATATATATATATATATATATATATATATATATATATATATATATATATATATGTGTGTGTGTGTGTGTGTGCGTGTGTGTGTTATATATATATATATATATATATATATATGTGATATATATATATAAATATGTGTTATATATATATATATATATATAAATATAAATGTGAACATTAAAGTCAACACTTAGAGGCGACAGTCTGTTTAAAAAAACAGAATGTCGCCTCTGAGTGTTGACGTCAATGTTCACTTTTATATTTACACACGCTCTATTTCTGATATTGAGCACTTTATCCCATAAATATTGCACATCATAAGACTATAGTTATTCATATATATATATATATATATATATATATATATATATATATATATATATATTACAGTAAGGTTCACCCTGTACAAGGTCCCCGGGGTCACTCGAGTTAGGTGTTTACGTTAAGTAGTTTGTATGGATAGCAGGGAAAGATAATTCTTGACATGAACAGGTTAAGATTGTAGTGATCGGGGAAACATCCTCTTGGGAGTCTGTTCAACAGGGCAGTGGTTCACGAGAAGCAACTGTTTGAATGGAACTGACTTCTCGCCGATGGAATACAAAGGGGAATGTGGGTGGTTTGCTACAATGTAAGTGGCGTGAGGGGTCCTAACCGTGAAGATTAGACCTGGCGGAACCAAAGAATGTAGTTTGTCCGATCGCTTTCCAAGGTAATAGCGATAGAGCAGTGAGAGACTCGCCACATCTCACCCTGTGAGAGAGAGAGGTTGGTGGGTGGAAAATAATTCGCTCACAAGGACTCGGAGACGCTTTTGAACTCTATCAAGAGTGGAACGGGAGGACTGAGCGCGTTAAAATCTAACAGGCTAGTGTAAAAAATGGAGGTTGAAACACATTTAATCCCTTTTGTTAACTATTTATATTAGGTTTTTAAACAACAAAGTGTTTTTAAATTTTTAAAGAACGTCTTGTCTAACAGAAACCGGCTTCAAGAACGTTACTAAACTTTGGAAATTGCCTAAGATCATCTTTTAGCCTTTCAAACGTCACAGTAAAATTAAAATAGAATTATTTTAAGGGCTGGTATGATGCACACCCATATAGACAAACATTTACTTGAAGAAATAACTCTGAATTCTTCAATTCACTCTATGGAGCTTCAAAACCTCACTTTAACTCTGATTTGGACTATAAAACCAATTCTGGTCAAAAGCCAATTTGGGCCGAAAATCCGATTTGAGCCGAAAGTCCGATCTTCACATCATAAACTCTGTGGAACCTAAATCGAGTTGAGTTGAGTCTTTCACATCATAAACTCTGTGCAACTTCAATTCAGTTGAGTTCTTCACGTCACAAACTCAGCGGAACTTCAAAACCTTACATCACGAAACCTCTGACTTTAACTCTGATTCCTTGGCATTTTGACATGAACTTATTCAGTATGGTGTCTCCGGACGAATTTTTGAACTGATTCAGTCTTTCTTATCAAATTGTGAAATGAAAGTTATTCTGAACGGTCACTCGTTTAGATCTTTTTGTACTAATGCAGGTGTAAGGGCTCTATCCTGGGTCCTATTTTGCTTTTAACATTCATTAACGACCTTCTTGATGACATCAGCTCTCAACTTGATATCTATGCTAGGGACACAACTATTTACTCCTGTATCGATACTAAGTCTCATTAGTTCGATAAGGTCAAATTGGCGACTGATGTCACAAACGATTTACAGTCTGTTGTTAACTGGAACAAAGAATGGCTTGTTAACTTTAATGCCTCCAAAATTAAACTACTCTCTATTAATCATCTGAGAGTACGTTTTCTGCCTTTCATCAGCATGTTTGATTCTAACTTTCAGGAGAGTGACACGTTGCGCCTTCTCGAGCTAACGTCTTCGGATGCTATGAAGTGGAAAGACTAAATTGAATCAATTGCTAGGGCAGTTAGTTTATTATGCCGTGCTAGATAATTTTTCTCACCACAATCTATAGTACATATCTATAATTCTACCATTCACTCATGCTTTGAATATTTCTGCCACATCTGGTCTGGTTCTCCTGTTGTATATTTAGAGATTCCTGATAAAATCCAAAGAAGGATCAGCAATATTATTGGTCCTGTCCTGGCATCTAGGCTTCAGTCACTTTGCCACCGCTGTAATTGCCTCCATATACATTTTATATAAAAAAAACTTTCATGGTAATTATTCAGATGAGCTCTTCACTGTGGTACCTAGACTTTATGAATTTAAGTGCAGTACTAGATTAGAAATTTAGTTTCATCAATTTACAGTTGAGTTGGTTAGATGTAACTAAGTTCTATGCAAACAGTTTCTTTTCTCGCACTTCTCTCTAGTGGAACAATCTTCCCGCTTCATGCTTTCCAGTCAACTTCAAAAATTTAAATGAAATGTCCATCATTAACTATTGCTTTCCTGATCACTCTTCTTTTGTTCTCACTCCATAGAAATGTTTCTGTTTTTAAATTCTTTCATACCCAGTAGCCCGTTGTGTCTTAGTGGCTTTACTGCCTTGCTTGGGGTAAATTCGATCAAAAACAGAATTAAGATTCAAATAAGAAAACCGTGAAATTTTCACGAGTTAAAACTAGTTAGAAATAAATAAATTAGAAATATTACAAAAGGTACAAAAGTGACATCAAAGCATCCCGAAACTGAATGCTACAAACCTATTATGCACACAGTATGAATGAAATATCGCTCAGATATAACTGCTCACTTAGTGTCGAGTTCTTTAGCGACCAGGCGGTCGTTAAGTGAGGAGTAGCTGTATATGTTTATTCAGTTACTTTAAGGATGTTCAAAATCTTAAAAGTGGGTGCGACTATTTGCTTATCTGTAATGAGACCACAGAAAATATATTAAGGATCTTAAATCACACCCTCATATTATTTGACATCGTTTCCTCCGTACGTGTAAATGCCATCTCATTTCCAGTGACAGAATTTTTTTGTGACTTACTTACCACCAAAAATAGATACGAAACACTCAACAGTTCCCATTCTAACTTTTTAAAGCAACCTAATGACTAGTTATAAAAAGCAAAAGACAGCAAGATGATCAAATTTGAAATGTAAATTCTTTGCCCATTTAAAATACATTTATTTGAAAAGATATTCAGTTCGAGAGTCACGGTGGAGTATTTCGGCTCGGACCAAGGAATTCGGGTTCGAATTCCAGTCGAGTTTGATACATTCACATGTGCAAATATCCTTGGAAAAGGTATAAATTCATCTCTTGTTCCCCTAGCTATGGGTAAATAGCAGGCCAGACTGGGTCATATAGCATTGTGTGTGAACCGGTCTAGGAGAAAAACAATTCTGAATTCAAAACCTGAGTATTCGGTGATTAAACTGGATCTCCTAGGGGAGGGCAAGTAGAACTCCAGCAGCACAGAAAAAACAAAAAATAAGAGCTGTTAAAGGGTGGATGTAACTCCTCAGAGTCTACGGCCATCTATGGGTTAAATAGCTCCATCAACCCAAAATTGGCCAAGCGTGGTGAGTACAACTACATTCCTGAATACATATCAATCACGAGTGAGAATGCTCTGGATTGGGATTCATTTTAACTACAGGAGTCATTAAAATGCTTTTAAAAGTTCACACATTTTGGATACTCAGAAAGGGAGATTAGCCTTATGTTATATTCATTTAAATTTCATTCAAATTTTATGTGTGGATGGATGCGTTTTTGATATCAAACAAATACAACAATTTAAATATCTGGGAATAGTTTTAACAGAGGACGGAAAGTGCGACACTAAGACCCAAAGGCACATTGGAATAACCAAAGATGCTTTCCATAAGCTAAGCAAAGTATTAAGAAACAGGAAAAGTTCGTTAGAAACAGAAAGAAAAAAAGAAAAAAAAGAAGAGTACTGAACTTTTACATAATATCAGTCCCTCCCATATTGTAGTGAATGTTGGACAATCTCCTCAAAGATCAAGAAGAGACTTGAAGAAACATAAATGCGGTTCTACAGGATGATGCTGAGAACACCATGGCCCGAATATGTGAGCAACGAAAAATTTTGAGAGACACTGGATACAAAAAGGACACTTATACTTAAAATCAGGAAAAACCAGTTGAAATTTCTAGAACACATAACGAGGAAAGAGGGCTTAGAAAATCTGATACTCACAGGCCAGATTGAAGGCAAGAGGGACAGCGGAAAACAACTCATAACCTACCTAGCGAGCTTGAGTAAAACGATGGCGGAATAAGGTTTAGGAGAGTTAACAAAAAGATAAAATTTATTAAGAGTTACAAAGAATAGGAAATTATAGGGAGCCCTGATCGCTAATATTCTGAAGGGACATAGCATATAGAAAAATAAGAAGACAAATCTAAAAGAAAGAAAAACAGAAAAGTTCAATAAAATGTTAAAATCTTCCGATATTTTTAGAGTTTTAAAAGTTAAGCTTTTTTGCCTTCATCTTCTTAATGATTTTAATGCTTGACCCAAGCTTGGCCAGAGTGAATGAGATGGTGGATGTGTTATTCCAATGTCTTATTTCAATCTTCTTCAAACTGTGTGCATACGTATACATATGCATATGCGTGTACATTAAATAGCACAAACACATAGGAGTCACTTCCGCATATCATAAACATATGCATATCTGTGACATTGAATCTGTGAAGTGGTTAAATATTGATTCTGAGCAGAAAAGGGTTAAGCCCAAAATGGAATATAGGCTGATAGATAGATAGATAGATAGATAGATAGATAGATAGTGAAGATATTTTTCTTGGTGAAAATGGGACCGTATGAATTACTTTTCTCTTCAGGTTTATTTCTTATCTATGGAGAGTCTGGTATGCGGACGAAAACAGACATGGGAAACAATTTTATCTCTTTCTTGAGAAACTAGGAAAACACATGACACTGGCCAACAGAAAAGCAGACGACAATAATATATTTCTTGCGAACTGAGAAATGAAAACAGAGAATAAACCTGCTGTGAAGGTTAAGATTGTGAAAATCGATCCGTCATAACAGGCAGGTGATCTGGTCTATGTTTTCGCTGAGACGGCGACCGACCCAGGGGTGGAAAACAGAGAGTCTCTTTTTTGAGGATTTAGGTAAACAAATGTATTTTCATTGACGAAAACAACTTGGGAAATAATTTTATCTCTCGTTCGGAAGGTTAAACGAGAACGAATATCTCTTAACGGGTCGAATGCACTGTACGATTAAGGCTGGAGTTAGGAAAACAAATTCTGTCATCGGTTGCCTGGTTTATATCTTCACTGGACAAAGATGATTCCAAGAAAATAAAAAAAAAAGATTTAAAGAATTAAAATTAATAACTAGAATAAAACTCCACCCTTCCGTGTATGCGCTTTAAAAATTAGATTTGTCACATAGACAGTTATGCATGCCCTTGGAAGTGGGCTGAGGTTGAGTGCTAGGAGGAAGAAGGAGAATTTGGCACCGGCTCTATGGAGTGGTGGTGTGAGATATGACGTGAATCAGGTGGGAGTTGGGGAGAGAGAATCCCTGTAACTATTCGCAAGGAAGGTGGATAATTCTCAAAATTTATAAAGTTGATTATGAAACCATAAATAGGGATCAAAGAGAGCTCTTATTAAAATTAAAGTGAAAATCAAAGAATCAACGAATTCTAGAAACCCATCGGACCCGCGCCAGTTTGGGACCGAAGTGTATATAAGCAGATGACTTTAGGAATCTGAGAGACTTGGACCAAGAACCCGCATGAGCCTCTGAAATCCACATCAGCTGCCATCAGAATTCCTGATTCCAAGGTTTTGAACCAGCCTTCCAGAAGTTTAGACAAGGTCCTGTGTCACTATAGGGACTGATGCGAGAAGGCTAAATAAACCAATTGAAGATTAACTCCACGAATCACTCGTTTTATTTTTCGTTGTGAAGGTATTTTTCTTCCTTAATATAGCACCCACCACGGCTTGAACCAGCGCTCCCATTACGACGACATTTCATCTTTCACTGCCCTGAGATCAAGAACACAAAGTAGGCAGAGACGGTGTGGATCGAAGCGGCCAGAGAACAGCAACCAGCTTGGACCAACGTCAGTATTGACCAGCGCAGATATAGTCCGACTTAAGTCCCTGTGGATTGAACCACTAAGCGTGGTTGCACCACTGGGTATAGGCTGCAGTAAAAGGTATTACATATCTAGACTTTACATATGTCCAGGCAAAGTTATACGCAGAGGAGACGTAACAAACAGAGTAACAGCTTTTCTTTTGTCTTTCAGAAAGAAGCCATTGATTTGGGAAAGTTATGCATCGAATTTTCAGGATCAAAGTGTCGAAGATCCTGTTCGTGTTAACTTCTGGACACAATGGGATTCTGTTGTGGTCAGAACATCTACGAAGTCAAATGTACTCTAAACAATTTTATCTAGGACAGAAAGGCTTTGTGTTTTATTTAGATATGAGATTATCTATCTATCTATCTATCTATCTATCTATCTATCTGTCTGTTGTAACCTAGAAAAGGTTACTGAATGAGGAATAAACAAAACGGAGGTTGGAAATGAAATGGTAATCTTTATATCATCAACAAATTCACCACTAGCAGTGGTTTACCTACTTGACGCCAGTAGTAGCGGCGTGTAGTAGGTAAACCACTGCTAATGGTGAACTACTTAGACAGCATATTACACCCACTAACAATAATGTCCAACGTATTTATGAGGATTGGGACATACCCATTAATGTTCATAGGTACGGTATATAACACTATCTATCTATTGACAAATGGAAACGTTTAATTGAAAGTAGATTTGATTATATATATATATATATATATATATATATATATATATATATATATATATATATATATATATATATAATGGTTATTACTCAAATGTTATTTCTAGTAGATATCCATATTTGAGAAGATGCTCCGTTATTATACAGTATATTTATTTATTTTCGCGTATCGTCCTGAATGTTCCAGAAATCTTATTAAAAACACTATTTAACTTTGGATGATCATCAGTACACTTCCAGGCGAACTCTCCAGGTCGATGAAAGTTCGAATTCTGCCGGAGGGCGCATATCTTTTTTTTAATATTTCTTCCGTGTTTTCCTTCTGTGGTCCCGACTTTGGGCCCACATCAGTGGCGACGGAGAATTCGAGAAACGCACTCACGTCGAAACCTCAATACCTTACCAGTCCCACATCTGTGTCGACGAAGAATTCGAAAAACGCATTCACGTCGAAAACCTCAATACCTTACCAGTCCCACATCAGTAGCAACAGAAATATTTGAGAATTTCGTTCTCACCATATCAATAGCGACAGTGTACTCGAAAAATACACAGAAAACTCCATGCGCTCCCACAGCAGTGTTGAACGAGAAATTAAGCTGGTATTACGACATTAGCGATTTAATCGCAACACCCAGCGTCTACATATAAAAAAAATATTCCGATACCAAACAGCAGTGACGAACTAGCGATTCCACATCTACGGAATATTAAAGTCTGTCCAAATAACATTATGAGAACGATTTCTTACGCACCCACACACAGAAAAAAAAAAACAGTTTGTTCATAAAACAAACTGACAACACAAGAGCCGAGGTACTATTTACGACTCAAGTTTTCGAAAAAAACTATCTAAAATTTTTTTTATGTAATTGAGTTGAACTTGTGCATAAAATTATTCTCCCCTCAAATTCACTAAGGCGAGTTTTCTCTTTTTGTACCTCTATAAAAAAAATACGTAAGTGTGGTGAAAATTGATACAATTACGTTAAAATTAACGGAACCACGGAATTTCAAAAAAGCTAAGCACATAATTAGTTTAGTTTAACTAATTGTCTGTCCATATTTTTTTTTTATAAAAGAAAAAAATTCAATCAAGATTTTTTTGTGTACCTCCCCTTGGTACACCGGTTTCAAAGCAACAAAAATCACTGTTATTTTTGTTTGTCTAAATATGGAAGATTTTCAAAAAGTAATTGTCCAAATTCTCAAAGTAAATTTGGATCAGCAACAAAAATCAGAAGAAAGGCAACAACTATTTTTGTAATTACATAAACAACAAATGGAATTCCAACAAATTACGCTTCAGAATTCTGAACTACAAAAGAAACAACTTAAAGAATTACTCGTAAATGCATTAAAAGGCTCAAACTCTGAAAAAAATACAATATTCTCTCAGAGTACAATCTACAATTCAATGGAAACCTTTGAATACGTACCAGAGAACGACAAAACGTTCGAGGCTTTTTACAGGCGCTACGAAGATATTTTCGACATAGACTGTGAACAATGGCCCAGTAAAAAAAAGGTACGTCTACTATTGAGAAAACTGGGAACTACAGATCATAGTAGGTTCGTAGACATCATACTACCCAAGAAAACCACTGACTTGGATTTTTCAGAGACTATTAAGCTCCTATCGGAACTATTCGGGCCTAACACAACCTTGTTCCACAAACGTTGGAAATGCCTGAACACAGTCAAAGACAACCAGCAAGATTTTCTAACGTTTGCAGCATCGGTAAACAAACTCTGTAGTGATTTTAAACTAGCCGAACTGACTGCCGATGATTTCAAGTGCTTAATTTTCGCACAAGGTCTAGTATCAGCAGAAGACGCCGAAGTCAGACGACGGGTACTGACCAAGCTTGAGAACGAACAAGGATTGACTCTCCAAAAACTGGCAGAGGACTGTCAAAGAGTAATATCTGTAAAGTGTGACTCAAACACTATCAAGGAATCAGGTGTGACTCAGATTAATAAAATCAGAAGTAAGTCTACCTCCTATTCCCCTCAAAAAGACAAAAGGCAAATCTCATTCCTAAATTCCGCAGTAACCAAAACGCAAATAAGTTAAAGAAACCGCCCGGACCATGTTACCATTGTGTTAAATGGCATTGGATGAAATTCTGTCCAGTTAAGAACAAAAAATATTGCAAAAATTGCAATAAAAGTGGGCATACTTTAACTTCGTGCTGGTACGCCAACAGAACGAGAAAACCCCAAAATAAAATTAGGCAAGCTCAATCTGACAATATTGACGATAGGAATTTAAGGAAATATGTAACTGGATATTTTCAATAATTCCATTAAATTCCAGCTTGACTCGGGTTCCGATCTTTCAACCATTAACTGACGTACTTGGCGAAAATTAAACAAGCCGACCTTATTAAAAACGGATAAAACAGCAAAATCCGTAACTGGCGAAAAGATTAACATTTTAGGCGAGGTACAGTAACACTAAATGGAGTTACCAAAAAGCTCAAAGCCTACGTATTGAAAACTTCAGATAACTTATTTGGAACAGATTGGATAGAAAAATTCAATCTTTGGGATTGCCCAATGAGTACATTTTCCCACAAGATACAAAGTACAACGTCCAATTTGGTAAATCTAAAAAAGGAACTCAAACAACAATTTCCCTAGGTTTTTCTGGCGGCCTTGGGAAATGTACTAAAATGAAAGCTAAGTTCAAGGTGAAGGACGGTGCACAACCGGTATTCAAAAAGAAACGGAATGTCCATTTCGCTGTTCTAGAGCAAATCAACAAAGAGTTAGATAGACTCGAACAAGCAGGTATTCTGTCAAAAACAGATTTCAGCGAGTGGGCAGAACCTACGGTCTACGTAAAAAAGAAGTCCAATCAAATACGAGTATGCGCAGATTTTCCACGGGGTTAAACGATGCCTTGCACGATCACCACTATCCTCTCCCAAGCCCTGAAGAAATTTTCAATAAACTCAATGGTGGAAAATTTTTTTCTAAAATCGACCTCTCGGACGCATACCTTCAGATAGAGGTGGAAGAAGAAAGTTCCAAATTACTCTGCATAAACACCCATAGAGGGTTGTACAAATACAACAGACTGGCTTTTGGAGTAAAGGTTGCGCCTGCAATTTTCCAGCAGGTCATGGACGCCATGCTGGGTGACCTTGACTACGCAACAGCCTATTTGGATGATATACTGGTTACTAGTAAAACTACGGCAGATCACCGGAACCATATAATAAACGTATTCGAAAAGATACAAGAATACGGATTTAAGGTTAAGGAGGCAAAGTGTGACTTTTTCTTACCAGAGATTAAATACTTAGGTCACATTATAAATAAAGATGGTCGTCGGCCGGATCCAGAAAGAACCAACGAGATCAGAAACATGCCGGCCCCAGATAACGTTCAAGCGTTACAAAGCTTCCTTGGCCTAGCTAACTTTTACCAAGGGTTCATTAAGAACATGCAAAATTTGAGAGGGCCTCTCAACCAACTCTTAAAAAAGGACAAACCATGGTCATGGACCCCGGAATGCCAAGACGCATTCGAGAAGATCAAGAAAACTCTTACTTCGGACCTCTCCCTCACCCATTACGACCTTAGTCTCGACATCATAGTCGCAAGTGATGCAAGCTCGTGCGGCATAGGTGCTTGCATTCTGCATAAACTGCCAGATGGTTCGCGAAAAGCTGTGGCTCACGCATCAAGATCTCTACTTCCAGCTGAGAAACAATATTCCCAAATAGAGAAAGAGGCTCTAGGGTTAATATTCGCTGTGACAAAGTTTCACAGATATCTATATGGTAGACGGTTCATACTGCAGACGGACCATAAACCTCTAATTACAATTTTTGGTTCTAAAAAAGGACTGTCAGTCTATACTGCAAATAGACTACTTCGTTGGGGAAAGATTATCTTAAATTATAATTTCAAGATAGAGTTCCTAATATCCAAAAATATTTGCCATGCAGACAGTTTATCGCGACTCACTCCAAAAAATACAGAAGTCTTTGAAGACTCCATCATTGCTACTTCAAGGACAAATTGTGAAATCAAAAACATGATCGCGAGTACCATAAGAGAGCTCCCAGTTACTTTGGCCGACATAAAAGGGAGTCTCGAGAGGATGAATTCATTCAATCCATAAAAAGCAAAATTCGCAATAAACACCCCAATGTGCCTGAAGTTTTCTCCCTCTGCGATGATGTCCTACTATACAATGACAGCCTACAAAGAAAAATACTCAGAGATTTTCACATGGGACATCCGGGGAACCGAAGAACCACACGAAAAGCCTCATGCGCTGCTATGTTTATTGGCTAAACATGGACAAGGACATAGCAGACATGATAGAATTATGCAAAGGATGCGCGCTTGCAGCAAAAGCTCCAACCACGACGTGCAAACCATGGCCAAACGCAAACCACCCATGGCAAAGAATTCATGTCGATTTTGCAGGGCCTATAGACAACATGTACTACCTCATTGTTGTGGATAGCCACTCAAAATGGCCTGAGTTCCTACAATGCAAAAGACCAACCACAAACTGCACAATCGGATTTCTACACGAGCTATTTTGCGCGTTTTAGCGTGGTAGATTGTGTAGTTACAGATAATGGCACTCAATTCACATCAAGTGAATTTAGAGACTTCTGCAAGTCATATCAGGTGGACTACATTACAACATCTCAGTACCACCCTAGGTCGAATGGCCAGGCCGAAAGGTTCGTGGACACTCTAAAAAGGGCTTTAAAAAAGACACTAGGCACACCGACAGATAGAGCATTGCAACAGTTTCTGCAGGTGTATAGGATAACCCCTAATTCGAACACGCCTATGGGAAGCTCGCCTGCAGAAACAATGTTCGCAAGGAAAATCAAGTCTGTCTTCGACAAACTTATTCCACGGCAAGCAAAGTTCAACAAAACCGTATCGCCTAATAAGAAATATTTCAATCCTGGCGATAAAGTCTTTTTCAAGGCTTACAAAAACAACATAACATTCTGGGAAGTAGGCACCATAAAACAAAGAATTGGCGAACTGGTCTGTATTGTCCAAGGACCGAAAAACACTCACAAACGCCATTGGAACCAGCTCAGAAAATGCCGTTTGAAGGAATCGGAGGAATCACTACAAAATAGCTGTGAAGAGCCGATCGATGTAATTTTCGATCACTTCGATCTCGACACGCCCCAAGTCTCTCCTGAAGTGCGACGCTCAGGAAGGAAAAGGAAATTTACTCAACCGCTCGATGTAAAATCCCAAGAGAAAAAAGTATTAACAGTTTTATGGTTTTTTTTCTCCTTTTCAAAAAGAGAAAAAGAAATGAATAAAACTCTTGGAAGGGGGTATTGTGATACCGTAACATACCTACAACATGGGCTCTTCCAGGACTATATAAAGTATGCGACATAACACTCTAGAGAGAAGAAGAGGAGGAGAGAGTATTCTAATACCGTAGTATCAGCCGCGTACGACTACCAATATTGGACACTAGCACATAGTAAGCTCCGCTTACACTTACACTATCTTTGTAACCTTTTGTTTAATATATCTTTCTTACCTATAATCCATGTTCCGTGTTTTCCTTCCGTGGTCCCGACTTTGGGCCCACATCAAAGTCTTACTAATTAACCCATAGCTGGAGGAGAAAAGAGTTGGATTTATACCTCATCAAAATTTGATAAACAGATATTAAAAGATATTTTAATGTGAACAAAAAATGGGGGATCAATTCTATATAACAATCAATACACAAAAAGATCATTGGCTTTGTAGACACGGTAGTTTCTATACATTTATATTCGAGAAAATGTAAATAAATTTCAAAACATCACTGATTGATTGATTCGTTTTTTAGGATTCATTAACCCATTGCATGTTATTTCAAGCCATCAAATATTTTTAGATTAAGAGAAGTTTATTTTTTTTTTAGATAATAATGGTTTAGTGATACAAGTCTTACTAATTAACCCATAACTGAGGGAGAAAAGTGGTGGATTCATACCTTTTCACGGGGTATTTGCGCGTATATGAATATAACGAACTCAACTGGAATTTGTACTCGGATTTTCGGTTAAAAATTCCGAGACATTATTCTTTAAACCACCTGCACACCCACGCTTATAGCACCTGGTATTTCCAAGCGGTCACCCGTCAATATACTGACCAGGCTCGACGTTGCTTAACTTCGTACAGGAATTGGTGTTTCAACCCTATATTATTATTATATCATTATATTAATATTATATTATTATTTCATTTATTATATTAATATTATATTACTCAATTCTTACTCAGTATATATTGATAAGAAAGAACAAAGAGGAAATGTTTATCAATCTAACATGTTTCACTTTTATTAAAGCTTCATCAGAGAATTAGATATGGAGAAAAAACGGAAGAAATTCTGGTATTTTTACGTTTGATTTTCATTGGTTAATCATGTTTCATATGTATTCGACTTTACATTATTTACAATGTTTGGACTGTTATCCTCATCCGTGTTGCCATATTCACGACGTTTCGGCCGTTGTACGCACTGGCCTTTTTCAGGTGATTGGAATTTCGAACCAAACCATTTATTTTGTTTACCGGGGTAGATTGTGCCTATTCCGGATATCTCAGTATTAGTTATTTCTCTTTAACTCAACTCTCCAAGTTTTTGTTCACTTCTGCTCTAGCCAGGTATTGAACTCACAAATCCTTGGGTCAAGTCACTTGATTACCATCGCTTTTATCTACTAGACTATGTGTTCTTCAGTAGATTTGACTGATCGGTGGTTACGACTTTTCATTCTGATGTCACCGGGTTAGAATTTTTAAGCAGCGACATCTCGACTGATAGGAAGGAACTTTAACTCTGGTAGTATGTCGCGCGAGAATTGGTGTCCCTACAAGCAGTCATGGTGGGTAACGATGAGGCTACACTATGCTGTATTTTTGGCCACCTTCAGACCAATTTGTATTGACCTGAGTCAGTAACAATTATTTAATGTATTTATCTCATTATGAACACTAAAAAGTCGAAGTAGTAAGTTTCTGAAAAGGAAAAATTCTAAAATTTCATTAAGTTTGAATAGATACATACACACATGAAATCTAGTGTCGGGTGGCCGGTGACTAAACCGGCTCACCCACTCCAATTTATTGCAAGTGAAGCTGGTGATAATCAATCTTTTGGATGAAAAAGAAGACCTATGAAATGGCGGAAGAACTCTTAATGAGTCAACGGCCAGCTTAACTAGAAGTGGTGTCTCAATAAAATCACCGTGGAGAAGGCACCGGGAAACCACTCCACTATCAATCCAAGAACATACATGGTTTTAGACAATATTACTATCAGAAAGAACAGCGTGAAGAGGGTCAAGTCTGTTGGAGTTGACTTATCGCCCGGTAAGGAGGGACATGTGCTAGTTATCCATGACTGTTAGCAAAATTTTAAAGAACCACAGCGTGAAGATGGTCTGATAAGGAATTACATAAGCGGCAGGTCTCACTGAACCGTCATGAAGCGACTGTTCGCATAAAACATAAAATAGTTATACAGACATGGAATATCAGAGAATTAATCAATGTGGCCATTGTTTTTTTTTTACAATAAAGTTCACCCCTGTAAAAAGCTACAAAGCCCAAGAGACACTCAAGGTAGAGGGATTACATACTAAGAGGCTCAGTTAGAACACATAAAGCAAGAAATGGATAGGTTAAATGTTAATATTTTAGGCGTATGCAAAACAAAGTGGGCAAACAATGGAGATTTCGCCAGTCAAAAACACATGGTGATATATGCAGGCAGAGCGAAAAATAAAAGCGGCATAGGTCTCATATAAGTTCAAGACAGGAATAAATAGGTTCTGGGATACTATTAATTATGTGACAAAATTCTTGTAGTTAAACTGAAAGGGGAGCCATTTAATATAGCTATCAGACAACAGTACGGAAGAAGAAATCAAAGAGTTTACCGTATACTAGACAATGTAAATTACAAGAAATCACAATCGTTATGAACGATAAAGTAGGGAAAGAAAAAAATATTGAAATAATTGGTAAATCGGACTAGTAATCCTTAATGAAGGAAAAACGGTTCCAATGGTTCGTGATGAACGATCAGGTAGTAACCAACACCTGGTTTCCAGAACACTGAAAACGTTTATGTACATGGAGAAGGCAAGAAGGTGAAACTAAAAATCAAATCGACTACATGACTATAAATAAGAGATTCAGGAATGCAGTTTTACACTGTAAAACATATGCAAGTACCGACTGCGGGGGTGACCGCCTTCCAGTGATATGTAAACTTAGAGTGAAACTACGCAAGTTGAAGCGAGCCAAGGCAGCAACCCAAATTGAAATACAACAGACTCCTGAACGACCCAACCTGTGTATGGACAGCGTTAAAAGGAGATACAATGAACTAAATGAGAAAGGAAATTAGAAGTGAGACACATTAAGAAAAGGTTTAGTAAAATCAGTAAACGAGATCATCCGGAAGAAAACTAGACAAGAAAAGAAGAGAGTGATAACAAGAGTTTCTCGACACGATGAAAAGGAGACAGCGAACAATGTCAAAGGTATTACATAGAGAAATTAAATGCAAATGAAGACAGGTAAAAGAGAAATGACGAAATGGAAAGAATGAGCACCACAAATAAGACATATATACAGTGTAACCCGGATATAAGAGAAACCCGGATATAAGAGGCTGCTTCTCCGGTCCCGACATCTCTCTTATATCCGGGTTACACTGTATATACATAAAAGAATAAGAGAAATATCAGGACAAAAGGGACAATGCGCGTCAACAGATGTGCAAAATCAAAAGCCGGCTACGTTGATAATAGAAAAATAAAAATACGAATAGATAGAACGAATATATCGGACACCCCTTCCACCACGAAAGAGGAAAACGTGCAATAAACAAAAATAAGGAAGGACCAGAAATATTTAAATCCGAATTAAAATTAGCCCCGGAAAAATTGAACAGGTACAAATCAGCAGGACCAAATGGAATTGTAATGGAAATACTAGACAGGTTAGTTTTCAGTATTAACCATATTACAGATTTTCAAATACGAATGTGGTGATATACCGGAAGATATAAGTAGATCTATTTTCATAACGCTGCCAGGTGCAAACGAATGTGACAATCAGCCTAATGAGCCACATGACAAAACTTAATGTAGCACGTAGCAGAATTAAAACAGGACGAGATCAGTGGGGTTTTCCTATAGATACTGGAACAAAGAATGTAATATTTATACTCAGACTGATATCCGATAGAGCAATACAAATGCAAAAAGAAATATGCCTATGTTTTATACATTATATAAAATCGTTTGATAAAGTATGTCACAAAGAACTTTTTCAGTTAGTAGGTAGACATGATTTATTTGGGAAGAATATTAGAATCATCCAAACTGAGAGCAAACCATTGGCATACGGATAGATAATGAATTCACTAAATACATAAAAATGGAAAGGAGTATAAGACAAGGATGTGTCTTCTCACCGGACTTCAACTTATACAGTGAGGCGATTCTGAGAGAAATAGAAGTCCTACCAGGATTCATTATTGGAGGCCACAAACTTTTCAATATAAGATATGTTAATGACATAATGTTGATAGCAGACGCAAAATCATAGTTTCTTAAATGTTAATACTAGTAAAATCCTACTGAACATATTGCGCTTGCAATCATTTTAAAATATATGGTGTGAATCTTGAGAATCAATAAGATGCGGGATGGATGATATACATCGCTACACGCAGACGACGCAGTGTTGTTAGCAATTGTTGTTGTTGTTTAACAAAAAGTAAGCTACAGAAACTCCTACAGAAGTATTGAAGGAAAGTGAAAAGAAAAGATTAAACATAAATTGTAAGAAGACAGAAGGCATGGTTGTCACTTTTGCCGGCAAAAGTGACAACTCAAAAATGCGAATTATGAAATGGAGACAGGTAAATTAAGTAAGTATAAAAATTAATTTTTTTTTTAAATCGGTATCACCCCAAGGAATGCAGTACGGACACTAAAACACAAGAGAGTTACAGGGTGTGGATGAATTAGGGACAGAGACTTTAGTAATGAGCAGAAAGAGAAAAGAGTAATCAGGAGGACAAAAGATAGCGGTTGAGATTGTATTTCAATTTTTGCTGATTAAAGTTGACTGGAAAGCATGGAGCCGGAAGGGAGTTTCAAAAGCGATACTTAGGAAGTGTTTAGGAAGTGATATCTAGGAAGTGTTTTAACAGAGGACGAAAAATGCGACACCGAAATCCGAGGAAATAGAATGAAGAGAGTAGTGAAATGTTATGCCATATTGATCCTCCTCTATGGCAATGAATGCTGAACAAGCTCATCACAGATGAAGAAGAAAGGCAACAGAAAATGTGGTTTTACAGAAGGATGCCGAGAATACCATGGACTAAAAACATGAGCAACAACGAAGTTTTTTTTAGAGAAAAGAGAAACAAAAAGGACACTTAGAATTAGAAAAAGACAACAGAAATGTCTAGGACCCATAAATAGAAAAGAGGGGTTGCAAAAAAAAAAAAAAAAAAATCGCTCGCAAGATATGTTGACGATATGATGGACAGAGAAATGCAGGTGAGAAGTGAGAGAAGAAACTATAAGAACAGAATTCATGGTTAGATCTAGTAATTTCAAGAGTAAAATGAGGGAACCTAACTATCCATCTAGTACTATGCTTAAATGCATGGAGTCGAGATACCAAAGAGGAAATGAAAAATTAAAAGATTCACTTCAATAGCTTAGCTGGATGGGCAAACACCCGAAGATGGCCGGGGAGCCCAACGGCCAAAACATTGTGATAGGAACAACAAAAATTAGTTTGACTGTAAATAACGATAATTCCTCATCCCAGAAATTCAGGCCGAAATGAATTGGTAGTATTGGGGTTCAAATAATTATATTTAATCAAAAACATCATATCTTGATAATTACCAAATATAAGAGTATAAAGGTAAAAAAATGAAAAGGTAAAAAGCCGGTTCGTTCACAAATCCGAGGAAGATTTCAGAAGTTTTGAGACTTTTTTTAGGAGAAGGAGCTATAATTGTTCTACGTTATTGTAATTTTAGTATATCATTACTACACATCTAATAAGCTGGCCTGCCAAATTTTGTGATTCCAGATTGAATGCGACGGTCGCAACAGCTCTTTGAACACATCCTACTAAACATTGCTTGTCACAGTTGACTAATTTGCAGAATGTAGTCGGGAAGAAAAGTTTTGTGTTGACAGAGATGGACATCAAAACTGTCCCTCACCCACCCTACAGTTGAAACTTTGCTCCCTATGACTTTTTATTGTATCCCAAGCTTAATAACATCAGAATAGATGTTTTGAAGATGAAGAAGGCTGTGATAAGGAACAGGGACAGGGACACTTTCACTTTGCATGATTTCCATGGGACATTCGCTAAGTGGCTAGAGCTCGACAACAAGTGTATTGAAGTTAGAGAATCCTACTTTGAAGGAAACTAGAGTCTTGTACTTCTTTGATCTTAATAAATATCTCTCTTTCAAAAGTCTAACAAATTCTGGAATGGACATTATATTTGAGAGAACGAGGACTAAAGAGAATAGAAAAGTAGACATGATTGGAAAAATACCGTGGGAACTACGCAATAGACGCAGTTAAATTTTAAATTCATAAAGAAATTTTTTTAAAGAAAAGCGGTATTTAATTTGTAAATTTTCATGGAATATAAACTCATATTTGTGTCAAGGAAATTAAATGAAAAGAATTCTATTGGCCTCAATTTTAAGTTACAGAGGAAACCTCGGTTCTCGAACGTCTCACATGTCGAACAAATCGGTTTTCGAACAGAAAATTCGAGATGAAAATGCTTCGGTTATCGAACAAAATTTTGGTTCTCGAACAATATAGCCGATCCGAGTTAACCCGAAAGGAATCATTTCTGAGTCGACTGCCGTGTTGTTCTCATCTCTGTTGCCATATTCACGACATTTCGGCTGATGTACACTCCGGCCTTCTTCAGGTGATTGGATTTTCGAACCGAACCTTTTTTATTTCGCCCACCGGGCTAGATTGTTCTAGTTCCATGTGCTAAGACTTCTACACCACTTCGTCTGAACCGAGCAAGTCAGTGTTGATGATAACTTCGTCAATGTCCCTTCCCGTGGATCTTTCAACAACTTATTGAAGGAAGGAAGAATCTAGAAGAAAACCCCTAAACCTCGGGTTGTGAAAAATCGACCGCAGAGCCACCCAATGATAGTTCGTCACAAAACTATTTACGGGACAATTATTCACTTAGTCGAAACGCTGTGTTAAAAGCAAGGAAGGTCAAAATATAATTCCGAATAAATAAGCAAAATAATACTATGCGTCTGAAGTTTAAACGATTTATAAGACATTTTATCGGGCTATTTATTATTGAATGTAACACTATAGATGTAGGCGAAATGAACATAAAATAAAACCAAAGTGTGGGAAATTTAATAACGCCATTAATTTAGTTTTTACTTGTATAACCCGGAAAGCTTGAGAAATAGGCACTGATAGGACATATTGAAGACAAGGGTGGGATAGAAAGAAATAGCGGATAGCTTAATTAACGAGCTTGTGTAAACGGATGACACAACAGAAAGTGGGATGTATAGTAAGAAGACAAATATTGCTAAGATCTACAAGGATAGGAAATTGTGGAGAGCCATGATCGCCCATGCCCTGAAGAGACACAGCCTATAAACGAAGAAGATTTCTGCGAAATACACTCTTGAGTAAAACAGAGGCACAGTTTTCTTTGTTATCAATTTTCTTGTAAATTACTCTTAGTCTAAAAGATTTCAGTGAAACACGTGGACAGCGTCCGTACAACAGTACAGGCAGGTATTTCTATACACAGTATTATTTACACTCGGACTGTTGTCTTCAACTTTGTTGTTGTTATTATCATGATGTTTCGGCCCTTACGTCTTTCGGCATTCATCAGAGGCTTCTAGATCCGGGTAATCTTCAACAGAAACAACACATAATATTCGCGAACTCCCCGACCGGTGGGAGCCTGATTGGAAGCCCCAGGCAGTGCTTTGTGACCTTCGCTATCAGCATTAGCTTTTTTTCTACCCATATTTATATACATTACAAATTAAACTAAGCACAACTGACCATTCAAGGATGAAAAAATTTTGACGTCATTTTGGGGTCTTTTTTTGCCCAAATCCGGGAATTAGTTTTTCTCATGCTAAGTCTCGAAAAAAAAAAAAATAAATAAATAAATAAAAATAAAAAATAAAAAATGAAGCTCTATATAAAATTCACCATTTTTATTCATCATTGTTGAAATTATTCAACTTTTTAAGAAGAACAATCTCAGGTTGATGTTAAAACTTGACGCCAAACATTGTTAATTTATGATGGAATAATTATGACATGTCTTAATTTGTATTTAGATACGTTTATTTTTAATTTTTCCATTTGAATTGTTTATTGCTTATGATTCATTATTGTACATAATAAGGTTACAATAAAAATTTGTATTCTATGCAAATACTACCTTATGAAAATTGAGATATAGCAGAGTAGAGACCCCCATATTATAGATTCGGTGGGGGAACTAGACCTTTGCACCGACCCTGTTCTTCAGGGAATTATCGAACTGAGCCCTTTATTTAATCTCTGGGGATAGATTCTTTTCGTTCTCCTGATCCAGGGAGATCTCGTCTCATCTTTATTTCATACAACTCAGTTATTGTTTTTACTGTTTTCACTGAGTCGAAGTCTGCCATAATCGGTTCATGGCTTTCATAACGGATTAAGATGTTGCTTAGTGACATAGTAATTGTGAGTTCAATTCCTGGGCCGGGTGGTGAAAACTTAGTGGAATCAGAACGAGTAATAACTGAGCAGTACTAGATAAGGACGAGACACTAGACGAAATATTCCGAGACATGGTTAGTTGTACGAGAAGACTCTAACCACGTAGGTTAAATAAAGGTTTCAGTTCTAAATCCCCTGAAGGTTACCCAGATTAGCAAAAATCTAATAAAGGCCAGAGAGTACAACGGCCGAAGTATTATGATAATAAGAAAAATGAGGACAATAGAAAAAGTGTAAATAATACAGGGTGACTAGTAAAAAAACGGAAAATTTATTCTTCGAGAAAATACACTAACTTTAATTGGTCCATCTCAGTGGCCCTCTAAAAGGCCAGATCTAAATGTTATGGATTACTGTATCTGGGGTATACTTCTAACTCACTCGTAAAACTGTTGTCGTGACATATTCGATATTGGTACACTAAAGTGGAACTCAAGTGATGCTTGGAATTAAATTCCTCTTGAGACTATCCACAAAGCTACTGCCTCCTGGTTACCACGTTTACAACTTTGTGTTGAAGATTCAAGTAAACATTTCGAACATCTACGATGATTGTTCAGTTTATGTATGAAACATGATAGCTAAATAAATTTCTTTCTGAATTTACTGGACAGCCTGTATAAATGATAACTCCTCATCCCAGAAATCTAGACATAGTAGTTTTTTTCTTTTTTTTTTTTTAGCTTTTCAAAAATTGTTTATAATTGCTGCATCAATGTTGTTCCATTAATTTCTGAATACATCACATGTGCGCAGAAAATTTCTCCCAACCGAGTTTGGCCTTAATATGTGTCCATTCTCTATGACGTTAAGATTCGGTGACTGACCTCGCCAAAACATCATGGATTAAGACTGCTGTTCTCGACAGTTTCGGCAAGTATGCGCCAAAAATTGTTGGACAATTGCATTTTGCTATTTATTTCCACCACCCAACATTTCTTGGTTTGAAAGCAAATATTTTGATATTCCTTTGTACTAATGGAGATTCCGCAGTGTATCAGCTCGCTAACTAGATGGGGAAAAAAGCCCTTATGCCAACATTCCATCGCCTCAATGCTACACTAGCATTCTGGGTTGAATATTTCAGCTGACCCTTCGAAAACACCATTCCGGAGCATCGGTAAACAATTCCCATATGACTTACTATTCTAGAGAAGACTCGTAAAACACCGAGTACCGTGATGGCTATCAAATGACAAAAAAATTGAGATGTTTTTTTTTTTATTTTATTTTTGAAGTAGACAGCAATCATTTCTTTGTACAACGCTTAACTCAGTTTTTTTTTAATTGTTCTTGAAAAAAGATAGCTTTTCAAATTTTTGAATTTTTGTATCAATTTTGTTAAAGTGTTTTTATGATATTTCAAAAGTGTAATTTTCACTTTTCCGTCACACTCAGCTTATTGTTACTTTCCATCTTCCAGAATTTGTTTTTCAGTTTGATCAGATTTTGACTACAGCAGTTGCGTGAAATAGAAACATTTTTTGAAGATAATTTCAAATGAAAACAAAACAAAAAACAGTTTGACAATACACAGTGATGACGGATAGCTAATATTTTGTTACTATCCATTAATTTAGACAAAGTGCATATAAACTAACCAGGTTCGTTTAAGATTTTAATTCACTTTAAATTACTCTGAAATCACTTACACATGCGTGCATACACATACACACACATAAACGTATACTCACGCGCGTCCGCACATTTATTGTCTTTGTAAATGGAGCGTCTACTTAAATATGAGTATCCACTAAAAATAACGTTTAAAGTGCTAAAATCTGTCGGATTAATAAACAAAAATGCATTACTTCGTTAGAAATTGCTTTGTTTACATTTCAGTTATGAAACTGAGCAGATATTTCGAGAATCTATGACGAGATGATTTTCGCTTAATGTACCTTGCTTGATCGGCAAAAGTTCGGCAAGTCGAGGACGCAGGTTCGAATCCAGACTTGTCATCTCGACTTCAGTCACTTTCGCAACGACGTGATTTGACTTTCCTCTTTTTTTTTTTTTTACAAATGTTTTCATGTCATCTATTCTGACAAGCTTTTTCCCCCCTCGGTGCTCCAAAATACATGAATTTAAGCGTGATACTAGATTTACTTGCTTCCCTACAATCCTCAAAAAATTAAATGCAACGTCAATCGCCATCTTCTGTCTTCTTGAATCCCGTTCATCTTTTGTTCTTTTCTTCAATCCTTTCAATTCTCATTTTTCTCTTTCACTTTCATTTTCTGTAACCCCTTGCATACTAGTGGCATTACCGCCTTGCTTGGGATAAAATGATTTAAAAAAAAAAAAAAGAAGCAAAAAACTTAAATCAAAATCTGACCAAATTTAAAGTAGTTCAATATAATTTATGAAGAACACTGAAACTGATAATGTTAATGTTAACATTATTTCAAATTGTCCTCGAAAGATAACGATCAGTAATTTCAAATTCCAGAAACGTGGTCCATTATTGTCACGTATGTTACTTCTATTTAATAAAATATTTGTAGAATTTTTTTTGTTGCCCAGGAGTGTAAATGCAGATGTTGATAATAAAAGAGATACTGTGATCCTGTCTTAGTCACGACACTAGATGTGGTCTTAGTTCCGTGACTACCACAGATGTTTCCGACTAGTTATTCTATTAAGTACTTTTGCGCTCACGCTGTGTTCGAAAGACTCATAGAAAGTGATGACACAATTCGGCCGGAACTTCTGACGGTCAGAATAGTGGATACGAGTTGCTGGGAGGGTAAGCAATTTAAAGAATCAAGCAACTCTTTGTTAACTAATAACAAACATATTTTTATTGTAACAAGATTGTGAAACAATCCATAAAGAAGAGAAAATGTTAATTTCTGCCAATTGGTTATTGAAAGACAGTTCTTTTCAATAAAAGTTAATGTCCACTATTTACATTATTCGGACTATTGTCCTCATCTTTGTCTCCATATTTATTACAACGTTTCGGCCGTTGTACGCTCCGGCCTTCTTCAGGTGGTTGGAATGTCGAAATGACCCCTTTATTCCGCTCACTGGGGTAGACTGTTCTAGTTCCACGTGCCATGCTTAATGGACGTCAGTTATCAGTTATCTCCTGTCAATTCCACTCTCCAAGTTCTCCACTGCCTTAACCGGGTATTGAACTCACACTCTTCGGGTCCTGTCACTGGATCTAACCAACGCGTTTATCCACCGTGACATGTGTCCTCAGAAATATAGACAGATACTGAAGCGTTAATGTCGCTAAGTGGGAGAGAAAGACACGGTGAATCATTTTGTCGGCATAAGGGTTTTATACTAATCGCATGTGATTATCGAAATTTGAGTTGTTGGTTCAGAGTCTGGGATTTTCTTCAATGAGTCTGGTTTTCATATTGTTTTCTACTGGCTGGAGTGAATCTGGTGTCAGTGGGGAAAGATATGCTTCTTGACTTTTCGTTTCTGGTCTACTTGTTGTAGAACTCAGTGCTTCAGACTTATGGAGAAAATTTTCAGACCAAAAAGGCTTCTGATTGGTGACCCAATTATAGACTACTAGCAGTCCAGCGTTGCCTGGGGATGTAACAGTAAGAGTTGGGTACGGCTGTTGCTTTGAAAGATGTGCTTTGTAAGTCGACAGGAACTAAGTTTCTACAAAACGTTGAAACGCAATGCACACAAAGTTTAAGCAGACATCATGCAGGCCCAAGTATTCGAAGGTATCGAAGGAAATAACGGAAAGCCGTTGTAGCATCAGTCATTTTCCATTACTAAGACATCTGTGAGTAAAAGCTGGCAGCAGTTACTGCTTTAACCTATTGAATCGTTAAGCATTACTGGAAGCACTTGTGGTAAGTAGTCAAGAAACCACGATTCAGTTGCAACATACATAGTGACTGAAGGGAAGACGTGCCGCGAGGAAGCCATGGACATAAAGTATGTGCCGTGCGCAACCACAAACAAACCGCTTGTCTAACTAAAAGACGCGTCTTATGTCCAAAAGAGGGCGCTGCCACGACCACAAAGCAGAACCGTAAAACCGAGAGAAGAGCGAACAATGACGGGGTGTCATGGTAAGAAACTTTCTGTGATATAACTTCCTTTATTCTGATCTGTCACTATCTAAGCCCTTAAAACTTAACTAAGAGCCCTTAAAACCGCAACGGGAGTAGCCGTAAGGCTGAGCATCGTAATTGTAATAAAGAAGTGCCATCTCTTCAGTTGCAGTCAACATCACGGCTGAGAGCTCATGAAACCGGACCGGTGTCGCCGTACGGCCGAGCGCCTCAATTGCAATGGAGAAGATCCTTCTCTTCAGTCGCAGTCAACATCACGGCTGAGAGCTTATGAAAACCGACCGGGGTCGCCGTACTTGGCGTGTGTTTTTAGTTTTTTTTGCACGACTACAAACAAAACAATAGAGCCGTAAAGTGTATATGGAAGCAGAAGCCTGAATTTCGTAGACGCACTCGACTTTTGTGACAATTAAACGAACTCCGAAGCTTCTCAAGTGTGAATGTGCTTGTATGCACTGGTACGAACTGCAGGTGCTCCGATCAACTGTTAATGAAACCGGAACTTTAGTGGAGCAATCATGTCTAATGCCGGTGTTCATGTGTCTAGCAGCTTGTGTTGCAACTGAATACGGTGTACAAACAAACGCGATGATGGCGGTGAAGGTATGAAAGTCAGAAGGCAGCAAAAGAGCTGGATAACCTTTACAAAGATGTCTTAGTAATGGTAAGTGGAGACTACGACGACCTAACGTTAAAAGCAATATGACAAACAAAAAAATTGCCTACAGGACCTCCGTGTAGGTTATGTTTTAGCACATTTGTTGGGAGAGTGTCCTTAGACCCAACTCGTGAGCACCCAACGTAAAGTTGGCTGTGAGAGAAGCACTGCTCACGGAAATGCAGACCTGCGATGCTAAGCGTCTGTCCTTGTGATTTGTTAATGGACATAGCAAAGCAAAGCTTCACGGGAAATTGTAAGCGACGAAAGTTGATTGGTATGCTTGCGTCTGACGGCAGAAGATGCATCCTGAGAATCAGAACGACTTCCCCCTTGCTGCAGCCAGTTGCAATGGTCGCCTCAATCGGGTTCGGAGAAAGGGATTTAATAACGAGGCGAGTTCCGATGCAATGTTTAGGTGGGAGCAATTTCCTGATTAGCATAATCGGAGCACCAACTTTGAGCCGAAGAATATGAGGTGGGAGTCCGGACGGCTGAAGGGAGTTCAAAACTTCTATGGGATACTCAGCTAATTCAGATGAATAGGAAGTTCTGTCGATGGACTTATAAACATGACATTGCCCGGGAATGCAATCCAACAGTTTAAGGTTGATGGAATCAACTGTACAGTTCTTCGGTGCCAATATGACCCTCCCAGGAAGCCAATCGGCATTGGCAAAATTAGATGATATGTTGTAGAAGACTGCATTCATCAATTCATCCGGTGATTCAACAGTGGTGGCAAGCTGATCCATCTTCACAAAACCGTGTGTGTCAGATGGCATTTTCCCCTCCCCAAGTGCAAGAAGGTCCCGTGCGAAGTCAGCGGATCTGGAGTTCCCATTCAAGTAGGCACACATGTTTGTACTCAGTTTAAGAGTCTCCACGTGGCGCCAAAGGGCAGACGACTTCAGGCAGGCGCGGACAGCGTCAGCGCATGTACCTTTAGGAATAACAGATAGAGTTTGCCTAAAGTCGCCTGCGAGAAGAAGGGTTACTCCACCCATGGGGTCGGAGGAGTCGCAGATGTCTTGGAGACTTCGGTCAAGTGCCTCAAGGGCACCCTTGTGTGCCATCGTGCACTCATCCCAAACTATAAGTTTGCACCTCCGCAGAACTTCAGCCTGTGGCGAATTCTTTGTTATGTTGCAGAGAGGAGTTTGTGACCGGCATAGATCAAGCGGCAATCTAAAAGCCGAATGAGCGGTTCTACCTCCCGGTAGCAATGTTGCAGCAATCCCGGAAGATGCGACCGCAATAGTGATCTCCCCACGACGCCGTACCTCTGCCAGGACAAATTTAGTAACAAAAGTTTTGCCAGTTCCTCCGGGCGCATCTAAAATATACCTCCACTGGAGCCGTTTGCCCTGTCTGTTATGGTAGTGAAAGCAACCCTCTGATCAAGTAGAAGTTTGGGCTCGTTTTCGGTAATGTATGCGTTCAGCCCCTCGATGGAGTAGGATGTTTCCCGCAATAACTCAGTTGGTACAGTGTCAAAACCGTCTGAGCGGTGGTGGTAAAGCGTAAGTTGGTAAAGAGGCACCTCCTAGTGCGAAAACAACATATTCTAGGGCCACCAGCGCTTTGTTGAATATGAAGTCAGTGAAACCGCATTCAACACCTGGGCTGTTACTCTGAACGGAGAACAGCACATCCTCTGACATGGATTCTCTGTACTTTAGTCAGAGCGACAGAGGGTCGCTTAGATCGCATCGCAAAATGGTGAACAGCGTTCGAAGCCGTTCTGAGAAGTTCACCCTCCGCCATGTCTGCATCCCATTGGGAGTCTCTTTATAAGACTGGCACTCTATGCCGTTGACAGTGCGAATATCTGTGAAACTCGTTGGCCCAGCAGTTTCATGAAGTAGAAGGCGGAGGTAAAATCACTCCTGCTGGCTGGGGGGTGGGCAGTAAAAACGCGTCCAAGGCAAGAGTTAGACCTTACATCGGGATAAACCTCGACAGGGTCGCCAGCCTTTCGCCGAACCCACCGGTTGTTTGACCACACGTAGTAGAACGGGACTTGGGGTTATATCAATGTTTTGGCAAAAGCATCTTTTGAGCATAATTTAAAGAAAGCCGTTAGGGTTGTGTCTTTAGGGTTTTCCGCAACCTGCTGGGCGTTTTGTTCGGTGAAGTACAGCCTCTGTCCATTTTCTAAGTGAACAGCAAGCTGCACAACGGCTGAGGCCCTTTGGTGTATGGGGAACCCGAAAATTCGCTGAGGTAACGTCCAGCCACGTAATCGGCCACCACGTCAACGCAATTGTCGCGCCGGATACCGAAAACGGCAGCATCGCTGCCTTTATTAACGTACTTGCAGATGTACTTTATTGACTTAACCGAGTGGCAGTATTCAACGTTTATGTGGGCTCCAAAAGTCTTGGACAGCAGCGGGCAATAAGGCACCACCCAACTTTCCAGAGTGTGCCTCTTAACTGTCACAGTTTTGCCGCCTCAGCGGTGCTTCTACGTCTGTACAGTGGGTAACCATCCGTCGCAGTCAGCGTTTCTGAGATAAACTTACGGGGGTAACCCTTTGCGCAAGTGGGTCCGCTTGACCAACATGACCTTTTTTCGTTATTCGCGCCACATGGGCCGTGTATCATATTGTTTTTAATGATTTCGTGGAGCAAAGGATCCAACGCAGGATCCGGAATTTCGGCAGAAATAAAATCGTTTATTTTCTTTGCGTCAACCTTATCGTTGTGCCACAGCAGAATGTGGGCATGAGGCTAACCGCGTTTCTGCCATTCCACTGTATACATATGACACTTAACGCGTCCGAAGACTTGCCATTTAAGGATTAAATCCATAAGCTTACACAGCTGTAACCGGAAAACGCGGGCAATTAGGCCAGAGCGGTATGAGTACTTTTGACCTGGAAAAAGTTCGCGTGTGATTTCAACCCATTTCGGATTGCACGTGAACGTGACGAACAAATCAGGCCCCCTGTAATGACGGACATAGGTCATTGCGTCTTGTGTCCTTTCATGCATGTATCGAGTGCCACCAGTGTAAGAGGAAGGCAAAATGCACCGTTTGCCGAGATTGCGTGGGTCATCATGAGAACACAGACCATCACAAAGGTAAATGTAGGAATCAGTTTTAAGTTTGTATTGGTTTAACTTGATGAATCCTAACCTCTCCGACTCCATTTTTGCAGCCATGTCAACAGCGAATTGAAGAAATAGTTGACGGTACCTGTGCAAGTGGTTAAATTCACCCTCCCTAACCATAAACATGTAGGCGTAGTAAGCCCTACAGGAGACCGTCTTTGAGGTCGACATGGAATCGGTGCTTGCCTGGTATATTGGGATTTTGAAGTGGTACCCATCGCTTCTGTATGGAAAAAGAAGTGGGTACTGGAGACAGTCGTATGAACGGTGGGTTTCACTGATGCGGCGCAGACCACCGCCCCCGGTACCTTATGACAATGTCACGGGCTGTTATGCTCCTCACCGTGGTTGACTGCGGCGACTTCATTACATGCAGAAGCATTGAAGCGACGCTCATGCTCACCGTGAAGCCGTCTGTCTGCATCGATGACAACGCTGAAAGAAGGCGAAGAGTTGTTTTGCAACGCAAACTTTAAGCTTCGGATGTAACTGTTACTTTCGTGAAGTATGTCTTGTAGACGGAACAGAGTGTCTCTACGGGGACCGACGGAAATATCGCTAGGCAGAATGGCGAGACGCGCATCAACCTGCTCGTTGTAGTCAGCGAGAAAGTAAATTTGTAGGAACTGAGGTGGCTCTCCCTGATCAGCCAAAATCGATCCCATTAAGTGGTAAATCTGGCCTTGCACTTTGAAAGTAGGCATCCATCCCCCCTCAATAATAGCGTTCGCACCAAAAGACGTCATCTGGAAGCAACAGTTGTACTTCCGTATTGCTTCAAGAAAATGCGTTGACTCCGAAGTTGTACCCAGAAGGAGGTCCCTAAGAGGCTGGGGAGGTTCGTCTAAAGAAGGGAGTTTGATTTTGCCCCCAGAGCAACAAAGCCCAGGTTGCTCACCGGCCCACTTTTTTGCGTTGCAAAAATTGCAAACTTTATCCATGGCCCCTATTTGTACGTCTCTCCTAGCGGAATAGTTGACAGTGCAGTCATAATTGTATGCGGCATTTGACCAAAATGACGCAGACGGCGAAGTTACGTCATTCAAAGAAGCTCGAAGATGGCTAATGTTTTCGAGCCGTTGACGGCGTACTTCAGAGTTTTCTGCAGCCCTGGCAGACGCAGTAGAGCGGGCATTTCTAACGCGACGAACAGTGGTTTGTGCAAGGCTTTCTAGGGCTCTGGCAGATGCAGTAGAGCGGGTATTTCTAACGCGACGAACAGTGGTCTGCGCAGGGCTTTCTAGGGCTCTAGCAGATGCAGTGGAGCGGGCATTTCTAACGCGACGAACAGTGGTCTGTGCAGGGCTTTCTAAGGCTCTGGCAGACGCGGTGGATAGGACATTTCTAAATCGACGATGAGCGGTTTTTTTGGGTTGTTCCGAAGCTCTAGAGGCGGCTGTAGCTCTAGTATTCCTAAGACGACGTGAAGTTGTTTGTTCGGGGCTTTCTAAACCCCTGGAGCAAGCTTTGGCGGTGGCATCTCGCAAACGACGAAGGGTTTTCTGTGCTGGGGACTGTGAATCCCTCAGCCTAGCCACGCGGACTGCGTCCTGTGACTTCTGAAGTGAACGTTCTTCAACTGAAAGCCTGGCGCGGCGTGCGGACATGGTTGAAACCAACCTTTCAGTCCGCGCAGCGGCGCCTTTCGTATATAAGAGAGCAGCTGAGCTCGGGTTCATCCGTGAAAGACGCAAAGAAGTCTGTTCAGGGGTTTCACTCGCCCTCGCTGCTCTAGCAGCGGAGGCAGTTGCCGTGCGCCGTCCCAAATGTTTCCTCCTTTTAGGTGGCATCCAAACAGTAAAAACGTCAAAGAGGGTAAAGCTTAAAAAGAGATTTCGACAAATCCAAAACGAAAAAACGTGCACTGCTAACGTAGACACAAAATGGGGAAACCCCGTAAAATGAGTTCAGATATTACTAAAGGGGAACTCGAAACTAAAAAAGTGGAAATTTAAAAAGGTAAACCAAGGGTAAATCGAAAAGGAAATGGGTTTTTAGTACAATTGGTTAACGTGTGTGGGGTTGGGTTGGGTTGGAAATATTGCGGCCAGGTTAATCCTGAAAATGACTATCGCATATTATGTTCGGCTGCTGCTGAAGTTGGCTGCTTCGTGCGGTCAGCAACGAGGGTCGGCCAGGTGAAGGTGACAGGGGGAGCACGTGTGGGAGAAATCGACTGTGTTTATGTCGGCTGCGGTTAGTATCGTAGCTGGTTGGCAATATCTTTTGGTTGATGACTAAAAATTAACTTCCGCATTTTAACTGTACACATGGGTTTCATTTGGACAGCATGTGTATTTAAAGTAGTTTCCGGTTATTATTTTTAGTTAGGAGGACTTGTGTATGTTTATATTTCATTTGTTTTACTTTTTGTGTATCGTTCTCAGAAAAAAAAAACAAAAAAAAACGTTGAGTCACCGGAAGTTAACGGCATTCGTTCTGTTTTCCGCGGTGACGCTTTCGGGCTGAAAGGGAAGTTACTGCCGGCTACTCAAGCCGGCAGTAACTTCTGGCCGGGTGCGATACCCTTACCCGTGCCTTCAAATTGATTTCGTGCAAAAACAATTGTGTTTTTCCAATTTTTGGCGCTGTCAGAACCACCGCCGTGTAATTTTACGTAGTCCTGTTTAGTTTTGTTGGAATCGGTTGAAAATTGTAGGAAATACAATTCCCTATAGATAAAAAAAACAAACAAACACACACACACAGTTTTATAATAAGTAAGATTTCGTGTCAACCAACCATAGTTCGGGTTGTGATTTACAGAAGAGTTGGGAAAATCCGTTCAAAATCCCTGATTCGGCACTGCTTTTATTTATTACATTCTTATTGGCCGACCAATCGTTATTTAGATCCGAGGGCGATGAACTAAAAAATTCACTATTTGATAGTACCTGGCATTTGACCCTTAAGTATGAAGGCAGTCACGGTGTTGCAAGTAGGTTAAATGCAACTTATAAAGGTGCTGTAATTTTTGACAGTCTTTGAACTCATTATCTCTCAGTAACCAACAAAAAATAAGCAACAGGTGTCTTGAATTTTGACAGACTCGAACTTATTAAACTCAGTGATCTTAAAATAACAAAATCATATGAAATGCTTTGTTTTAACAAAGTCCAATTCTTGATAGAATTTTGTAAAAAAAAAAGACTTCTTAATAATTTTAAGTGCTAATTAACAATCGTGTAATAATACTTTCAACATATAAAAAAGGAATTCTGTTTTTTAAGCCATTAAAACTGAAAATATCTGAAAAGAAGCCAATGAACGAAAAGATATATATATATATATATATATATATATATATATATATATATATATATATATATATATATATATATTAGAAGCCTGATCTCACTTTTTGCTATGAGATATTCCTCTGTTATGATAACATGTTTGCATACTGGCGTCATGTCACACTTCATATTAACATAAAGAAATAGCTCATTACTAAGAAGAGGGGAATAGGCTGTGTTACCGATAATGTGTATAATTGCATTGTATTTTATAGTATAAAATGGATAATGCGTATTTGTAAGTTAAATACGAAATACAAAATTGTACAGAAACATTACAAAAAAGGGAGACGTTTCTGGTTTTTTTTAATTACTCTAAATAAAAAGCCGTCTCCTTATAAAAGACCAATGTAAAACGCATTCCTTTAAATCGTAAAAAAATCCCCACTTAATATTCCCTCGTTTTGCGATAGCACGCTTAAAAAAAAAAAAAAAAAGATGATTTTTTAATAATTTTAGTAATGTCAAATTTCCGAAACAGAAAATAAGTTTTCCAAAATATCTTGTATGCTTTGATCAACGTGCTATTTGTATGAAAATAAACATATATACATAATACATTGAAATTTTCCAAGCGTAGCTCAGATGTGGCACAAGGCCGAAAGTATGGGGCACCCAGTGAGAATCGAACTCACAAGTCAGTCGTAATTGTTCTAGCAAAACGAGCTTGCTAACCATTACACCAGGCCGAGGTGCCCAAATATCCACATAATACATTATCATGTTGCGATATACACCGATACACAACAATAAATTTTCATGTAGGGATATACATCGATACAGAACAATAATTTAGCATGTAACGATATACATCGATACAGAAAATAACCATGTTGCTATATACATCGATCTTTTTCTTTATATGACATAGGCGATCATGTTATTCCAAAACTTCTTGTCCTTTGTAGCTTAAAGAAATTTTCTCTTTTCATTATTTTTCCTAAATCCTTTTCTGCTATCCAATAGCTCAAGCTCACTGCAAACGATATTTCCGTCTGTCTCTCTTGCCTTCAATCTATCCTGTATCAGATTTTCCAAGCCTTGTTTACTCATTATGTGTCATAAAAACCTTAATTGTCTCTTCCTGATGTTAAATATAAGTGTCCTTTTTCGTTCTATTTTCTCTAAAACTTTGTCATTCCTCATGTTTGGTTCATGGTATCCTCAGCATCCTTCTGTAGAGCCACATTTCTGTTGTTTCAAGTCTCCTTTTCATCTATGAGTAGATTGTCCAGCACTCACTGCCAAACAGGAGGACAGATATCAAATAGCAGTTTACTACTCTTTTCTTTGTTACTAGCAAAATTTTTCTATTTCTCAATACTCTCTCTTAGCTTTTGGAATGACTCTTTGGCCATCCCAATGTGCCTTCAGATTTAAACTTTGTCATTGCTCACATATTTGGTCCATGGTATCCTCAGCATCCTTCTGTAGAACCACATTTCTATTGCTTCAAGTTTTTCATTCATCTTTGAGGAGATTGTCCAGCACTCACTGCCATAAAGGAGGACAGATATCACGCAGCAGTTTAGTACTCTTTTCTTTTCTATCCCAATGTTCCTTCTTTACACTTTCCGTCTTTGCTAAAACACTTCCCAGATATTTAAACTTTTGCACTTGTTTGATTTTAGTATCTCGGATTTTCAATTCACACTTTGGGTTCATTCTTTTGCTATCGACCATGGATTCTATCTTCTTGCAGTTGATGTTTAATCCTCGCTTCTCATTTTCATTCACTACCTTCTGAAGGAGTTTTTGTAGTTTTCCTTCTGTAGAGCTACATTTCTGTTGCTTTATGTTTTTTCTTCCTCTGTCAGGAGATTGTCCATCATTCACTGCCACATAGGAGAACCGATATTACATAACAGTTCAGTACACTTTCCTTTTCTAACGAAATATTCTTGATTCTTAATATTTGTTTAAATTTTGAAGGTATCTTTTGCTATTCAAATTCGCCTTCAGATTTCAGTCTCACACTTAGCATCCTCTGTTAAAACACTTCCTAGATATTTACATTTTTATACTTGTTTGAATTTGGCATCTTCAATTCATAATTCGCATCTTGGTTTCTCTCTTTTGCTGACAACCATGCCTTCTGTCTTCTTACAATTTATGTTTAGTTCCCTTCTTTTGACTTTCCTTCAATACTACTGTAGGAGTTCCTGTAGCTTACTTTTTGTGCCTGCTAACAACACTGCGTCGTCTGCGTGTAGCGATGTATATCATCCATCCCGCGTCTTATTGATTCTCAAGATTCACACCATATATTTTAAAATGATTGCTAGCGCAATATGTTCAGTAGGATTTTACTAGTATTAAGAAACTATGATACATACACATTCATACTGTCACATACACGCCATTTTTTGCAAAACTTTTCAGTCTATCTGCAGGTTCACACAGGTTTTACCTTCATTGATGTTCTAAACAGTATAAAAAATAACCTATCAAGTTGTATACCTATTTATGTTATGTTAATGACAATGTATACAGCTGTTTCGGTTGACGCAGCATTTTAAGAACGTATTTAGAACGTAAATTGTTCGGCTGAGCTCTTCGCTATGGTGTCTAGATTTTTTGAATTTAAGTGCAGTACTAGACTGGAGTTGAGATGTAAACAATTTACACTTTAGCTGGCTAGATAGATGCAACAGTAAATTCTATGTTAACAGTTTCTTTTCTCGTACTTCTCGCTTGTGGAACTCTCATCCGGCCCCATGCTTTCAAACTTTATTGCACAAGAGAGCAGTACCGGAGAAGATTTTTTAAAAATCCATCTATGCCTACTCAAGTATCTCTTATATGTAATAATTCTCTGGTGAATCAGTTTATTATTTAATAAAAAAAAAAAAAAAAAAAACAAAAAACAACATTTTTTCCCGTAGAATCTTATACTACAAGAGAGCTCTGAAACGTTTTTCAGTCCGATTGACTTCCCAAAATATGACTAAATGAGCTCAGAATTTGTTTTGGAATCTCCTGTATCCTACTAAAAGAGAGGTTGCCTCCCTATGCCTTTTTTATTTCACGGTAATTGTCCGGATGAACTCTTTGCCATCGCTATATCGGTTTTGATTTCATATTGTAAATACTCATTGGGGTTAGTTTTTAAATTGTTAGTTTTTAAATTTTTATTTTATTCAAAGAGACAATGAATTGTACATATGGGTACTAGTTAGGATTTTCATAGCGTCAATGAGTTATTATGGTGGATGTAGTAAGAAAGGAAACTAAGAATGCGTTCTTTTGGTGTTAGGAATATTAGGTATGTTTGGGTCAGTGTTTGTGGCTAGCTAAGTTTAAAGTTAAGACCGTCCTTTTCCCCATTCCCCATTTTTGGCCTTGTGCCACATTTTCTGTATTGAAGCGAAAACAAATATCGCTCTTCGCTATGATACTTAGACTTTATGAATTGAATCACAGTACTAGACTGGCAACAACAAGGGTCTCATCAATTTACAGTTGAATTGGATAGATGGAATTGTAAATTCTATGCAAACATTTTCTTTTCTCACACTTCTCGCTTGTGGAACTCTCTTCCGGCCCCATCCTTTACAGGCAACTTTAATCTGAAAAAAAAAAAAAGATGAAAAAACCTAGTTATTATAAAATGAATAAAAGTGTTGTTTGTGTGTATTTATTTGAAAAAAAAAAAAATGTTGATATCAGTCACCCTTGTAAAATAAACGGATTAATTGACGAATACATACAAAAATAAAAACGCCTAATTTGTAAGCATTTTTATGATTTTTTTAAATTTATTTTCAACAATAATCCCCAAAGATGAAAAATAAACTCTCTAAATGATGCCTTTGAATTGCTAGGTAAAACGCAACTGAGTTCATACCTAATTCCCTGCTGTGTATTATCGTATATATTTTTTAAGTCGGTTTCACAAATCAATCGGTTTTAAATCGGGCTATTTTTGGAACTGGGCCGGGTGCACGTGCTCAGGCTCTTCACATTAAATTGACCTTGTGTCACATCCTGCTAGCGTGGGATGGCAAGAAAATACAATTACTTCTCGGCCTTTTGGCTAAGATCAAAATATAGTTTGTTGGTTTGTTTTTATCTTTCTTTTCCTCGTTCTTTTTTCTTCTAGTCCTTTCTTGCGCTATTTTTTCTTTCTTTTTCTGGTATTTTCTTTCTTTCTTTCACTGAAACCAAGTAGTGTGTGTTTTCTCTCTTTCCACACGATCAAAACGGAATAGTCTATTATTTATGATGTATTGGCAAGGCATAACGGTCGTGCGAACTAACGAAAGGAGGAAGAGCACAATTATGATAGGATAATAATTGGTATATTTGACATAAATCTGTTTACTCCAACGTCGAATGGCCAATAAACAAAAACTAAAAAAAAACAATTAGTTCATTGCCTTTGTTTAGTAATTTTAAGGTTCTCACCAGTGAAGAGCTCAGCTAAGAGACAGTACATCTGAAGACAAAAATTACACATGGGATTGAACTACTGGCAGTACAGCCAGGGTAGTAATGATACAGTAATCCAGAGGACAGTTGATAGAAGTTGACATTGCATTTAAATTTTTGAAGATTAAAGTTGGCTGGAAAGCATGAATCTGGAAAGTAGTTCCACAAGCAAGAAGTAGGAGAAAAGAAACTGTTTGCATAGAATTTACGGCTACATCTAGCCAGCTCAACTGTAAATTGATGAGATCTCGACGCTAGTCTAATACTGCGCTTAAATTCAAAAAGTCTAGGTACCATGGCGAAGACCTCATACGAACAATTACCATGAAAGTATTTATAGAAAAGACACAAGGAAGCTACATTACGGCGGTGGGAAATAAACGATTAATTCAGTCATCATTACATTTCAGGTTCCAGAGACAACAAAGATCAACGTACACAATAAAAACGAGCAACGATCCGTAGCAAGCTTGAATTTTGTCATTATAGACACCAACATCCACAGTGTAAATTCTTTGTTATATAATGCTATCAATAAATGTTTCATGAATAACTCCAACCAACTCCTGACCACCTTGCTAGTTTATATAACAGAATTACTGCAAGGTCGAATGAGCGGGGATTTTCTGGAAATGTAGTAGCATGATGTGCGCAGTTCCACAATTGGCACATATTAGTTTTCACTCTCAAAGATAACACTTTTTCATGATACCCTCTTAAAAATTGGGCGGTCGGAACACTCAACCTGAGACAGCATGTCAAAGAGAGTTCTTTGATACGAGGCCAGTAAATTGACAGAGGAAAAATTGTAAATGTACTCGTTTCTTTCTTTTTCAGTAGATATTTTATCAGAGCTAGAAGATCTTTTGACGCGAAATTGTGTATTCCAGAATTAAATTGGTACTTGGCTCTGAATTATTACTTTATTAAATAAAATACTCCAAGAAAGCAAATAACAAGAAAAGTTAAGAAATAAGGAAAAGAAAGCTACAAATAACGCAGTAAAAAACAAACAAATTAGAATATATTGATTAGAAAATATCACAACTTTTTTCAGCAACCATTTGTCAAATTTTTCCTCCTTAAAAATTATTGTTTTTACTAATATTTTCTTCTGTGTGCTGTGTTCCTGTAGGACGTTGGCGATCATAGTTCTCCAGAATTTCCTATCTTTTGTAGCGCTTAATAAATTTTCTCTTTTTCCTATCACGCCTAAACTTTTTCCTGCCATCCATTTACCCAAGCTCACAAGGTAGGTTATTGTTGTGTTCTGTGTCATCTCTGGGTCCCCACGCTACTACATAAAATGGTATCAACGATAAAGACCATTTCTTTTTCTTATTTGTTTTATTAGGAGAGAGTAGTAGCTGCTTGCATTCTAAGAGGCAGTGGGAGGAATGACGTCACAGCAACACATGTCGCAAGTTGGCTCACCGTCCCCCCGCGTGTGGTTTTAGCGGGTCGCTAATCTGGGTGTGGGAGGCGTATCGACGGTTAAGAATTCTGTCGGTCTTCTGTTGAATTTGCGCCGTTTTGGACTTATATTTAAAACCCAAAGACAAAGACAATCCATCACTATGAGAATACCCCAACCACGAGGCACATCGGCCAATCGTTGACCATTCTGTCCCTGGCCTTCGCATTCTGCAACATTATGCGTTGTTTTCCTCTCTCACTCTCTTGGCTTCAATCTGCCCTGTAAATATCAAATTTTATCAGCCCTCTTTCCTTATTGTGTGCCCTAAAAAATTCAACTGTTTAATTTTGATGCTAATTATATGTTCTTTTCCCCCCTTTTCTTTGTTATTGCTTGTTCTAATGTCTTTGACGAACCTGCACTGTTCTTGTCCACTTTCCGGTCTGATACAGCTGGGCGCTCTATTCATCAGAATTTGGATGATAAGTTTCATTATATGATTCATCAGTCTGATTATCCGATGGAGTTTACATTCGTTTGTACCTGGCTTTTTAGGCAGTGATATGAAAATAGATCCTCGGTAAATGGCATTCTTTTAAAAAGTTATTTTTATAATTTTAATAAAACCCAAATATATGAAACTGGACTTATACATTGTTTTCGACAATTGACAACAAAAATTCCAAACGCTATTTACTAGATTATAAAAGACACTAAAACTATAACCATATTTATTTTTTACGAGAGCATAGAATTTAATTTGTCAGCTATAACAATATATTATTTCTTTAAAAAATTATAAAATATTCTTATAGAATTCTTATAAGAATAATTTTATCTTTACAAGATTATGAAAAATATATAATCAAACTATAATGAAATATTTATTATTTACCATTAGTTTCTTTACAGGATAATTAATTTATAATTCACAACTATAAGAAAATTAAATTTTTGAGTTTATTTCAGCTGTTTGGGTTTTGTTTTGAACTTTTTCAATTTAAATATGTTTAAAATATTTATAACTTTTAAAATGATGTTTGAAACCACCACAATAATATTGCTGCGACAATGTCCCTTGGTACGAAGGCTGTGACAATGTCTCACGGTACTAATGCTGAGACAATGTCCCGCGGTACTAATTCTGAGGCAAAGTCCCACGGTATTAATGCTGAGATAATGTCCCACTTACTAATTCTGAAACATTGTCCTATTGTACTAATGTTGTAACAAAGTCCCACTGTACTAATGTTCAGACAATGTCCCATGGTACTAATTCTGAGGCAATGTTCAACGGTACTAATGCTGTGACAATGCCGCACGGTACTGATGCCGAGGTAATGTCCCACGGTACTAATTCTGAAACAATGACCCACAGTACTAATGCAGTGACTATTTCCCACGATACAAATGATGTGATAATACCCCAGGGTACTAAAGCTGAGAAAATGTCCCACGCTACTAGCGGAGTGTTAAGAATGTTAAAGTCAGACACTATTTGGATTTTATTTTAGTGTTTTTAAGTAAATTTAGTAATTTCGAAAGGAAATGTAGAATTTTTATTAATAATTGATTCTGGAGTCATAGTTTATACTTATTTTATAATTTGTGTTTAAGTGAGTAAAAAAGATTTCACTATAAAATTAACCGGAAGTAAAAAAACAAAAAAAACAAAAAAAAAAAAAACACAGTCACCATTGGCAATATGAAAGGCACTTTGCCTTGTTACAGAAAATAGACATTAGAAAAAGTTATTCTCTCTGGACTATTTTTTTATCGCACACCAAGCTCACCATTTTACACGCCGTTTCTTTTTGCTGAAATTCACGCTTTAAAGTTTTCTATCACAATTTGGTAAGTGTTTAAAATAGCATTTTTCTCTTTGTTTTTATTTTTTCTCTTACGTAGTTTTTTTTTTTTTAGAAAAAATTCTTTTTTATTATTTATTTTTTCTTTTCTTTTCTTTTCCTTTTTTCACTAGTAGTAGATAGGTTCGCCTATCACCCTTCCTCGTCTATTGAAAAGGAGTAAATATTTATTCATTGTTTCCTGTTTAGAATTGGATTTCCGTTTCCTTCTAAAATCTTCTCATTCGCTTTCATTCACAATAACCTTTGCGTCTTAGTGGCATTATCGCCTTGCTTCGGGGTGAAATGATTAAAAAAACATTCCAGTTGCCACAGCTAGAAGCGTAAAATTTAGTCACCATTTCGAAAGTAGATACATAAGATATTTGGATTAGAAGGTGTCAGCTATAGGATCAATCAGTTTGATGTAGCTTAGATACACCAAACGTTTCCATAGTTCTTGGGTAGTGAAACCAAATGGAAAATAAGGACTCGTAGCCTTCCTCCAAATATGAGTATACCGTTACTGTAGTCTTGTCTTAAAAAAGCGAATTGGTTTTACTCTTGGTATTTCTCATTAGGGAGGATTTCTCTGAGGGACAGCGGAGTAATGGATAGCAGCTTGGATTGAGAAATCGAAGAGCTGAGTTCGAATTCCAGTCGAATCCATTACGTTCACTTACGTGCTAATACCCTTGGGAAAGGTATGAATTCTCTTTTTCTCTCCCCAGCTATGGGTAAATAGCAGGACAGACCTTGGATAGCAACTGGTCTACTGCAGAAAGAGATGTCGAGAAAAAAAATCTGCTTTGTCATTCATTTATCGAAAGATACATGATCGTCTAAGCGAGTATCACGCAGGGTACATAACTGACTGATTTCTCATTAAATTGAACTCCTTAGGAGGTGGGGAACAGGGGCAGTGAAGTAATAAACTTTTTTGATGGATAAAAACAAACTTCACATAGATACGGATTCTGCGAACGAAGAGAGGAGGACCATTTCCAAGATGATAAATCTTGAAATCACTAAACAAAACCCAACTCACGAAATTAGCTAATTTCCTTATTGAAAAAATAATATCCTCTAGGCTTAAAGGCTAAAAATTGGTACAATTTTGGTTGAGGAAAGACTAACGGAGATACTACTGAAAATGATGTAATTTCACCATAAAAAATAAAGGCATACCCTCACAAAACACTGAACACCTCACGGCGTGGGGGTACGAAATAGGGATATCTCCCTATGTACTAGTGAAAAGATAACAAATGAAATGAAAAAGCAGAGAGTTACGGATTTCCGAAGAGTGACAAAAAGAATAATGAAAACCTCCAGATCAACAATTATATTCAATATACCAACAACCCACAAAGAGATAAAAATTGGTTATAACTTAGAAAAGACGGAACCCTTCATTCCAAATCATCTCTGTTGTTACAAATGTCAGAGGTTTGAACATCATAAGGATGGATGTTATAGTAAAGCAGTATGTGGTCGATGTAGGCAAAAAGACCAAGATCGCACCACAAATCAACGCAGAGAAATATGTAAATTGTCGTGAAGAACACCATGCATATACCAGAGGATGTAATAATTGAAGAGAAAGAAATAATGACCGTGAAACATGCCAAAAAATATTTCTTACCCCGAAACATGTAAGATTGTGGAGGGATATATAAAAGGAAAAAGTTGTGCGCAAATCGCAAAAATTAATATGCAAGAAAACCACCATAAATATGATAACCTGGTGAAAACATTAATTAATTAAAAGCATTAAACTAATAAAATAATTAATTCAATTGGGGTCAAATGACTGGCCAAAACTTATAAATGAAATCAGACCAAGTCTGGATGGGAATAATGAAACGAAAATATAATTAAACCAATGCCAAAATAAAAATGCAACCTTGAACCTCCTCCTGCAGGTTATCCAATAGTAACCAATCAAAAATAATTTAATAAAACAAAGATTATAAAGATCTTCACTCCTTCTCCAAGGCCGTCTGAAGAAGACTCCCTAACAAAAACCCCGAGGAAGAAATCTCCCAAAGAAAATGCAAGAACAAAAAAAGTCAACAATCACAAACCAAAAGCACTCTCGAAATTAGCTCTCCTTTCCTTATTGAAATTTTATAAAAAAATGGACATAGATCCTATAAGCGTTTCTAAAAAGAAATCTAAAATATCAAATCCATAAAATATTCAATTAACACAACAGAAACATATCTATATACAACTAAACAAAATATAAAAACAATGACGAACAAAATAATACAATGGAACATAAGAGGTGCCAAAACTAATATCAACAAATTAATTATCCTCACCTCGACATACAAACCAGCAATTATATGTTTACAAGAAACTCACCTGAAAGAAAAAGACACTATCAACATAAAACATTATTATTTATCCTACAATTTCATCAAACAAGCTCATAGAGTACCAGAAGGCTCATCGATACTCATTAACCTCAGAGTGAAACAATATTGAATACAAACCTGAATTCAGTAGCAATAACAGCTCCACTTCACAAAACAATAACCTTCTGCTCTACATACATACCTCCCGTTGAATTACATCAATTAATACAGCAACTACCAAAACGCTTCATATTAATGAGTGACTTTAACAGTCGTAACATAATATAGGGGAGTAAAGAAACAAATAAGAAAGGCAAATATATAGAAACATTATTAAATCAAAGACAGCTATGCCTCTTAAATAACAAAACAAATACATATCTACATCAAGCAACAAGAACATACTCTGCCGTAGACTTAACAATGTGCGAAGCTAAGATATACATGGATGATACCGGGTCAACTGATAATGATACGTGTGGAAGTGATCGCTTTCCAAGTATACTAGAAAACCCAATCCCTAAACTAAATCTTCGAAAAGCTAACTGGAGAGAATTCCAAAATGTCTGTAAATTCAAACTGATACCAGAAACATAAATAAGGAAGATCTAATAACACATTTTCAATAGCCAAAGAAAACATAGCAAAAAGTCCCTGCACCTCAAAACTTTTAAAATTAATGAAACCACTCCCAGACAAAACTTCCATAATTAGTGCCAAGGTGACAGTTATCAACATCATAAATTCAAATAAACATAAAAAATTATTGAATACACTGACTCCATGTCAGTGATCAGAGCACTGAAAAATGTCCTACCCACTCATCAGTAAAGTACTCAACAGGATCGATAGCTTAAATAGAGATATTGTCCTCTACTGGATACCAAGCCATATTGGTATCATAGGGATTTATAAAGCGGATTCCGATGCAAAAAAACAAACCAAAACAAAAAACCTACTATAAAGATCTCTTAAATACCAAAATCCCATATAGGTATTTACCAGTGCGCCCACCACGCAACCAGATGTGACACAGGACCAGTTTAAGGTGGGTTTCTCGGCAGTATCGTGGAAAAATCCCCAAACCCTCTTGGTACTTTTCCTTTTGGGGCCGCACCAGGCATCCTCTCGGGGGAAAGGATGGGGGTATGGTACCCTCTGGGGCTTGGGATTAGTATTATTATATATGGCCAAAATCCTATATAGGTATTTACCGGCAAGCCTACCACGCAAACAGATGTGACACAAGGTCAGTTTAAGATGGGTTTCTCAGCAGACCCCCCCCCGAGGGAGCGGTAAAGCCTGAAAGGATGACCCCCAGGGGTTTGGGATAATTTAAGAATATGAGGAAATCCCATATACAGACCTGAAACCAACAATAAATATATTTAGGATGAGTGGCATAATCTAGGGAACTCCCCCCCCCCAAAAAAAAATGTACAAAATTAAACATTCTATAGGAGAATGGCATCGGAAACATCAAACTAGAAGAGAAGTGATAACTCCCCCCCCCAAAAAAAAATGTACAAAATTAAACATTCTATAGGAGAATGGCATCGGAAACACCAAACTAGAAGAGAAGTGATTAATTCCAGACATACTATCATAACCCATTCTTATATCCTAAAAAATGAAGAACCCCCGTATATGCCAAGAGCCATTCACCACAAAACTCACAGTGACAAATTGCAGACATTTTAATTCAATCCGCATAAAATACAACCAAATAATAAACTTAAAAGAACTTTTATAAAATACTGACCCACTTTATATATTCTCGTTTCTAAAAGAAATTAAACTGATTTCAAAAATATAATGGGAAAAAAAGACATAACTAACAGCAGTCTTACTATTTTAAAAAAAATTGGACTGTTTAAATACAAGGCTTTATTTAGGGAGAAAAAAATTGGACTGTTTAAATACAAGGCTTTATTTAGGGAGAAAAAAATTGGACTGTTTAAATACAAGGCTTTATTTAGGGAGAAAAAATTGGACTGTTTAAATACAAGGCTTTATTTAGGGAGAAAAAAAAACATTAAATTTCGGCATTAAATAAACCAATGGTTTGATATGCTGTAAAAGAAAAAATATAATCTTTCTAGTTCATGTCAGAACATTAGCCCGAGAAGGTGTAACGTGTCACTTTAGTAGAGGTCAGCATCAGCCATACTGATGAAGAGCAGAAAGGAGAGTCTTACAGATGATTAATAGAGAGCGGGTTCGTTTGAGGATATTAAAGTTAAGAAGCCATGTTATGCCCCAGCTAACAGCAAATTGTAGGTCATTTCCGAGATTAGCTGCCAATTGACCTTATCGAACCTATCACACTTACTATTAAGGCAAGAGTAAACAGTTGCGTCATCAGTATAGATAGTGAGTTGAGAGCTGATGCCATCAGGAAGGTCATTAATGAAAAATAGGAGCAACGTAGATCCAATGCATTAACACAAAATGGTCTACAAGAGTGGCCGTTCAGAATAACATTCATTTTACGATTTGATAAGAAATACTGAATCACTTAATGTAATCTTAGAAGACCATCTCAGCCATTTCTTCTGACTCAACAACACAGTCTCGCAAATCTGAAAATACAAATAACGAACGGTAGTACGTCTCGAGTCAATCGCCGGTAAGAGAATCTTCCGAATTAGCGAGGTTTTGACATACCCTCGCTGAAAAACCGAATTGATGAGCAGAGGACTATTTTCCTGTACTTTGTCTCAATGTAAGAATTCATTCGGCTGATAAATATCACAGAACCAGCGACCATTCAGTCTGGTTGATTAAATGAGCCTAGGAAAAAACAGACTATAGAATGTCTCGCAAAATCATTATTCGTTAATAATAGATAAAATACAGCCAGTTTTAAAGTTTGTCAGCATTCCTGGACGTTTGCTATTGGGATGTTGGATTCAGATGCATTTATAAAGCACTATAAAAAAACAATCATAGTATAGAACAAGGAGAGTTATTCAATACAAAGATTCGCTAAAAATAAGCATACATGAAAATAATGTCTGAAACTTAATAAAAACAAAGTTTTATGGTCAAAATCTTTATGTTATAAAGAGAATTAGGCAAAGGAATATTTGATCATTAAATTATATTATTGAACTTTTAGAAAATTCGAAATTTGGGTTAAATGTTTTTGTGTGTCAATGGGTGATCATAATTAGTATGGGAATTTTGAGCGTCTTTTCGTGGTAAAAACATTAATTTGGAAATTCTTGCAAAAATCAGATAATTATCGGATTTTAATGAAACTTTCAGGATTTATTGTCAAATAAATTAGATTATTTTTGAAATATTTCGTTTTTAGAAAATATTGGTAAAATTTTTATTATACAACTGTTACTCCATACTTATTTATTTATTTTATGAAATTTCGAGAAATTCACTTCTGTAGAGGTTAATTATTTATAAGGAAAGTGCTTAGAGAATTTAAATCATCAGTTTTTTGTCAAACATGGCCCCTGTTAGCGAAAATCTGCTCTGAATCGTAACATAAAAAAATGCAATAAAACATTATTTAATTAAAAAGGCTTTTAATAGCTTTTAAGAATAAGATATGTTATAGAAATTAATGTCTTCAGATAATCTTGTTTTCGATGAATAATGAATTTCTACAAGAATTGTTTTCATTCTTTTTTTAATTTTAATTAGACTAATTTATAAAGTTTAAATCTGCTAACATTCTGTATTAATTTGTAGCAGTTTTTTTTTTTTTTACAGTGAAGTTCACCCTGTACAAGGTCCAGGCGCTACTTGAGATAAAAGATTACAGAAAGAGGTCATTTATGCGGATAAGAAGGGAAAATAGCGGTTAGCCCTAAATTTGAATAGGTTAAGATTGTAGTGGGGGTCGCTTCACAGAGCAGTGGTTTGCGGGAAGAAGCTGTTCGAGTGGAACTTAATTCTCATCAATGCAATACGGAGGGAATGTGGGTAATTTGTTACAATGTGGGTGGTGTGGCGGGTCCAGGTCGTGAAGGTTCTAACTTGCAGAAACAAGGAATGAAGTTCGTCTGAGCACTTTTCATGGTAGTGAGTGGATAGCCACGTTCCACATGTAAGAAACAGATTGGAGGATATAAAATAATTTGTCACATACAAGGACTCTGAAACACTTTTAGACTCTATCGAGACTGGAAAGTGAGGACTAGACAGCTCCCACCTAAATATGACAATAGTACTCCATTTTGGGCCTGGTCTGGCTTTTGTAAAGGTAGAGGATAGTACGTGGAGTCAAATACTTACTGGAGCGGTACAAGGAACCCACCATTTTTCCTGCATCTTTAGCGATGGGTCGTATGTACGAATTCCAGTTCAGGTCAGGGATGAGTTTAAGGCCCAATAGTCTATCAAGGCACGGAGCCTGTTCGAGGTAACTTTCACTCACCGTGAGTGGTGGTAATTCGGGGTCCGGTCGTCGATGATAGAATGTAACTAGTTTGGTTTTCGAGGCATATGACCAGCCATTCCCCCCACCCCACTGAGAAGTTAGAGCAAGAAAGGGTGAGGGATCAGTCGCCTATCTCTCTGATCATCCCGAGTTTTGGAGGTTCACCCGGACATCGTCGTATCATTAGCATAGATATTCACAAATGATCTTAGTATATTCTTAGCCAGATCATTTATGTAAGGTAAAAAGAGGGTTGGACCGAGGAGTGACGCCTCCGTTGATTACTAGGGTCCTGAAGGACTGGCCATTAGCAACTACCTTCAGGGACCTATCCGTCAGGAAGGACTTTATAATTGAGAAAACCTCTTCTAGTGATTTCATAGCTAGAGAGCTTGAGAAGCAAACCTTTCTTCTACACACTGTCAAAAGCCTTCAAAATATCTAATGCTGTGGTCCTTGAGGTGTATTTGTCGTCAAAAGCCTCACCAATTCTTTGGGTAATGGTAGTTAGGACAACAGCAGTGGATCGGGTTGATAGAAATCCTTACTGCTTGTCACTTAAGAGGTTGTTCTTATCTAGGTCAAAACGTTACTAACGATACTAAAGAGACACGTATCTATACTAAGAGGGTGAAGAGCGCTCGCCTGCATTCTTGAAAATCGGGCAAACGGTTGATATTTTTCATAGGCTTGGAAAGAATTTTTCCTTCGAGCAGCGGTTAAATAATTTCACTAGAATGGGGAATAATTCCTGGTTTATATTCTTAAGGACAAGCAATGGAAGTTTGTTCGGGCCAGTGGCTTTTTTACGGTCAAGGCTTTTGATATGTTTCGAGACTTCCGTGTGCTGTGATGAAAATATTACGGAGATTGTGATCAGTGGATCGTGAGAAGTTGGGAAAGGGATGTTATCTAACTTTGAATTCGTGATAAAGTTCGAAGCGAAGAGCTTAGCTTTATCTATCGAGGAAGATATAACCTTTATATTAGTGGACACAGCCGCTTTGCCTCTGTTCATAATCTGGTTTATGTACTTCTAGAATTCACGGGTTCCACTTTGTTTCTTTTCAACCTTAACGTTGACCGCTTGTGCATAGGTACACTACACATTTTCCAAAACTTTCTTGCAGCGATTGCGGACAGTACACTGTTCCTTGCGATAGATAGTGAAGTAGTGGTTACAGTGAGCTATGACTGCAGCTCATTTAGTAGTGAACAGGACTGGCCGTTTTATATTTGTTGGAAATTTTTGGCCAGTTTATCAAGGAAAAAACTTCCGTAACATGTGGCTACCTGAACAATTAACACTAAATTAATATGTAAATACTCAATATATATATATATATATATATATATATATATATATATATATATATATGAGATTAAAACAAAAACATGTTTAAAATCGATATACAATAGCTTTCATGTTTCAGCACTACAGCTGTGCTTCCTCAGGCGATGGTAAATAACTGGTGAGTAAAAAATTACTTTTGAATTTCAAAAGCAGAGACAAAGAGAACAAAGAAAGTCCTCCTTCTGCTTGCACAAAGTCGGTCGATGAAGCTTGATGCAATCAGCATCTAAAATCCGTAAATGTTTAACTGACCTTGTGCAACACCCTAAACGCCTCGTCAACGTATTCGGAAATGCAACCCGGGTTATCAATTAAATAAAATCCAATCGCTGACTCACAAACTGTGTCAAGCGATTACTGTTACTAGCTACATCCTGTCTTATATAAGCAGGGACGCAAGCTGGTTAAACGTACGTAGTCGGCCTCGCACCGACATTTAAATTGATAAATCAAATTGAAAAAAAGCATGAATGTTTTGTCGATGTTACCCAGTTGTTTTTAACTTACACTGGGTCGGCAAATCCTAACCACACTTTCACTTCGTAACTATTAGCTCCTTCAGATTTCACCACTTTCTAATTTTTTCCGGGTTTTACATTTTTTACAAATATAAAAGCCTGAATATCCACTGTTTTTATAATAACAGAAAGACTTGAATGTAAAATAATAAATTATTTAGTTACCAAACGCAATTAAAATACATTAAAAACAAAGAAGTAAAGAGTCAACAAGAAGATTATTGATTACTTATCAGTTATACACAATTGCATAGAGCTGATAAGAAAAGTACTAATTCGACTTTAACGTCCGGGTTAACACAATAGTCAAACACGTAGTTGTAACCGGTATTTACCAATCTCCCCACAAGGCAGGATGTGGCACAAAGCCGATTTTTAAGTGGGGTGAATCCGAGCGCGTATGCTTGGGTAAAAATTCCCTGTGGGCCACGCATACACGGGGTCGGGTTGGTCTACCACCCCAGACGAAACCCTGCCCTTAAGCATATCCTCGACTGAGTCCCTCACTGTCCGTGGGCAGAGAGTTCAATACATAATTGTAACCCCTCAATCAGTGGCATGATATCTATATTTATAGTAAATTGCGGTATACGTTTTCATTGTGTAGAGATTGACGTACAAATTCCGGTATCAACAGTGACACATTTCATTTATATATGACGCACCGTTTGGAAAAACGTCGAAACACTCATAACCTCTGTTTACTAAGCAAAAACTTCCATTATATATATATATATATATATATATATATATATATATATATATATATATATAAAAGGTGTATCAAAAATACTTCTACAAACTTTGGGGCTGGGTTCCTCGCACCAAGACAAGGACAAATGTCCGAATAAACATACGTCCGTAAATCCTTTGTTTTTGAGTTATTAAGTTTAAAGAAAGTTTACGATAGATGACGCTGAGTTGCCATGCAGATAGCGTTTACCGTAAACTTATAAATGCTCGATTTAAAAAAAAAATCTGTTTACTGGCGTCCATTTCTTACATTTTAACAATTTTTAAAATAAAATTTAATTGTCAGTTTTAAAAATCTTCCAAAAATAAAATATATATTTGTGACACGTTAACTGAGTAAAATTAGCAAATTTAAAGTTTAATCTGATTTGAAACCAATATTACTTACTTATAGCATAAAAAATAGTATACAAGTATTTTTTTTAATGACGGGTCCTCTTTTTCTCATGTCTTTATTGATGTTATCGATGAGTTACGAGGTGTTTACAGCTAAAATGAATGACCAGAATTGACATAAATTTACGAAATATAAGTGAATACATTTTTTTGGTTTATAACTACTTTGTAATTTTTACAAATGAACATATTTTCAGCACTTATCTAATATTTTATTGACTTTTAATTACGTCTGAAGATGCTTTATGAAAAAATAATAAAATTTAAAATAATATAAAATTTTGCTAGATTAATTTTAAAATTTAATAACCGAGGTGAAATACTATGATAGAGGTAACTCAATAATTTATGAAATCTTATAGTATTTTATTTATTTTTAATTTATATTTTTAACATATTTTTTTTCATTCTATTCTTTATTATTAATTGTTATCGTGATGGTTATTTTATTATTAAATTTTTATAGTACTTTAAATTTTTTTTATTAATTATATAATTGTTTCAAATTTTATTATTTAACCCAATATCCTAAACAATATTTTGGAGGCGTAAACGATGAAACAAAACTGAATAATGTAAGTGAAAGAACTGCAGAGCGCCAGAAATCTCTTCAATCACTTGATCTTTTTAGCGATGCAGAATTTTAAACGATTTTATAATATTATAAATTATTTAATTAAAATTAAAAGAAATGAAAACACTTCTTGTAAAAATTATTCATCGAAAAAAAATAGTATCTTAATTATAAAAACAATTAAAAACTTTTCTAATTAAGTAATGTCATACTTTTATTCCATTTTTTTATTTTACAATTCAGAGTAGATATTCGGTAGCTGGATTTTAACTGTTTTACAATAAAAAATTAAAAAATGATGATTTGCATAAAAAATTCTCGCCCTAGTAAGTGGTGGTAACATTTGTAAAAAAAAAAAAAAAAAAAAAAAAAGAACAATTTCAAAAATAATTTAATTCATTTGTGAATATGTTCTGAAAGTTTTATTAAAATCCAACAATTATTTGATTTTTGTAAGAATTTCCAAATTAGTGTTTTTTTCACCGGAAAAAGGGCGCAAAAACATTAATCGTAATTATTACTTTGGTCTCTAACGTAAACAAAACAAGATTTTTAACCAAAATTTCGAACGTGGTAGAAAGGATTAAAAAAAAAAAAAAAAAAAAAAAAAATGAGTCAAAAAATACTTTGTTCCTTCCTCTTCATAATAGCATAAACATTTGATGAGCTTTCATCTGGACTGAGTCAGTTTTATTTATTCCTCATGTCCGTATATATTTTCTTCTCCTCCCCCTTAGCGAGAGGGCCTCTGGATTCTGTTGTAGGGCAGAATACAACGGCCCCTCTTTTTTGAGTGCTGGACAGGTCCAACTAACATCAGTTATCTTTAATTTGTTTGCTTTGATATTTTAGTTTGTTTTTTGGGTTCATCTCCCTTCTCATTTTATATCATGTACAAATTTTTATGAATAGTATTTTATAATCATGAAATGAAATTTTTAAGTCATGGGGGTGCGTTTTTTAGGTCCCCCCCGACGAGATTATGCGGTATTATGGTATATGGAGGATTGATTGGCAATGGATGAGTTTTTGTAGTGAATGTTTTAATTGTAACGAATGAATGGGTAGGTATAGGATAGTAAGTGATGACCAGCCTCAATCCCATTCCCCACTTTTCGGCCTTGTGCAACAATTGTATATTTTACGCAATAAATCTTAACATTTTGATGATAAAACTTTGTTTTTATTAAGTTTGGGGCCTTTTTTCATCATGCTAACCCCAAAGTTACTTGGATTCTTGACCAAATGTAAAGAAAAAACAAGAAATTTTTTATCGATGCCCCACCCAGTTGAATTTTATGAATAAGATACATTCTGGACATCATTGTCTTCTTAAGAAAATATATATTTCAATGAATAATGACGTCGTACAAAAATTGTTTTCATTTTTTTTTAATTAATTAGAATAATTTATAAAGTTTTAAATCTTTTAAAATTCTGTATTGTAGCGGCTAGGTGATATTGTTATTAAGTTAAAACTATATTTATTAATAATAAATAGAAAAGCTTATTACAATTCAGCAATCCCCAGTTTGTTTGTTTTTTAATTATTTTATTTTTTTTGTGTATAAACGTGCCGAATTTTGTAAATACGGACGTCTGTAGATGACATCATCATAAAATAAGAGCAGTAACTTTTTTTTTTTTGTTGATCAATTCACCCGAGCAAGACGACAATACCACTAAAACGCAATGGGAGTGAAAAAAGAATGAAGACCTTAGAGAAGGAATTGGAAACCCAATCCTCTACAGGAAACAAGAGATAAACCTCTACTCATTTTCAAAAGACTGGAGAGGAGTGTGAACCGAACGATAGGCGAACCTAGTAAACTTAAAATTTATTGGTAATTTTCTAACATTTTTTTCAACAAGCGCGTTCGTAAAATTCAATAAAATATGAGATTACTTAGAATATTTGCCTAAATTTAAAAAATTACTAACTAGTTATTAAATTATATAAAAAAGGCATTCTCGTTGTATTAGTCAAGTATTTTTACAGTGATGGGCCCTTTACTTAAAAATGCCAAACATTAAGCTATCGATAAATGTATCAACACCAACATTAAAAAAGCCACCTCCGTGTTAAAATACTTTTAGTATAAAATATCTTAGAAAAGAAAGTAATATTTGTTTTAATTTAGATTACTTAAAATTTAAGTGAGTTAATCTTCTTCAAATAAAGTTTCAGAAATGTATATCTTATTTTTCAAAGATGTTTTAATGAAGAGAATTGTTACGTCAACAGATTTGTCAATATGGCCGATTTTTAGCGATTTTAAAAATTCATGAGAATAAGGTTAAATTCAGTTTGAAATACAGTAAAATATTTTGCTTATTGGAAATATTAAATTTAATCTATTAGCTTGGAATTAAAATTAAATATATTTTTTTCATTTTTAAAAGGCATTTTGAACTTTAGGTATCGCTTTTTTGGAGATACCTATATTAAACGTTCTACTTTAAAATATTTTATTTTAATATTTCAAACACTTTCTTTTAATAAATTCTTTATATTTTATTGATAAGTATAATGATTTTCTTTCATCAAGTTTTTGATTTGTTATAATTCCTGTTCAAGATGGAATGCAATAAACTAATATTGCAAAGATCTCACGCTTTTTAATTCAGTCAATTAAGTACCAAATGTGATCCATGATTTAGCGATCATGTCTTTTTCGATTTATGACTGTCTATGTTCCCTCGGTAGGTTGCCGTTTCTTTCTGCGGTAGACTGGCTGCCAACTAAGGCTATAGGATTCAACCCATAGCCGGGTGGATATATTCATCTTTTCCAAAGGTATTTGCGCGTAAGTGAATGTAACGAACCCGACTGTAATTCGAACTCGGCTATCCGATTTCACATTCCTGGCCGATATCTAGTACACCACCCACGCACACAACCCTTTTAATTAGCTAATTAAATAAATAATTTATATATATTTTATATTGAAATTTTAGATGCGACAAATTTATGCCATTTTGGGCTGCAAGAATATAAGAACTTGTTGTTATGTTCTCCATAGCCTTGTTTGATTTTTTCTCAATCTTTCAACTATTCATTTATAAGAAAAAGCAAAGATTTGAAATAGGATTGTAATGACGTGTGGTTTCTTTTTCATTAGAAAGGAGAATATCCTTCCATTGAGAGCCAACATCCAATCGAAAACCTCCCAAATCAGGATGCTATCCGAAGGGGCATAGATACGTCAAAGTATACGTCCTCCTCACTCATTTGTTAACTGAATCATTTGAACTATCACCTTGATTATTCGGATATTAATAACACAAAGAACAATTGTGCATTATTGCTAACCGGATATATTAAATATACCAAGAAGAGCGGTTAAAAGCAAAAGGGTTCTTCAAAATTATTTAGTAATTTAATTTATTGTTTACTAAATAGAACCGATCTGAATAAAAATATAAACTAAACAGGATATAATGGTACACATTTATAATTCCAACATCAGCTGTGTCTGGGACTTTTCGGTTATTTGATTGGAGGAAAAGATTTATTTTAAACAGGAAACAGAATCATGTTTTTCAAGCAAACCACTTACTGCAATATATCAGTTTTACTTTCAAAGAAACACAATACCTAAGAATTAAAAGGAATTTTTAAAAATGAAAATGTTTCTTGGGGTTTTTATTTCAGTTTTAATTTTATGCTAATAAATTAAATTGTATATTTCCAGTAAGTAAAATATTTTGCTTTATTAAAAAGGAATTTGAATTAAGTGGAATGAATTTTTAATAGGTAAAAAATAGCGGATTTTAGCCATATTATTAATCCTTTCGGCACAATGTAATTCTCTTTATTAAAAACAATCTTTTAAAAATAAAATATACTTTTCTTAACCTTTATTTGAGTAAGATTACCCGATTTAAAGTTTAGTTAATCTTATTTGTACAAATATTACATACTTTTTGCTTAAAATATTGCAGATAATAATTTTTTAATAGGGAGTTGTGTGCTTTTATGAGGAGTTGACAGCTCTGTTGACAGCCTGATGTTAGAAATTTAACTATTTTTTTCTACAGGAGACAATTCTGTTTAGGGACTTATAATTAAATACTCAGACTTATATCTCTCCAAAAGTGCGATCTACACACACCGCATGTGATCCGTGAAAAAGCATTAGATTGATATTCATAATAAGAAGAATAAATGAAAAAGTAGTCTTCGTCGCGAATAAATTTGAATGTAAAATAATTTCGCTCACATGTTGACTTGCCTCAATAAGGAACAGGAATAAACATTAAAAAAGTAGTTATGTTTATAATATAAATTCTCCAGAAGCCTTATCTCAATTTACTAAACATTCTAAATTCCATTACATTTCCAAATTTTTATCTTATTCCCACCATGCGTCACTTTAGTATATCTGTGTCGATGTAGATCACATTCAGTATTTAGATCAAAAGCTGAAGTGCCACCAAAATACCCTTTTAAAATACCCCTTTTTGACGGAGTTTTTAACATAAAAAAAAACGATATTATTTTTGCACCAACCTAGTAGTAATATCATGAAATAAAAACAAACATAACTGCGTAAAATTAATAAAACGATAGAATTCACTTTTTTATCTTCTATCTTCTGAGTGTGCAAAAACAAACTACCTCCCCCAAACCTTCTAAAATCAACCGATTTTCCCGACTGGATCTTTTACGCTAATATGCCTTTAATGTCCTGTCTTTGACCAGAAAAAGCCCAGTTGATATTATTCTAAGACTTCTCTAATTTCCAAAAACTGAAGAAATCTTTAATGTTTTACTTTAACTGTTTTACCACCTACAAGTTCTTCAAAACAATTAATTAAAAAAAAAATGGGTTTATATTTTAGATGACGGAAAGAAATAATAGACACAATTAACGGCACTTTTACCCCTCACGATCAATGATTTCACAATTATGTGCAAAAAAACTTAAGAGACGAAAAATAGCAAAGCTTATTCAGTAAAAATATCGGCAGCTTTTGATGAAATAGACAACAGTATGGCTGCTCTTTGAATAATAGAATCATTTCATTTCTGTTTCACCTCAAGCAAGGCAATAAAAGACATCATGATGCAATGGGTTACTGAGAGCGAAAGAAACAGAGAGGACAATTAAAAATTCAAGGTTTACATCAGTCATAATGATAGAAAGAAGGAAGGTTTTTTAAGATGATAACAGAATCTTCTCTTTTCTTTTTCACCTAAAGGAAGGCAATAAAAGACATCATGATGCAATGGGTTACTGAGTGTGAAAGAAACAGAGAGGACAATTAAAAATTCAAGGTTTACATCAGTCATAATGACAGAAAGAAGGAAGGTTCTTTCAGATGATAACAGAATCTTTTCTTTTCTTTTTCACTTAAAGGAAGGCAATGAAAGACATCATGAAGCAATGGGTAACTGAGTGTGAAAGAAACAGAGAGGACAATTAAAAATTGAAGGTTTACATCAGTCATAATGATAGAAAGAAGGTTCTTTAAGATGATAACAGAATCTTTTCTTTTCTTTTTCACCAAAAGCAAGGCAATAAAAGACACCATGATGTAACGGGTTACTGAGAGCGAAAGAAACAGAGAGGCCAATTAAAAATTCAAGGTTTACATCACTAATAATGATAGAAATAAAGAATGTTCTTTAAGATGATAACAGAATCTATTCTTTTCTTTTTTCACCTCAAGTAAGGCAATAAAAGACACCAACATGTAACCGGTTACTTAGAGCGTAAGAAACAGAGAGGACAATTAAAAATTCAAGGTTTACATCAGTCATAATGATAGAAATAAAGAAGGTTCTTTAAGATGATAACAGAATCTTTTCTTTTCTTTTTTCACCTCAAGAAAGGCAATAAAAGACACCAACATGCAACGGGTTTCTGAGAGCGAAAGAAACAGAGAGGACAATTCAAAATTCAAGGTTTACATCAGTGATAATGATAGAAGGATGGTCCTTTCAGATGATAACGGAATCTTTTCTTTTCTTTTGCACCTCAAGCAAAGCAATAAAAGACACCATGATGCAACGGGTTACTGAGTGTCATAGAAACAGAGAGGACAATTCAAAATTCGAGGTTTACATCAGTCATAATGATAGAATGAAGGTTCTTTCAGATGATAACAGAATCTTTTCTTTTCTCTTTCACCTCAAGCAAGGCAATAAAAGACACCATCATGCAATGGGTTACTGAGTGTGAAAAAAACAGAGAGGAAAATTAAAAATTCAAGGTTGACATCAGTCATAATGATAGAAAGAAAGAAGGTTCTTTAAGATGATAACAGAATCTTTTTTCTTTTTCACCTCTAGCAAGGCACTAAAAGACACCATGATGCAACGGGTTACTGGGTGCGAAAGAAACAGAGAGGGCAATTCAACATTCAAGGTTTACATCAGTCATAATGATAGAAAGAAAGAAGGTTCTTTAATATGATAACAGAATCTTTTCTTTTCTTTTTTCACCTCAAGGAAGGCAATAAAAGACAGCAACATGCAACGGGTTACTGAGAGCGTAAGAAACAGAGAGGACAATTAAAAATTCAAGGTTTACATCAGTCATAATGATAGAAATAAAGAAGGTTCTTTAAGATGATAACAGAATCTTTTCTTGTCTTTTATCACCTCAAGGAAGGCAATAAAAGACACCAACATGCAACGGGTTACTGAGAGCGTAAGAAACAGAGAGGACAATTAAAAATTCAAGGTTTACATCAGTCATAATGATAGAAATAAAGAAGGTTCTTTAAGATGATAACAGAATCTTTTCTTGTCTTTTATCACCTCAAGGAAGGCAATAAAAGACACCAACATGCAACGGGTTACTGAGAGTGTAAAAACAGAGAGGACAATTAAAAATACAAGGTTTCCATCAGTCATAATGATAGAAATAAAGAAGGTTCTTTAAGATGATAACAGAATCTTTTCTTTTCTTTTTTCACCTTAAGCGAGGCACTAAAAGACACCATGATGCAACGGGTTACTGAGAGCGAAAGTAACAGACAGGCCAATTAAAAATTCAAGGTTTACATCAGTCATAATGATAGAAATAAAGAAGGTTCTTTAAGATGATAACAGAATCTTTTCTTTTCATTCTTCACCTCAAGGAAGGCAATAAAAGACACCAACATGCAACGGGTTTCTGAGAGCGAAAGAAACAGTGGGGACAATTAAAAATTCAAGGTTTACATCAGTGATAATGATAGAAGGAAGGTCTTTCAGATTATAACGGAATCTTTTCTTTTCTTTTTCACCTCAAGCAAAGCAATAAAAGACACCATGATGCAACTGGTTACTGACAGCGAAAGAAACAGAGGGGACAATTCAAAATTCAAGGTTTGCATCAGTCATAATGATAGAAATAAAGAAGGTTCTTTAAGATGATAACAGAATCTTTTCTTTTTTCACCTCAAGGAAGGCAATAAAAGACACCAACATGCAACCGGTTACTGAGAGCGAAAGAAACAGAGAGGCCAATTAAAAATTCAAGGTTTACACCAGTCATAATGTATAGAAATAAAGAAGGTTCTTTAAGATGATAACAGAATCTTTTCTTTTCTTTTTTCACCTCAAGGAAGGCAATAAAAGACACCAACATGTAACGGGTTACTGAAAGCGAAAGAAACAGAGAGGACAATTCAACATTCAAGGTTTCCATCAGTCATAATGATAGAAAGAAAGAAGGTTCTTTAATATGATAACAGAATCTTTTCTTTTCATTTTTCACCTCAAGCAAAGCAATAAATGACACCATGATGCAACGGGTTACTGAGTGTCATAGAAACAGAGAGAACAATTCAAAATTCGAGGTTTACATCAGTCATAACGATAGAATGAAGGTTCTTTCAGATGATAACAGAATCTTTTCTTTTCTCTTTCACCTCAAGCAAGGCAATAAAAGACACCATGATGCAACGGGTTACTGAGAGCGAAAGAAACAGAGAGGAAAATTAAAAATTCAAGGTTGACATCAGTCATAAAGATAGAAAGGAAGAAGGTTCTTTAAGATGATAACAGAATCTTTTTTCTTTTTCACCTGAAGGAAGGCACTAAAAGACACCATGATGAAACGTGTTACTGAGAGCGAAAGAAACAGAGAGGACAATTCAAAATTCAAGGTTTGCATCAGTCATAACGATAGAAATAAAGAAGGTTCTTTAAGATGATAACAGAATCTTTTCTTTTTCACCTCAAGCAAGGCACTAAAAGACACCAACATGCAACGGGTTACTGAGAGCGAAAGAAACAGACAGGCCAATTAAAAATTCAAGGTTTACATCAGTCATAATGATAGAAATAAAGAAGGTTCTTTAAGATGATAACAGAATCTTTTATTTTCATTTTTCACCTCAAGGAAGGCAATAAAAGACACCAACATGCAACGGGTTTCTGTGAGCGAAAGAAACAGAGGGGAAAATTAAAAATTCAAGGTTTACATCAGTGATAATGATAGAAGGAAGGTCCTTTCAGATGATAACGGAATCTTTTCTTTTCTCTTCCACATCAAGCAAAGCAATAAAAGACACCATCATGCAATGGGTTACTGAGTGTGAAAGAAACAGAGAGGAAAATTAAAAATTCAAGGTTGACATCAGTCATAAAGATAGAAAGAAAGAAGGTTCTTCAAGATGATAACAGAATCTTTTTTCTTTTTCACCTGAAGCAAGGCAATAAAATACACCATGATGCAACGGGTTACTGAGAGCGAAAGAAACAGGGTGGACAATTCAAAATTCAAGGTTGACATCAGGCATAATGATAGAAATAAAGAAGGTTCTTTAAGATGATAACAGAATCTTTTCTTTTCATTTTTCACCTCAAGGAAGGCAAAAAAAGACACCAACATGCAACGGGTTACTGAGAGCGTAAGAAACAGAGAGGACAATTAAAAATTCAAGGTTTACACCAGTCATAATGATAGAAATAAAGAAGGTTCTTTAAGATGATAACAGAATCTTTTCTTTTCTTTTTTCACCTCAAGGAAGGCAATAAAAGACACCAACATGCAACGGGTTACCGAGAGTGTAAAAACAGAGAGGACAATTAAAAATACAAGGTTTCCATCAGTCATAATGATAGAAATAAAGAAGGTTCTTTAAGATGATAACAGAATCTTTTCTTTTCTTTTTTCACCTTAAGCGAGGCACTAAAAGACACCATGATGCAACGGGTTACTGAGAGCGAAAGTAACAGACAGGCCAATTAAAAATTCAAGGTTTACATCAGTCATAATAATAGAAATAAAGAAGGTTCTTTAAGATGATAACAGAATCTTTTCTTTTCATTTTTCACCTCAAGGAAGGCAATAAAAGACACCAACATGCAACGGGTTTCTGAGAGCGAAAGAAACAGAGGGGATAATTAAAAATTCAAGGTTTACATCAGTGATAATGATAGAAGGAAGGTCCTTTCAGATTATAACGGAATCTTTTCTTTTCTTTTTCACCTCAAGCAAAGCAATAAAAGACACCATGATGCAACGGGTTATTGACAGCGAAAGAAACAGACGGGACAATTCAAAATTCAAGGTTTGCATCAGTCATAATGATAGAAATAAAGAAGGTTCTTTAAGATGATAACAGAATCTTTTCTTTTTTCACCTCAAGGAAGGCAATAAAAGACACCAACATGTAACAGGTTACTGAAAGGGAAAGAAACAGACAGGACAATTAAAAATTCAAGGTTTCCATCAGTCATAATGTATAGAAATAAAGAAGGTTCTTTAAGATGATAACAGAATCTTTTCTTTTCTTTTTTTCACCTCAAGAAAGGCAATAAAGGACACCAACATGCAACGGGTTACTGGGAGCGAAAGAAACAGAGAGGGCAATTCAACATTCAAGGTTTACATCAGTCATAATGATAGAAAGAAAGAAGGTTCTTTAATATGATAACAGAATCTTTTCTTTTCATTTTTCACCTCAAGGAAGGCAATAAAAGACACCAACATGCAACGGGTTACTGAGAGCGTAAGAAACAGAGAGGACAATAAAAAATTCAAGGTTTACATCAGTCATAATGATAGAAGGAAGGTCCTTTCAGATGATAACGGAATCTTTTCTTTTCTTTTTCACCTCAAGCAAAGCAATAAAAGACACCATGATGCAACGGGTTACTGAGTGTCATAGAAACAGAGAGAACAATTCAAAATTCGAGGTTTACATCAGTCATAACGATAGAATGAAGGGTCTTTAAGATGATAACAGAATCTTTTCTTTTCTCTTTCACCTCAAGCAAGGTACTAAAAGACACCATGATGCAACGGGTTACTGAGAGCGAAAGAAACAGAGAGGAAAATTAAAAATTCAAGGTTGACATCAGTCATAAAGATAGAAAGGAAGAAGGTTCTTTAAGATGATAACAGAATCTTTTTTCTTTTTCACCTGAAGGAAGGCACTAAAAGACACCATGATGCAACGTGTTACTGAGAGCGAAAGAAACAGAGGGGACAATTCAAAATTCAAGGTTTGCATCAGTCATAATGATAGAAATAAAGAAGGTTCTTTAAGATGATAGCAGAATCTTTTCTTTTCATTTTTCACCTCAAGGAAGGCAAAAAAAGACACCAACATGCAACGGGTTACTGAGAGCGTAAGAAACAGAGAGGACAATTAAAAATTCAAGGTTTACACCAGTCATAATGATAGAAATAAAGAAGGTTCTTTAAGATGATAACAGAATCTTTTCTTTTCTTTTTTCACCTCAAGGAAGGCAATAAAAGACACCAACATGCAACGGGTTACCGAGAGTGTAAAAACAGAGAGGACAATTAAAAATACAAGGTTTCCATCAGTCATAATGATAGAAATAAAGAAGGTTCTTTAAGATGATAACAGAATCTTTTCTTTTCTTTTTTCACCTTAAGCGAGGCACTAAAAGACACCATGATGCAACGGGTTACTGAGAGCGAAAGTAACAGACAGGCCAATTAAAAATTCAAGGTTTACATCAGTCATAATAATAGAAATAAAGAAGGTTCTTTAAGATGATAACAGAATCTTTTCTTTTCATTTTTCACCTCAAGGGAGGCAATAAAAGACACCAACATGCAACGGGTTTCTGAGAGCGAAAGAAACAGAGGGGATAATTAAAAATTCAAGGTTTACATCAGTGATAATGATAGAAGGAAGGTCCTTTCAGATTATAACGGAATCTTTTCTTTTCTTTTTCACCTCAAGCAAAGCAATAAAAGACACCATGATGCAATGGGTTACTGAGAGCGAAAGAAACAGACGGGACAATTCAAAATTCAAGGTTTGCATCAGTCATAATGATAGAAATAAAGAAGGTTCTTTAAGATGATAACAGAATCTTTTCTTTTTTCACCTCAAGGAAGGCAATAAAAGACACCAACATGTAACGGGTTACTGAAAGGGAAAGAAACAGACAGGACAATTAAAAATTCAAGGTTTCCATCAGTCATAATGTATAGAAATAAAGAAGGTTCTTTAAGATGATAACAGAATCTTTTCTTTTCTTTTTTTCACCTCAAGAAAGGCAATAAAGGACACCAACATGCAACGGGTTACTGGGAGCGAAAGAAACAGAGAGGGCAATTCAACATTCAAGGTTTACATCAGTCATAATGATAGAAAGAAAGAAGGTTCTTTAATATGATAACAGAATCTTTTCTTTTCATTTTTCACCTCAAGGAAGGCAATAAAAGACACCAACATGCAACGGGTTACTGAGAGCGTAAGAAACAGAGAGGACAATAAAAAATTCAAGGTTTACATCAGTCATAATGATAGAAGGAAGGTCCTTTCAGATGATAACGGAATCTTTTCTTTTCTTTTTCACCTCAAGCAAAGCAATAAAAGACACCATGATGCAACGGGTTACTGAGTGTCATAGAAACAGAGAGAACAATTCAAAATTCGAGGTTTACATGAGTCATAACGATAGAATGAAGGTTCTTTAAGATGATAACAGAATCTTTTCTTTTCTCTTTCACCTCAAGCAAGGTACTAAAAGACACCATGATGCAACGGGTTACTGAGAGCGAAAGAAACAGAGAGGAAAATTAAAAATTCAAGGTTGACATCAGTCATAAAGATAGAATGGAAGAAGGTTCTTTAAGATGATAACAGAATCTTTTTTCTTTTTCACCTGAAGGAAGGCACTAAAAGACACCATGATGCAACGTGTTACTGAGAGCGAAAGAAACAGAGGGGACAATTCAAAATTCAAGGTTTGCATCAGTCATAATGATAGAAATAAAGAAGGTTCTTTAAGATGATAGCAGAATCTTTTCTTTTCATTTTTCACCTCAAGGAAGGCAAAAAAAGACACCAACATGCAACGGGTTACTGAGAGCGTAAGAAACAGAGAGGACAATTAAAAATTCAAGGTTTACACCAGTCATAATGATAGAAATAAAGAAGGTTCTTTAAGATGATAACAGAATCTTTTCTTTTCTTTTTTCACCTCAAGGAAGGCAATAAAAGACACCAACATGCAACGGGTTACCGAGAGTGTAAAAACAGAGAGGACAATTAAAAATACAAGGTTTCCATCAGTCATAATGATAGAAATAAAGAAGGTTCTTTAAGATGATAACAGAATCTTTTCTTTTCTTTTTTCACCTTAAGCGAGGCACTAAAAGACACCATGATGCAACGGGTTACTGAGAGCGAAAGTAACAGACAGGCCAATTAAAAATTCAAGGTTTACATCAGTCATAATAATAGAAATAAAGAAGGTTCTTTAAGATGATAACAGAATCTTTTCTTTTCATTTTTCACCTCAAGGGAGGCAATAAAAGACACCAACATGCAACGGGTTTCTGAGAGCGAAAGAAACAGAGGGGATAATTAAAAATTCAAGGTTTACATCAGTGATAATGATAGAAGGAAGGTCCTTTCAGATTATAACGGAATCTTTTCTTTTCTTTTTCACCTCAAGCAAAGCAATAAAAGACACCATGATGCAACGGGTTACTGAGAGCGAAAGAAACAGACGGGACAATTCAAAATTCAAGGTTTGCATCAATCATAATGATAGAAATAAAGAAGGTTCTTTAAGATGATAACAGAATCTTTTCTTTTTTCACCTCAAGGAAGGCAATAAAAGACACCAACATGTAACGGGTTACTGAAAGGGAAAGAAACAGACAGGACAATTAAAAATTCAAGGTTTCCATCAGTCATAATGTATAGAAATAAAGAAGGTTCTTTAAGATGATAACAGAATCTTTTCTTTTCTTTTTTTCACCTCAAGAAAGGCAATAAAGGACACCAACATGCAACGGGTTACTGGGAGCGAAAGAAACAGAGAGGGCAATTCAACATTCAAGGTTTACATCAGTCATAATGATAGAAAGAAAGAAGGTTCTTTAATATGATAACAGAATCTTTTCTTTTCATTTTTCACCTCAAGGAAGGCAATAAAAGACACCAACATGCAACGGGTTACTGAGAGCGTAAGAAACAGAGAGGACAATAAAAAATTCAAGGTTTACATCAGTCATAATGATAGAAGGAAGGTCCTTTCAGATGATAACGGAATCTTTTCTTTTCTTTTTCACCTCAAGCAAAGCAATAAAAGACACCATGATGCAACGGGTTACTGAGAGCGAAAGAAACAGACGGGACAATTCAAAATTCTAGGTTTGCATCAGTCATAATGATAGAAATAAAGAAGGTTCTTTAAGATGATAACAGAATCTTTTCTTTTTTCACCTCAAGGAAGGCAATAAAAGACACCAACATGCAACCGGTTACTGAGAGCGAAAGAAACAGAGAGGCCAATTAAAAATTCAAGGTTTCCATCAGTCATAATGTATAGAAATAAAGAAGGTTCTTTAAGATGATAACAGAATCTTTTCTTTTCTTTTTTTCACCTCAAGAAAGGCAATAAAGGACACCAACATGCAACGGGTAACTGGGAGCGAAAGAAACAGAGAGGCCAATTAAAAATTCAAGGTTTACATCAGTCATAATGATAGAAATAAAGAAGGTTCTTTAAGATGATAACAGAATCTTTTCTTTTCATTTTTCACCTCAAGGAAGGCAATAAAAGACACCAACATGCAACAGGTTTCTGAGAGCGAATGAAACAGAGGGGACAATTAAAAATTCAAGGTTTACATCAGTGATAATGATAGAAGGAAAGTCCTTTCAGATGATAACGGAATCTTTTCTTTTCTTTTTCACCTCAAGCAAAGCAATAAAAGACACCATGATGCAACGGGTTACTGAGAGCGAAAGAAAAGGACGGGACAATTCAAAATTCAAGGTTTGCATCAGTCATAATGATAGAAATAAAGAAGGTTCTTTAAGATGATAACAGAATCTTTTCTTTTTTCACCTCAAGGAAGGCAATAAAAGACACCAACATGCAACCGGTTACTGAGAGCGAAAGAAACTGAGAGGCCAATTAAAAATTCAAGGTTTACACCAGTCATAATGATAGAAATAAAGAAGGTTCTTTAAGATGATAACAGAATCTTTTCTTTTCTTTTTTCACCTCAAGGAAGGCAATAAAAGACACCAACATGCAACGGGTTACTGAGAGTGTAAAAACAGAGAGGACAATTAAAAATACAAGGTTTCCATCAGTCATAATGATAGAAATAAAGAAGGTTCTTTAAGATGATAACAGAATCTTTTCTTTTCTTTTTTCACCTTAAGCGAGGCACTAAAAGACACCATGATGCAACGGGTTACTGAGAGCGAAAGTAACAGACAGGCCAATTAAAAATTCAAGGTTTACATCAGTCATAATGATAGAAATAAAGAAGGTTCTTTAAGATGATAACAGAATCTTTTCTTTTCATTTTTCACCTAAAGGAAGGCAATAAAAGACACCAACATGCAACGGGTTTCTGAGAGCGAAAGAAACAGAGGGGACAATTAAAAATTCAAGGTTTACATCAGTGATAATGATAGAAGGAAGGTCCTTTCAGATTATAACGGAATCTTTTCTTTTCTTTTTCACCTCAAGCAAAGCAATAAAAGACACCATGATGCAACGGGTTACTGAGAGCGAAAGAAACAGACGGGACAATTCAAAATTCAAGGTTTGCATCAGTCATAATGATAGAAATAAAGAAGGTTCTTTAAGATGATAACAGAATCTTTTCTTTTCTTTTTTCACCTCAAGGAAGGCAATAAAAGACATCAACATGCAACGGGTTACTGAAAGGGAAAGAAACAAACAGGACAATTAAAAATTCAAGGTTTCCATCAGTCATAATGATAGAAATAAAGAAGGTTCTTTAAGATGATAACAGAATCTTTTCTTTTATTTTTCACCTCAAGCAAAGCAATAAAAGACACCATCATGCAATGGGTTACTGAGTGTGAAAGAAACAGAGAGGAAAATTAAAAATTCAAGGTTGACATCAGTCATAAAGATAGAAAGAAAGAAGGTTCTTTAAGATGATAACAGAATCTTTTTTCTTTTTCACCTGAAGGAAGGCACTAAAAGACACCATGATGCAACGTGTTACTGAGAGCGAAAGAAACAGAGGGGACAATTCAAAATTCAAGGTTTGCATCAGTCATAATGATAGAAATAAAGAAGGTTCTTTAAGATGATAACAGAATCTTTTTTCTTTTTCACCTGAAGGAAGGCACTAAAAGACACCATGATGCAACGTGTTACTGAGAGCGAAAGAAACAGACGGGACAATTCAAAATTCAAGGTTTGCATCAGTCATAATGATAGAAATAAAGAAGGTTCTTTAAGATGATAGCAGAATCTTTTCTTTTCTTCTTTCACCTCAAGGAAGGCAATAAAAGACACCAACATGCAACGGGTTACTGAGAGCGTAAGAAACTGAGAGGACAATTCAAAATTCAAGGTTTACATCAGTCATAATGATAGAAAGAAAGAAGGTTCTTTAAGATGATAACAGAATCTTTTCTTCTTTCACCTCAAGCAAGGCACTAAAAGACACCATGATGCAACGGGTTACTGAGAGCGAAAGAAACAGACAGGCCAATTAGAAATTCAAGGTTTCCGTCAGTCATTATGATAGAAATAAAGAAGGTTCTTTAAGATGATAACAGAATCTTTTCTTTTCATTTTTTACCTCAAGGAAGGCAAAAAAAGACACCAGCATGCAACGGGTTACTGAGAGCGTAAGAAATAGGCAGGCCAATTAAAAATTCAAGGTTTACATCAGTCATAATGATAGAAATAAAGAAGGTTCTTTAAGATGATAACAGAATTTTTTATTTTCATTTTTCACCTCAAGGAAGGCAATAAAAGACACCAACATGCAACGGGTTTCTGAGAGCGAAAGAAACAGAGGGGACAATTAAAAATTCAAGGTTTACATCAGTGATAATGATAGAAGGAAGGTCCTTTCAGATGATAACGGAATCTTTTCTTTTCTCTTTCACCTCAAGCAAGGCAATAAAAGACACCATCATGTAATGGGTTACTGAGTGTGAAAGAAACAGAGAGGAAAATTAAAAATTCAAGGTTGACATCAGTCATAAAGATAGAAAGAAAGAAGGTTCTTCAAGATGATAACAGAATCTTTTTTCTTTTTCACCTCAAGCAAGGCAATAAAAGACACCATGATGCAACGGGTTACTGAGAGCGAAAGAAACAGGGTGGACAATTCAAAATTCAAGGTTGACATCAGTCATAATGATAGAAATAAAGAAGGTTCTTTAAGATGATAACAGAATCTTTTTTCTTTTTCACCTGAAGGAAGGCACTAAAAGACACCAACATGCAACGGGTTACTGAGAGCGTAAGAAACTGAGAGGACAATTCAAAATTCAAGGTTTACATCAGTCATAATGATAGAAAGAAAGAAGGTTCTTTAAGATGATAACGGAATCTTTTCTTTTTCACCTCAAGCAAGGCACTAAAAGACACCATGATGCAACGGGTTACTGAGAGCGAAAGAAAGAGACAGGCCAATTAAAAATTCAAGGTTTCCATCAGTCATAATGATAGAAATTAAGAAGGTTCTTTAAGATGATAACAGAATCTTTTCTTTTCCTTTTTCACCTTAAGCAAGGCACTAAAAGACACCATGATGCAACGCGTTACTGAGAGCGAAAGAAACAGAGAGGCCAATTAAAAATTCAAGGTTTACATCAGTCATAATGATAGAAATAAAGAAGGTTCTTTAAGATGATAACAGAATCTTTTCTTTTCATTTTTCACCTCAAGGAAGGCAATAAAAGACACCAACATGCAACAGGTTTCTGAGAGCGAATGAAACAGAGGGGACAATTAAAAATTCAAGGTTTACATCAGTGATAATGATAGAAGGAAGGTCCTTTCAGATGATAACGGAATCTTTTCTTTTCTTTTTCACCTCAAGCAAAGCAATAAAAGACACCATGGTGCAACGGGTTACTGAGTGTCATAGAAACAGAGAGGACAATTCAAAATTCGAGGTTTACATCAGTCATAATGATAGAATGAAGGTTCTTTCAGATGATAACAGAATCTTTTCTTTTCTCTTTCACCTCAAGCAAGGCAATAAAAGACACCATCATGCAATGGGTTACTGAGTGTGAAAGAAACAGAGAGGAAAATTAAAAATTCAAGGTTGACATCAGTCATAAAGATAGAAAGAAAGAAGGTTCTTTAAGATGATAACAGAATCTTTTTTCTTTTTCACCAGAAGGAAGGCACTAAAAGACACCATGATGCAACGTGTTACTGAGAGCGAAAGAAACAGAGCGGACAATTCAAAATTCAAGGTTTGCATCAGTCATAATGATAGAAATAAAGAAGGTTCTTTAAGATGATAGCAGAATCTTTTCTTTTCTTCTTTCACCTCAAGGAAGGCAATAAAAGACACCAACATGCAACGGGTTACTGAGAGCGTAAGAAACTGAGAGGACAATTCAAAATTCAAGGTTTACATCAGGCATAATGATAGAAAGAAAGAAGGTTCTTTAAGATGATAACAGAATCTTTTCTTCTTTCACCTCAAGCAAGGCACTAAAAGACACCATGATGCAACGGGTTACTGAGAGCGAAAGAAACAGACAGGCCAATTAAAAATTCAAGGTTTCCATCAGTCATAATGATAGAAATAAAGGTTCTTTAAGATGATAACAGAATCTTTTCTTTTCTTCTTTCACCTCAAGGAAGGCACTAAAAGACACCAACATGCAACGGGTTACTGAGAGCGAAAGAAACAGACAGGCCAATTAAAAATTCAAGGTTTATATCTGTCATAATGATAGAAATAAAGAAGGTACTTTAAGATGATAACAGAATCTTTTATTTTCATTTTTCACCTCAAGGAAGGCAATAAAAGACACCAACATGCAACGGGTTTCTGAGAGCGAAAGAAACAGAGGGGACAATTAAAAATTCAAGGTTTACATCAGTGATAATGATAGAAGGAAGGTCCTTTAAGATGATAACGGAATCTTTTCTTTTCTCTTTCACCTTAAGCAAGGCAATAAAAGACACCATCATGCAATGGGTTACTGAGTGTGAAAGAAACAGTGAGGAAAATTAAGAATTCAAGGTTGACATCAGTCATAAAGATAGAAAGAAAGAAGGTTCTTCAAGATGATAACAGAATCTTTTTCCTTTTTCAGCTGAAGGAAGGCACTAAAAAACACCAACATGCAATGGGTTACTGAGAGCGTAAGAAACTGAGAGGACAATTCAAAATTCAAGGTTTACATCAGTCATAATGATAGAAAGAAAGAAGGTTCTTTAAGATGAAAACGGAATCTTTTCTTTTTCACTTCAAGCAAGGCACTAAAAGACACCATGATGGTAACGGGTTACTGGGAGCGAAAGAAACAGAGAGGCCAATTAAAAATTCAAGGTTTACATCAGTCATAATGATAGAAATAAAGAAGGTTCTTTAAGATGATAACAGAATCTTTTCTTTTCATTTTTCACCTCAAGGAAGGCAATAAAAGACACCAACATGCAACAGGTTTCTGAGAGCGAATGAAACAGGGGGGACAATTAAAAATTCAAGGTTTACATCAGTGATAATGATAGAAGGAAAGTCCTTTCAGATGATAACGGAATCTTTTGTTTTCTTTTTCACCTCAAGCAAAGCAATAAAAGACACCATGATGCAACGGGTTACTGAGACCGAAAGAAACAGACGGGACAATTCAAAATTCAAGGTTTGCATCAGTCATAATGATAGAAATAAAGAAGGTTCTTTAAGATGATAACAGAATCTTTTCTTTTCTTTTTTCACCTCAAGGAAGGCAATAAAAGACACCAACATGCAACGGGTTACTGAGAGTGTAAAAACAGAGAGGACAATTAAAAATTCAAGGTTGACATCAGTCATAAAGATAGAAAGAAAGAAGGTTTTTCAAGATGATAACAGAATCTTTTTTCTTTTTCACCTCAAGCAAGGGAATAAAAGTCACCATGATGGAACGGGTTACTGAGAGCGAAAGAAGCAGGGTGGACAATTCAAAATTCAAGGTTGACATCAGTCATAATGATAGAAATAAAGAAGGTTCTTTAAGATGATAACAGAATCTTTTTTCTTTTTCAGCTGAAGGAAGGCACTAAAAAACACCAACATGCAAAAGGTTACTGAGAGCGTAAGAAACTGAGAGGACAATTCAAAATTCAAGGTTTACATCAGTCATAATGATAGAAAGAAAGAAGGTTCTTTAAGATGAAAACGGAATCTTTTCTTTTTCACCTCAAGCAAGGCACTAAAATACACCACGATGCAACGGGTTACTGAGAGCGAAAGAAACAGACAGGCCAATTAAAAATTCAAGGTTTCCATCAGTCATAATGATAGAAATAAAGAAGGTTCTTTAAGATGATAACAGAATCTTTTCTTTTCTTTTTTCACCTTAAGCAAGGCAGTAAAAGACACCATGATGCAATGCGTTACTGAGAGCGAAAGAAACAGAGAGGCCAATTCAAAATTCAAGGTTTGCATCAGTCATAATGATAGAAATAAAGAAGGTTCTTTAAGATGATAACAGAATCTTTTCTTTTCATTTTTCACCTCAAGGAAGGCTATAAAAGACACCAACATGCAACAGGTTTCGGAGAGCGAAAGAAACAGAGGGGACAATTAAAAATTCAAGGTTTACATCAGTGATAATGATAGAAGGAAGGTCCTTTCAGAGGATAACGGAATCTTTTCTTTTCTTTTTCACCTCAAGCAAAGCAATAAAAGACACCATGATGCAACGGGTTACTGAGTGTCATAGAAACAGAGAGGACAATTCAAAATTCGAGGTTTACATCAGTCATAATGATAGAAGGAAGGTTCTTTCAAATGATAACAGAATCTTTTCTTTTCTTTTTCACCTCAAGGAAAGCAATAAAAGACACCATCATGCAATGGGTTACTGAGTGTGAAAGAAACAGAGAGGAAAATTAAAAATTCAAGGTTGACATCAGTCATAAAGATAGAAAGAAAGAAGGTTCTTTAAGATGATAACAGAATCTGTTTTCTTTTTCACCTGAAGGAAAGCAAAAAAAGACACCAACATGCAATGGGTTACTGAGAGCGAAAGAAACAGAGAGGCCAATTAAAAATTCAAGGTTTACATCAGTCATAATGATAGAAATAAAGAAGGTTCTTTAAGATGATAACAGAATCTTTTCTTTTCTTCTTTCACCTCAAGGAAGGCAATAAAAGACACCAACATGCAACGGGTTTCTGTCAGCGAAAGAAACAGAGGGGACAATTATAAATTCAAGGTTTACATCAGTCATAATGATAGAAATAAAGAAGGTTCTTTAAGATGATAACAGAATCTTTTTTCTTTTTCACCTGAAGGAAGGCACTAAAAGACACCAACTTGCAATGGGTTACTGAGAGCGAAAGAAACAGAGGGGCCAATTAAAAATTCAAGGTTTACACAAGTCATAATGATAGAAATAAAGAAGGTTCTTTAAGATGATAACAGAATCTTTTTTCTTTTTCACCTCAAGGAAGGCACTAAAAGACACCATGATGCAACGGGTTACTGAGAGCGAAAGAAACAGAGGGGACAATTCAAAATTTAAGGTTTGCATCAGTCATAATGATAGAAATAAAGAAGGTTCTTTAAGATGATAACAGAATCTTTTTTCTTTTTCACCTGAAAGAAGGCACTAAAAGACACCAACATGCAATGGGTTACTGAGAGCGAAAGAAACAGAGAGGCCAATTCAAAATTCAAGGTTTGCATCAGTCATAATGATAGAAATAAAGAAGGTTCTTTAAGATGATAGCAGAATCTTTTCTTTTTCACCTCAAGCAAGGCACTAAAAGACACCAACATGCAACGGGTTACTGAGAGCGAAAGAAACAGAGAGGCCAATTAAAAATTCAAGGTTTACATCAGTCATAATGATAGAAAGAAAGAAAGAAAGAAAGAAAGGAGGTTCTTTAAGATCATAACAGAATCGTTTCTTTTCTTTTTTTCACCTCAAGGAAGGCACTAAAAGACACCATGATGCAACGTGTTACTAAGAGCGAAAGAAACAGAGGGGACAATTCAAAATTCAAGGTTTGCATCAGTGATAATGATAGAAATAAAGAAGGTTCTTTAAGATGATAACAGAATCTTTTCATTTTTCACCTCAAGGAAGGCAATAAAAGACACCAACATGCAACGGGTTACTGAGAGCGAAAGAAACAGAGAGGCCAATTAAAAATTCAAGGTTTACATCAGTCATAATGATAGAAGGAAGGTCCTTTCAGATGATAACGGAATCTTTTCTTTTCTTTTTCACCTCAAGCAAAGCAATAAAAGACACCATGATGCAACGGGTAACTGAGTGTCATAGAAACAGAGGGGACAATTCAAAATTCAAGGTTTGCATCAGTCATAATGATAGAAATAAAGGTTCTTTAAGATGATAGCAGAATCTTTTCTTTTTCACCTCAAGCAAGGCACTAAAAGACACCAACATGCAACGGGTTACTGAGAGCGAAAGAAACAGAGAGGCCAATTAAAAATTCAAGGTTTACATTAGTCATAATGATAGAAAGAAAGAAAGAAAGAAGGTTCTTTAAGATGATAACAGAATCGTTTCTTTTCTTTTTTTCACCTCAAGGAAAGCACTAAAAGACACCACGATGCAACGTGTTACTGAGAGCGAAAGAAACAGAGGGGACAATTCAAAATTCAAGGTTTACATCAGTCATAATGATAGAAATAAAGAAGGTTCTTTAAGATGATAACAGAATCTTTTTTCTTTTTCACCTCAAGCAAGGCACTAAAAGACACCATGATGCAACGGGTTACTGAGAGCGAAAGAAACAGACAGGCCAATTAAAAATTCAAGGTTTACATCAGTCATAATGATAGAAATAAAGAAGGTTCTTTAAGATGATAACAGAATATTTTCTTTTCATTTGTCACCTCAAGGAAGGCAATAAAAGACACCAACATGCAACGGGTTTCTGAGAGCGAAAGAAACATAGGGGACAATTAAAAATTCATGGTTAACATCAGTGATAATGATAGAAGGAAGGTCCTTTCAGATGATAACGGAATCTTTTCTTTTCTTTTTCACCTCAAGCAAAGCAATAAAAGACACCATGGGTTACTGAGTGTCATAGAAACAGACAGGCCAATTAAAAATTCAAGGTTTACATCAGAAACAGCGAAAGAAACAGAGGGGACAATTCAAAATTCAAGGTTTGCATCAGTCATAATGATAGAAATAAAGAAGGTTCTTTAAGATGATAACAGAATCTTTTCTTTTTTACCTCAAGCAAGGCACTAAAAGACACCATCATGCAACGGGTTACTGAGAGCGAAAGAAACAGAGAGGCCAATTAAAAATTCAAGGTTTACATCAGTCATAATGATAGAAAGAAAGAAAGAAAGAAAGAAAGAAGGTTCTTTAAGATCATAACAGAATCTTTTCTTTTCTTTTTTTCACCTCAAGGAAGGCAATAAAAGACACCAACATGCAACGGGTTACTTGGAGCAAAAGAAACAGAGAGGACAATTAAAAATTGAAGGTTTACATCAGTCATTATGATGGAAAGAAAGAAGGTTATTTCAGATGATAACAGAATCTTTTCTTTTCTTTTTCACCTCAAGGAAGTTAATAAAAGACACCATGATGCAACGGGTTACTGAGAGCGAAAGAAAGAGAGAGGAAAATTAAAAATTGAAGGTTTACATCAGTCATAATTATAGAAAGAAAGAAGGTTCTTTAAGATGATAACAGAATCTTTTCTTTTCATTTTTACCTCAAGGAAGGCAATAAAATGCACCATGATGCAACGGGTTACTGAGTGTGAAAGAAACAGAGAGGACAATAAAAGAACAGGTTTCAAGATGACAGAAGATGGCGATTGACATTGCATTCAAATTTTTGAAGATTTTAGTTGTCAGGAAGTGGGAAACCGCGTGAGTGTTCCACAAGCGAGAAGTGCGAGAAAATAAACTGTTAGCATAATACTTATAGTTACAACTAGAAATTTCAACAGTGAAATTATGGGACTTTGCTGCCACTCAAGTATAGCACTTAAATCTGTGAAATGGGTGCACCAACGATGAAACTTCTTCAGAACAATTACCGTGAAAATATTTATAGTAAAGGCTACATTACGGCGATATGAAATTCACTGATGCCGAGAGGCCAGGTCAGAACCAATAACATTGCTGATTATTATTTGCATTTTATAAAGAATCTCTAAATATATTGAAGCATCAGACCATGTATAGCAGCAATATTCAATGCATGGACGAATGGTAGACTTATAAATGAATAAGATACATTCTGGTGAGCAAAACTATCTAGTACTTCAAAGTGTATCAGCTTTCCTAGCGGAAATCTTAGCAGTTGATTCAATATAATCTTTCCACTTCATGTCAACAGAAAACGTTAGCCTGATAAGGCGCTATGATTCCCTCTCCTCGAGGTTAGCATCAGCCATGCTGATCGAGGCCCAAAAAGTGTTCTCGCAGATGATTAAAAGAGAGCAGTTTCGTTTTGGAGACGTTAAAAGTAAAAAGCTATTCTTTGACCCGGTTAACAACAGATTTTCGGTCATTATGATTTCACATTAATATCTTTGTCGACTAAATAACCGAAATCACAAAATTTGTCATAACTCCGTAATATAGTTACTCTTGAATAGCTATGAGTTTGTTAATCTAAAGATAGCCAAACTTCGTCCGTACCTGGATTTTAAAATATACCGAAGCCAGAATGGTCACCTTAAAATTAATTAAGTAAAATGTCCAAGTCGATCTGAATTCGCCGCGAAATTTGTCAAATCACAATCATCGGGAAGATAATAATTTGAAAAGTAAATTTTCTTTTCTTCTGGTCTTTGAAATGCAAGTATTGAATAACGTAACTTGTCTGCCAAAGAACTTCTGCTAACGACCGCTATATGGTGTTGCTAAAAGTATATAAGTAAAAGTATGTATTTTTGAGCGCGCATACCGAATGTGACAAATAGTCGAGGTTTAAAGTGGGTTGAACGGCACTACCGCTCTATACTTCCCCTTTTGGGGACGCCTCAAGCGCCGGGCAATAATTACAGCCCCCTCCAGAAAGAGAGGTACTGTCTGCAGTGGTGGGGGGATTCTTGGAACTTGGGATTAATATTTTTTCAAGATTTCCCCGCATCGGCTTTTGCCTACAAAGGGAAAGTATGTATATAAATAAAAGTAAATGTATATAAGAAAAAAGTTGCAAAAGTCTCTTCAGCTTTTTTCTCTTTATCCCGTGTAGTGTCCCAACACACACAACGAGAAACGTTGAATTCTAAGGCATATATATTTAATCAATTCACCTCAAGCAAGGTGATACAAGGGGTTGAAAGAGAATGAGAAGATTTTAGAAGGAATCGCAAATCCAATCCTAAACAGGAAACAAGGGATAAACCTGTTCAAAAGACCGGGGAGGAGTGTCAACTTTAGAGATAAGACGTTAATCTGATGGGCTTTTCAGACACATTGATCCCACCACTGGATTCTACACGGCCACAGACTATCTTCAGTTTACTTGACTATACAGACATTCTCAAATGTAAGTCTCTCACAATTTTCCATAAGGACTTCACACATGAAATACATACCTGTACGTAGACACCTTCCTTCACCCTTTTTGTATGTCTTTCTATTTAGTTTGCACAGGCAACAAAATATGTTGTGTTAATGGTAATTGTTTGTACGTTTATTTTTACTCTCTTGTTTGAGGAAACAGTCATGTATCAATAAATCTATTTTATCAACAAAAAAAAAATCTCCCAGCACAAACGTTATAAAAATAGAGTGAAAAAAAGAAAGAAAAGAAAACAAGTGAAATCCTCCAGGATATAATACAAAGTCATATCGATATTACGAGAGTTATACGGAGCACATTTAACATTACTATTAAAGAAACCCAAGTTTTATTGCGATTATAGTTTTCATGACTGGCCGCTTATGAGAAGGGTCATTTTTCGCGCATAAAAATGTATCCATATGAAAATGAAATATATATTCACAAGCAAATTATCACCAAACACTTTAATGATTTGCAAACGATTCGACACTTGATGCAAAACATTGATGTCGTTCGAAAAGAATACGTTATATTTGCTCCAGAAATTCTATTTAACTCTTTAAGAGTAGAGCAAGGAGATATGTCAAGTCGAGACAATTTCGATATTCACGGTAGTTATCAAAGATAAACTATTATGCAAAAACTCACGGAAGTATAAAGCATGTCCAGTCACACACATATTTGAGTCCTTAAATATATTAATATGATATTAAGAAACAAGAAATAACAGTGAACATTTCACGGTTTTTCTATTTGTATTTCTAATAGATCTTAATCCTTCAGTTAATCATCGAATAAGCTCATGGCGTGTTCTACGACAATAAAATATTCGTAGAAATTCCCCTATTGTGCCGTTAAATATTTGAGCTGAACAACTTTAACGAAATATTGAATGAGAATGCCAATTGTTATTTAATGAAGTAAAGGGGTACAAATGAAAAGATTTTAAATTAACAACTTCTTTAATTTTACTGAAACAGACGTTAAACACTTCTTTTTCCCTTCTATTTTCTCACTAAAACCAAGTAACGTCACTGATATATCTTTTCCGACTTTCCACGCGATCAAAACGGAATAGTCCATTATTTATGAGGTATTGGCAGGGCATAACGGTCTTTCTTTTTTTTTGTTTTTACTGAAACCAAGTAGCGTCTCTGGTATGTCTTTTCTGTCTTTCCCCGAGATCAAAACGAAATAGTCCATTATGTATGAGGGCGTAACGTGCGTACGTGCTAAGCAACTAAGAGTAGGACAAGTAGAATTAGATACTAATACTAGAGAAGTGGTTCTCAACCTTTTTACCCATCGACCATTCGATGAAAAAAGCTTGTTTCATTTTTTTTTACTGATGCTATCCTCCAGGAAAGTGACTTGTTCCGCCTTCTCGGACTCACGTTTTCTGTTGTCTTTAAGTCTACCATTCGTCCATGCTTAGAATATTGCTGTCACATATGGTCCGGTGACCCTGCTATTTACCTTAAGCTCCTTGATAAAATCCAAAGAAGAATCTGCAATATTATTGGTCCTGATCTGGCGGCTCAGCTCCAGTCTATTTCCCACCACCGTAAGGTTGCCTCTCTGTGCCTTTTCTATAAATACTTTCATGGTAATTGTTCGAATGAGGTCTTCACTATGGTACCTAGACGTTTTGAATTTAAGCGCAGCACTAGACTGGCGTCGAGATCTCATCAATTAACTGAACTTGCTACATGTAGACGTAAATTCAATGCTAACAGTTTCTTCTCTCGCACTTCTCGATTGTGGAACTCCCTTCCGGCTCCTTGCTTTCCAGCTAACTTTAATCTGCAAAAATTTAAATGTCAATCGCTATCTACTGTCCTCCTGATTACTCTCTTTTCTTTCTGCTCATTATTAAACGTTTCTGTTCTTGATTCTTCTACACCTTGTAACTCCTTGTGTTTTAGTGGCATTACCGCTTTGCTTGGGGTGATTTCGATTAAAAAGAAATAAAAATAACTTAAGGAATTGTATTCTAGAATTAGTAAATATATATGCTTTATTTTGAAGTTAGACTAATTTAATAAAAATAAGCTAAATTCTATGGAGCATTTATGTAGACTAGTAAAATAATTATATTTTGTGCGGACCCCAGTAATATTACACGGACCCCTAGGGTCCATATGGACTCCGGTTGAGAACCACTGCTCTAGTGGAAACATTTATTATTCAATCAATATTGAAAACTGTTTTTTTTTTTATCTAGTAAAAGCTTTTATCAATACGAGTTTGACAATACTGTAATAAAAGTCTGTCATATTTTGTTAAATCCTTGCTATTATTAACTTTTTAAAGTTATTCTTTAAATATATTTTTCTAATTATTATAACTATGTGCATTAATTCTGGAGAGAATGAGCTTATTATTAAATAACAAAAGAAAACCAATGCCCAGGTGTATGTCAAATAGATTCTTAAATTAATCCTAGTTAACAGGTATCGCTAAATATATATCAGTATTAATATACTAGAAATTTACTTCACGGTTTTCCTATTTGAAATTTCTGATGAATCTTAATTCTTAATTTAATGATTGAATAAGTACATGGCAACATTCTACGACAATAAAATATTCTTATAAATCCCCCTATCACATCGTTATAAGTTGAGCTTAACAAGCTTAATAAAATATCACTATAACAATCAAGTTGTAAAAAAATGATATCGCAGATTAAGACCTTACTATTGTTAGAAGATTTTGACGTGTAGATCTTTGAATATATTTTCTCCAATTATTCTTTTTGTACTATTTCATGGAGACGGTTTTTTTCACCCTCTATTTTCGCAAAAATCTTGAAACAGTCCACCAAATATACCGACGCCAGGCGTCAACAGTGCAAGGGAGATAACCCACTGCATAAAAAAATATTACAGATATAACAGGTAAAAAAACCTTACAAATACACCATGTGTGTGTGTGTTTGTTATGCTATAAGAATAAAAGAACATGATCATCAAGCTATTAAGAAAAAAGTCTGTTATACAAAGGTTGATTTATTTTAAGAAAGGGCAATGCCATGTTTTAAACAATAATTATTAGTTGAATAACGTTTCTTTTCTGATTAGCAGTTACCTAGCTATTTTAAAGAGAAGAAGAGATATTATGGGGCAATGCCAAGTAAGAGCCTACGTGATTTAAGGATGTGATCGATTGTAGTGGAGGTATAATTGTTATCTGAAAGTAAGCAGACTGACATGACAGAACTCACTGCGTACAAAAGACGAAGCTGATCCTGATTCGAATAAAGTCGAGTTTATTTCCTCCGAGTAAACAATTTACAAATGTACTGGACATTCAGTTCTACACACACACATATGATAAAATATAGTTTTAAAGTATGCGATATTTACGGATTAAAGTGCTTAATATCAGGGATAGAACGTATGTAAATATAAAAATGAACATTGAAGTCAACACCCACAGGCAACAGTTTGTTTTATGCTAAACGCAATCTAATGGCCTGACGATTATATATATATATATATATGAATAAAAACAAAAGGAAAACTTATCTTAGCCGAGGCGTTTCGTCCTATTAGGGACTTTATCAAGGCAAATGCAAGAATTTTGTTTTGTAACAAGTATTTATAGACAAGAGCAAAAATGTTAGTCTGAAAATTTTTGAATTTAAGGAACGCTCATAAATATTCATCAAGTTAGCTGAAAAATCTATGTAAGTTATGGAATACGCTAAATGACATTTATATATTTATATACTGTTTTAGCCTTGAGTAGTAACTGTAAACATACAACGCAACTCTCGACGAAGCTTCCCACAGACCGGCCAATGATCATTCTACGTTGCATTACGATTCACCGGAGTGTACCGAAAGTTGGAAAATGAGTGTGCTGCATGCTCACAAGGTAACAATTTGAAAGTCAAACAATACGTCGAGGAATAAGAACGCGAACCCTGTCTCCCAAATCATAAAGCAGACGCTTTATTTAGGGCATCATCTGCTCATTTGGGTGATACTTGGGACAACACATGCTATGTTGATCTAAAAGCTCAGCTACCCCACACCTACCAACTCCTCGCTCATCTACTCATCTCGAAGTGATGGCTGGCAATACGAATGGACTGCACATGAAGCACGCAAAAGACCGTCTCCACAAAAGGGCGGACCAGAAATCCCGTGATCATAAACATGACTGGTAATATAAACCATCATCCGGATATACCATATTTCCGGTTTTGTTGCCACTTGATCTCCAAAAACACTCATCTACTACTTCGGTCAAAGTGGATGCTGCTTAGAAAACTACATTAAAAAAGAATCTCCTGATGGCTATTAAACAGAATCACTTGAGATCGATATAAAACCACTTTTTTTTCTACATGGGTGTTCATAGTATTACAGTAGCCAGTCTAAAATAAGGACAGGTCTGAATTCAGAATCGTGGAAAAGGCAACAGGAAACAACTTTACTATCTTGTTTCAAGAAGTCATGGTAATTCACAGATAATAAAGAAAAGAAGCCGTGGGGGCAGGGTTGAATTTAGATGAAGAGAAAACCTAGGCTATTCCACTTGTGAGGCTCCATCAAATCCCCCATTCTTACGAATAGAGGAAAATGGAAGAGTTTTTAATTAAATAATTTGAGTAAAGCCGAGGATTATGACGAGTGTTTAAAATTACTGAATGGTTATTTAGAGTCTACAATGTGCTATGACATCATGTATAAGAAAGGCCAATGACAGTGTCGTAAATATTATACACCTCGGTTAGAGGACTCCCGGATTTTGAGGTCCTAGGCTAAGCCTGAAGGTAAATCCTGCACTGCGTAGAAATCTAAGATTGACTACATCCTGAATGGAGGTGATATTAAAAAAATCTCTAATTCATCTGAAAATCGCCCAAAACCCAAATGTTGTCTTACAGGCCAGACACAAAACCTTCTTCGTTTTTAACTGGCCTTGTGGCGGTATATATACCTCCCACTTAGAAAAACTACTAATAGACTGTTGTAAATGAACCAACGACAATGGTTTACTAGCGGACGATGGGGGAAGAAAGGATAGATCAAACAGATGACAGGTGTAGCAATTAGGAGCAGAATCGAAATAAATTCAACTTTTGTGTAACAAATAAAACTTATTTATACAAGAATTCTAAGCAACGTTACAAAGAGTATAAATTGCTTTCAAATGTTGGAAGTTTGTAAACGAATTAAAAATATTTTACTTGTAATGACGGTTGTCGTTGTTGTTGTTGTTCTAGGTGTCGCGCCCTTTCAGGACAAGATCCAAAGTTCCTATCCCTTGTGACACTTAGCAGTGTTTCCCCAAGGCTAACGACCCCTCCATTACGCGATCCATTGACAAAAACTTGCTGCTTTCCCTTATCTCTTTGGCCTTCAATACGCTTTGTAAAGTTTATCAAGCCCGTCTTTCCTTATTATACGCCCAAGAAACTCAGCTATCTCTTCCTTATTATGAGCATAAGTGTTCTTTTTGTTGCCACTTTCTTTAAAACTTCCTTATTGCTTACTTGCCCCGTCCATGGAATTCTCGGTATCCTTCTATCTTCCTGCTGCCTGTTTTTTTTTTTTCTCATCCGTGGGGAGATTGTCTAGCATTCACTGCCATATAAGAGGTGGAATACCACATAGCTATCCAGCACTCTTTTCTTTGTTTCTAATGAAAATTTTCTGTTTGCTAGCTATTGGAATACCTCTTTCTATAGTCCAATGCGTGTTCGGATTTCGGTATCGTATTTTCCATCCTCTGTTAAAACACTTTCCAGATATTTAAATCTCTGTACTTGTTTGATGTTGACATTTTCAATTTGTATTTTTTTTTCTCTTGCAGTTGGCCATACTTTCTGTCTTCTTGAAATTGATGGATAGTCCTTTCTTCTCGCTTTCTTTTACTACCCTGTCTATGTTTTCTTTCCGTATCAACCATCGACACAGTGTCATCTGTGTATCTTATATTGTTAAGATTACACCCACTGATAAGAAATCCTGGTAGAATCTCCAGCTTCCTTAGGATAGCCTTGCTGTAGAGGTTGAATAAATCTGAGGAGATGCTACATCTTTTCTTACGTATCTTTCTATTTTTGGACAGCAACCCAATTCGTTTTGCAGGCGGTTTGCTCCCAGTATAAGTTCTGGATTATTATAACACCCTTTCCACATAGATCGAGTTTACGTAGTAGTTCAATTAAATCCTTATGTCGTACCTTGTCAAATGCTCTAGTGTCATTTATGACACATAAGTGCACATAAAAAATAAGCTCTATTGAAGGGCAGAAGCACCCATGATGAGTCAACGGCCAGCTAATTAGAGGCAGTGTCTCAGTAAAAACACAACAAAACAACAACAAAAAACAAAAAAAAAAAAAAAAAAAAAACACCGTGTCGAAGACAGCAGGAAACCACTCCACTAGCTATCTCAAGAATAATCATGGCGAAAAGCAAGTATTAAAGACAACGACATGAAGGAGTAAAGTCCACTGGACGTGAAGGAGTAAAGTCCACTCCTTGCCTGGTAAGAGGAAATATGTGTGACAGGTTTTATCTGATCACCATCTAGCGACTATTCACAAAATGACTATAAAGAATAACGGTTTAAAGGAGGTTAAGATTCTTGGAAATGACTTCTCGTCCGGTAAGGATAGACATAAGTGATTCGTGTCACCGGACCGTTATATTGCAACTGTTAAAATAAAAACATAGTAATCAGCAACCAGTTTAGAAAAAAATGAAAAATGAATTAAAAACCAACATGAAGAGGGAGGGACTCCGTCAGGTTGCCCCACCCTTGACACAGCCACTGTTACTATGGCTTCAGTATTTGTGGTGCCCTTACTAACCTAGTGGGCTAGAAGACTGGTGAAATGACAGTATGTTTATTGCGATAGTAATTTTATTAATGTCGTTGTTTACGTTCGTAAAATCAATTGCGAGTTGAGCGGCGATATTTTTATGTTTGACTTATTTAACAGAAGTCCTAACTTCAAGAGAACTAGCAAATGTAGTTAAGTGAATACCAAAAACGTAAACTCAAAGAAAACCGATCTGAGGAAATTTATAAATGTCAGAACAATAAAACTATTTTACAATATCAAGTAGAATTTGTCAGTGCTTACAGCTGGAAAAAAAAACAAAAAAAAAAACAGACCAAGCAAGCGCAAAAATCCAGTGATTCTGCACAAACAGTGGGAGTTTTTTTTCTAACAATATTCAACTTACTGTAAACAAATTTGATGCAGATGACGATCAACAAGAAAGTATCGTGGAACAAGAACAGACACATAAACAAAAAGAAGAAACAAATTTAGCGATTTCAAAGAATCTAGTGATCTTGCAAACTGGTTCAAATGATTTGATAAAAGTAAAACGTTTCTATTCGGGAAATATTCGACATTCATTGATGAACAGTTAGCATTACTGTTGGCTGAAATTTATGAAATCTTTTTATGAAATTTTTTTTTCAGGAAAACAGACTTCTCAAGTCCATAGTTATCGCTCTTTCTAGTATTGATAGGAGTTTCCTTCCTTACTTTTTGCTTAAGGTAGCGTTGGAAGTCAACATCTTGATTATAACATTATTTTCCCTTCTAGTTATATGTGCTACCCATTTTTGTTGTTGCTGCTGTTGGAAGTCTTCAATTGGTGCTGTTTTTGTTATTTGGTAAAGCTCTCTGTACAATGCCATAGGCATTCATAGTTGGGACAAGAATGATCTTGAACAAAAAATAAGCATCCTCTACCAAGCATTTCAAGAAATAGGACCCAAGGTAAAACTTTTTCAAACAGAAACAATGATTTGGAATTGTTATGAAACCAGTGATGGCATCTATTCTGAATCCATCATAAAAATTCAGGATGTGGAATTAGTAAACATTACAAATACCTTGGTGTATAGATCAGTTATAATAAATTTTGTATAGGAGATTAGTATAAAGAAATTGAACTAAGCAAGGGAAAGT
>OZ010598.1:89330529-89355529 GCA_963932145.1 Acanthosepion lycidas | reverse complement strand
ATTCCTGTTCGAGAATCCCAATTTGAAGACGCGGATAAAAATATATGCTGGTGGTTCAACCTGCGTAAAGAAAGTGTACATCCCTGTTGCAAATCGAGCTGTCTACAGAAGAAAGGAAAGAAAGAAAAAGACGAAACAAAGAGAGAAAGAAAGTGTATACCTCTATTACAGACTGGCAGTGTGTGAAATTGTGTTTGTGCCGAGAAAAGGAAAGAAAGGACATTGATATAAAAAAAAAAGAGAGAACTGAATACGAAAGATAAGTAATCATATTTTGGACCCGTAGTAGAAAAGATATACACACACACATGAATATTATGTTTTTTTTTTCGCAATCACCTTTTCACATGTAAAACAATAATTGTAACTCCTCTCCCATCTCTTTTGTATATGTGTGTTGGCTTCTGCATTCAATTCATAGTAATTCATACTTGTATTTTGTATGTTCGGGTTCAGTTGAATCCATTTGGTGTTCGGCGAATTTGATATCCCAGAATAAGTTCGAGATCCGATCGTCGGATGTTTTAACTCATACTTATCTGTTCGTTTATTTTTGATATATGTATATTTGTATATATTAAAATTGTTTATCAAAAATCGCTAAGCCTTATAGTTCATCCTTGTATTGTGGATTAGTACTCGTGTTGAAAACGAAGCGGACCTGGGAAAGATTACTGTTCGATTATCTCAATCGAACAGTGGTCTTAAAGATATTTTGTTTACCAATTGTCCACTCTCACGATCTGAGAGAGATAGCTTGTATCTCTCCCCAGGTGTGAGAGTGTATATATCTCCTAGTCGGCGTATGATCGCCCTATAACCCATTCGTCGACTGGGGAATATGACAATATATATATATATATATATATATATATATATATATATATATATATATATATAGGTTTGATTAAAAAGGACCGATAATGCCTGTTTTATTTTTTAACGCAACAATCCCTGACTCGAATCTATTTAGAGATAAGATTAAAACACATGAAACTATTCAGTGTGTCCACTAGAAATATTCTGACATCGATAGAAATCCGAGTCTTGGAATAGGACGTTCAAACTTTCAAAATCAAGCGTCTATCGCATTATTAATTGTAGTCATTGGTAAAAGTTTTATTTCCAGCAAGATGAGGCAACGCAGCACCCTACCATTGCTATGTAAGGACCTATTTTGATGCAATTTTGCCAAAAAGGTTCATTGGACGAAAAAGGTTCTGCAGAATACCCTTCACGTTCATCAGACCTAGCAACATTAGGGAATACTTAAAAAAATAAAGTAGACGGTATAAAACCTGGCATAATCGATGAGTCATTGAACCTGAATATATCTAAATACCAAAGGAAATGTTTCTTGTGATTTTATATTGCGCTTCCCATAAATCAGCAGTGTCTAGAGCAGGAGGCCTCATCTGTTTCAAAAAAGATGATCAAAACAGAAAATTTTTTTTTACCCCTATTTGTAGATTCTGTTAAATTTTGAAATTTGTTTTTAATGAACACTTATTTTATAATCTATATATAAAAATCTCAGTGACTTCCTTTAGTCCGTATGTCCATCCGTGAAACCCTTTAAAATAGCCATACATTGACCGATCGAAACCAAATTTTGAAGAGAAGTGTAAACAAGTGGGTACAAAGCACAGTTGGTTTTAGTAGGGTGTGTAGCTTAGTAAAAGAATTTTTCATTAATTTTTTTTGGAAAAATTAAAAGATTTATTATTTAACATACAAAATACCCTCACTATTAAAAAAAAAATTAATGATTAAAATAACAAATACTTATTTAATACAAATGCAATATTGTTTTATGGCATATCTTTTCTTTAAGTTTTTATATACAAGAATCCAGTTTCCAGTTCGCTCTGCGATTTGAAGAACTATAAACAAATCACAAAGCTAAACGCTTCAAAAAGTTGGAATTTAGCTCCGAAAAGAAATATTTACTCATGGTCAGTTGTATGTTTCATGTTCAAGAGTAAGAAATTTATTTTTCGCTGTTAAAAAATGAAAAAGAAATTCCTATAAAATTAAATAAAAGATATTATTCAACCACGAATTAGGAATTTTGTCAAAGTATTTTACAAAACAAATCAGATTCTAAAAAAATTCTAATCATCCAAAATGTGTATACGTTTTTTGGGGAATCCCATGTATATATGTCAAACTCGGTTGGTGAAAAAACCTGGATAGCACAATTTTCAAACAAATGAGCATCCGAAGAAAAATTGGAAAAAAAAAAAAAAAAGAAAAAAAGAAAGCACCAGAAACCTCGAACAGGACGAGAAAAAAATCGTCCAGTATCTTAAATCTCTGATACAAAGACAAAAAAAAAAAAAAAAACAGCGAGTAATGTTAAAACGAAGAGTGCTCAATACACTAAGTAGAGCAAAAGTAAAACAAATAAAAATCCTAATGATCAAGGTACTACCTACCCTGATGATCTCATATGGTGAAAAACCTAAGTAAGTAGGTAGTACCTGACTCATTAGGATTTATTACATGAATCATTCATACAAAAAACAGATTAGCGAAGTTAATGATATACAGTGTAACCCGGATATAAGAGAGTTGTCGGGACCGGAGAAGAAGTCTTTTATATCCGGGTTTCTCTTATATCCGGGTTTGGTCTGTTTTGTTTACATTAACACAGGCTCTAATTTGGAACCAGAGAAAATCTCTCTTATATCCGGGTTACACTGTAAATGGTGAGAATACATCCTCGCAAACAAAGTTTTTAAAATTACATTAACCCACGAACCTCCAGATGAATCTTATGATCCCTGTCTTTAATAAATTCAAGTTGTATAAGGTCTTTTTCGCTAGTACTTTCATCTGTTCATACAGACATCATCAGACATGGAAATTGATTTATTTTTGTTTTTTTAGTACATCCAGGTAATAACGGGACACGAAAGATTAGAAACATATTTCGATTCACATCTAATTTATGTGAATCGAAATATGTTTTTTTTTTTTTTAGAAATGTGCTATTGTTAACGGTGAGGAATTTTGGAGTGTGCGGTCGCAACACTAAGTTTGAATTTTTTTTAAATTTAAAAGAGAGTGCGTTTTTTTTTTTACTATAATAATATGGTAATTGGAGAATTCTTTAGTTTTTTTTTTTTTCATTACTCTATTTATTGAACAATTTAGTTCATGCCACATCAACTGAAAAAAAAACAAAAAAACAACTACTACAATATTTTGTTTTGACGTAGACATGAAAAAAAAAAGTCACGTGTTGTTTTCGTTTTTTTTTTTTGCGTCATTGCAATGTCACAACAAGGACATCTAAAAAATGTTGTGCGATTTGCCAAGAAGAAATGATGAAAAAATATCGGCTGGCCCTTCGGTATTTAACACCAGTCAGCGGATATAAAGGTCACGTGGACAATTTAGTGAGGTCATCAGTCCAGCGGAGATTTTTTTCTAAGAGCTAAAGATATCCCTGACTGAATTTCTTTTTGAAACGAGAAGCTCTCTCCATCTCATTCTCCCCTGCCTCTCTCTCTCTCTCTCTCTTATATATATATATATATATATATATATATATATATATATATATATATATATATATATATATATATATATATGTCATTCTCTCTCTATGCATGTATCTGAAAAATCAAGAGAGCTTACACGATGTCAGATTTTATTGTGTAAGTCAATGATTACATAATAAAATTGATATTAAGTTAACGAATCAATGTTGACAAAATTTTCTACTTATGTTTACATTAAATATTAATAAAAATTTCTTCTGGGCATAAAGTGGAGGATATATTTTTTTTTTTTTACTGTTATTAAGTAATAAATAAATCTACCCTAGAATTAAAACACTATGACAGCTTTTATAATTCAAATCAATGTTTTCACAATAAAATTGATAATAACTAACCAATGCTGGGAATATTTTCTTGATATATTTACATTAAATGTTCATATATGTTTCTACTGGACATAAAGTGAGGGATCGGTTTTCTATTGCTGATGTAGCGACTATAAGAACCAAGATGAGGACACTAGTCCGAGTAAATAACGATTACTCAACTCCAAAATTAAGATTCTATGACTATAACAACCAAGACGAAGTTATTCATCCGTGTAAATCAGTGTAATGATAATTCCTCATCTCCAAAATCCAGACATTATGACTAGAACAACCAAGATGAAGACACTAGTCCAAATAAAAAGCAGTGTATGATAATGATAATTCCTCTTCTTAAAAGTTCAGATCTTGTAACTATAACAACAAAGATAAGGACACTACTCCAAGTAAATCCGTATATAATAATGATAATTCCTCATCTTTAAAGTGAAGAGCAAAAATCAATGGAAAATTTTGTAATAACCGATGCTTCTTAGGGAATCGAATTGGTTTGATCTTTTGATCAGCACTGGAGAAACCATACACAAGACTCTAAATCCTGACTCAACGACAGGCAAACAAAATAAACACTTTCAACCAATATCGATTAATATTGCTAAATATGTCTGAATAATATTGTTCAGTTATAACTGCTACTTAACGTTTTTCTTTATTTATAACAAAATGTCAGCTATCTGAAAACTTATGAGTGTGCTGATAATTTATATATTTAAACTGATATTAAATTTACGATTGTTGTTAAATGATATTTAATATAATACTAAAATTAGGATTGATCATAAATAATATTGAAAATAATACCAAAAATAATGTTAATGATACTTTGTCTGAAATTCTTGTATGAAGTACAAAGCACATTTCAGAATTTTTGGAAATTGCTTTGATAGGTAATTTTAATTGACTTAGGTAATTGTCCTTTTAAGACATCCTTACTGATGTTGCAATAAGTCAACCTGCCAAATCATGTATTTTCGGGCTGAAAGGTCAGGCTGCTACAGCACCTGCAACACAAGACTGGTCACAACCGACTAGTTGACACAATGCAGTCGCGACGGAGGGTCGTTATGCAATAAGGTTTTGTGTTAAACTCGGCATGGCAGGCTGCAGAAACCGATAAAATGATCAAGACTGCTTATTAATTAAATTATATGGGCAGAGTGACTGTCTATATCTAGTACAAGAGGTTCAAGGACGACAAAAAGCAAGTGAAAGACGATGTATGACAGGGAGAGGAGAATCAGAATGCCGGAGTTAGTCGACAGAAGTAGTGATTTTTATTCGAAGTCCGTTGTACAACTCTTCTAACCATTGCTACAGTTTGGAGTCGGTGAGGCCACTGTATCTGAAATTCTTCATGAAAATCTGAACACGCACATGATTTTCAATGACAAGGGCATTATCAACATCCATTGAGTTCCTCCTATGACCAGGCGATCAATAATGTATTACGTTAGGGATTTATTAGATAAAGATACTTTCCTCGTAATAGGTTAGGATTCTTCAATTATTGCCAATTGTACCTGAACCTGGACAATACACCCTACCACAATTTCATCCTGCCGGCCTACTGTTCCTCACACTTTACAGACCAGATCTAGTCAACTGCGTGTTCTGAATGTTCCCAAGCTGAAGAAAGCTCAGAGGTGGTCTTTTTGAGCGTGCAAAGGAGATAAAAGTGGTTGTGACGAGGGCTCTGTACACCGTCATTTTGAAGGACCACGATTGGGCTTTCAAGAAGTGATTGGATTGCTACAACAAGTGCATTGATGTCGGCGGGTCCTACTTTGAATGAGATTAGAGTTTGTGTTCTTTTCTATAACATTTCCTGCGATCTATTCTAATCTTTGTCTATGAAATAAAATGAAGTAAATTCATAGGAAAGAAATAACTATAGTCATGTCTTCAACTTACTATCTGAATCTTTACGATATTTGAGTACCTCAGTATTTAACGGAAAAAAATAATGGATAACACTTTATAAAAATAAAATGTCATGTTGCTTCAGAATGTAGGTAATCATGGCTCTTTACAGAGTCCTTATTTTAATTATCTGTGAATTACCAATTTGGGGAAAATACAGTAGAATCTCTTCCCGTTACCGTCTCATCGATTTGGAATTCAGAATTGTCTTTTTCCTAGAGCAGGTATCGAAAACACTGTGCCACGAAGGACTTTTACCTGGCCTATCAACTTAACATCTGGACACTAATTATCTAATTAATTTGCAGAGCAAGTGGAAGAAAAATATCATTTGGAGCTAATCGATTTACAATGCGACAAATTTCTGAAATCCAAATTTAATTCCGAATCCACAGCTTACTTCAACATTAAATATGTTTTGCCAAGCGGAAAATATAAACGTCTATTGAATAATGCGAAAATGATCATTATTTGGAAATATATATACTTGTGAATAACTTTTTCGAAAATGAAATATACTAAAAATTGTTTAAGAATAAGGTTGGGTGATGACCACCTGGATGATGCTTTGCTCCTATCATCGACAAATATATCATCTGATATGGAAAAGTTATCGTACAATAAGCAGAAACAAGTGTCTCATTAACTAATTTGCTATTTCTAATTGTATTTTGTTTGTAGTAAGGAATTTGCCCTTTTTGTTGACTATGTTAGTTGTTATCCTGTTATTCCTGCATTAAAATAAGGAATCTTGTTTAAATAATATAACATTAATTTTGTTGTTTTTTTCTTTAAACCTCCAGAGCAAGGCAGCCTTTTGGATGGAACGGCCTGAGGTTGAGACAGTTTATTATAGCACATTTGATATCATGGCCTTCGAAACACTGCATAGCTGTCTAGACTGCTCTCTCCAAAACGTAGCCGACCCCTGTCCTAAAGTACCAGACAATCAAAACTTGAAAACCAAGTCTATATTGCTATTTAACCGATAACTTGGCTAGCTTGGGAGGGGGCAATGAATTTGTGCATTTCTTCAAGGTCATTAGTCCGAAAGTTAACCTAGCAGACGAGGAATTTGAAAATGGCCCACCGATTCCAATTTCTGCCTACACGCGAAGAACTTTCAAATAAACCGATCTGCAGATGAAGTGCAGATTACAATAACATATGGGAACCACTGATGGAAAAAGAATAAACGGTAAATTCGAAATTTCAAAAACTACAACTTAAAAAATTGCGGGCTCTTGTAAAATTCACTGCTTTCAAAGGAGGACTCTTAAGTTCATATGCATGACCAGGGAGTTTATGTCCATGAACATCTCCTGCTGGTTAGGGAACCCTCTCTTGAATCTCATACTTGTCTTTCCGTTTCTCTCTGTTTAACTCAGTCAGCTATCTCTTCTTTCTCTACCGTTGCCCTTCCTCTCATGACTGTTGCATGCTAGATAGTATTTTCCGATAATATAGACAAGGCCTTATCCCTACACCTGTTTGCAAACATATTCGTGTTCGGAGACTTTAACGCCCACCATACCGGGTGGCTTAAACACTCTGCCACTGACCTCGCTGGCATCTAAACCCTTAACTTCTCAATCACTCAATCTTTCACGCAAGTGGTTGACTTCTTCACACGTTTTCCCAGTAGCCCTGATGGAATCGCCTCTCTTTTCGATCTCTGTTTTACTTTTATCTCTGACTCTTGTCGTATTAGACAGCTCTATCCTCTTGGCAATTCTGATTACGCTGTAGTATCTGTAAACATCTCCTTCCTCTCCTCCTCCTGCCATAACCCTCCTACCAACAGAATATCTTTCTCTTATAAACGAGCAAATTGGGACTCATTTTGTGATTTCCTTCGAGACGTCCCTTGGAATGTGGTTTTTAATAACCCCATTTAAAAATTCGCGGCTGAGGTCTCGACCTGGATGAAAGCCGGCATTGATGCCTTCATTCCAGCTAGGAAATACCAAGTTAAACCGCTTTCGTCTCCCTGGTTCTCTCCTACTTGCTCGGCCATTATAGCCCACGGGAATCACTTCTTCCGACTGTATCAGGGAGACAAGTTCAGTTGCAATAGATGTCTCTTTGTTTCTGCGCGTAACGAGTGCAAGCGTGTCTTCAATGAAGTCAAATTACTGTTTGCTGACAGAATGAAGCAGCGTATAACATCTAGCAAGTTCAGTTCAAGAGATTATCAGTGGCTCTGCAAGTTTGTGCTGAACAACAGCAAATCCACAATCCCTCCTCTATTCAACTAATTCGATGTCATGACATCCACAACAGATAGGGTTGAATGCTTTGCTTGGAAATTCCCACCTAACTCAAAACTCGACTCGTCTGGAGTACCCATACCTGATTACCCACCTAGAACTGATGCTCCACTGAGGGATATGTGCATAACCCCGTCGCTGGTGTCGGACATCATTTCTAAATTAGAACCTCATAAGGCAAGTGGCGGTGATCGAATATCAGTCATTGTCCTAAAGAAATGTGCTCCTGAGCTAGCCCCAGTTCTCGCCAAACTATAAAACTATTGCCTCAATTCTTCCTGTTTTCCAGCTTGTTGGAAGTCCTCGTCTGTAGTCCCTGTTTTTAACAATTCTAGAGAACTTTATGACCCCTATAACTATCGCCCTATCAACCTAATACCGCTTTTCGGCAAAGTTTTCGAGGCTTTAATCAATGCTGATGTGGTTAAGCATCTTGCCTCTTAAGACCTACTGTCTGACAAACAATATGGATCCCACTTTCCGCGGTCTACCGCTGATATGCTTACGGTCATAACTGAATATATATACCATACCCTTGATAAGAACGACGAAGCTCGAGCTGTGGCTCTAGATATCTCGAAGGCATTTGACAGTGTTTGGCATGCTGGTTTTCTGGGTAAGCTTCAGGGCTACGGTGTTGTAGAGCGACTATTTGATATAATCCAATCATTCCTTTTAAATCGTGAAATGAAAGTCGTTCTGAACATGGCATACTACCAAATCCCTTCTTATGAATGCGAGGGTTCCCCAAGGCTCTATCCTACACTCTTTCTCATCTTCATCAATGATCTTCCTGATGTCATCAGCCCCTAAGTAGGTACCTATGCAGATGACTACCATTTACTCCTGTCTCAACAGTAAACCCGGTAGCCTGGCCGCTACTCTCGAAAGGGACCTCCAATCAGTGGCTAACTGGGGTAGGAAATGGCTTGTAAATTTTAAGGCTCCCTAAACGAAATTGCTCTCATTTAGACACAGCAGAGTTAATTCACTGTCCGCCATTCGCATGGTTGATGCTAGACCCCAGGAGAGTGTCTCACCGAGCCTTCTTAGCCTCACATTTTCGAATGACTTGAAGTGGAACAACTACATTGAATCAATAGCTGCATCTGCTGCAAGGAAAATTGGCTCACTGTGTCGTGACTGAAGGTTTTTCTTGTCAGAATCCATCTTACATATCTACAAATCTACCATTCGTCCGTGAATTGAGTATTGTTGCCATATCTGGTTTGGTGCCCCCAGCTGTTCATCGCGAGGTTATCGACAAGAAGGATCTGTAATGTAATCAATCCTGATTTGGCATCTCGACTCGAGTCATTTTCTTACAGACGTGATGCGGCTTTCCTCTGTCTTTTCTACAAATATTTTCATGGCAATTGTTCTGTCGAACTTTTTTCCCTGGTGCCACGACTTCATAAATTTAAGCGTACCTATTAGCCTAGCATCTAGGTCCCACTAGTTAAATGTATCTGTCACTTCTACTCCAAACTGCGCCTTTTCTCGCACTTCCCGCCCGTGGAACTTCCTTCCGTTTACTTGCTTCCCTGATAACTACAATGTTGAAAAATTTAAATGCAAAGTCAACGCCATATTCTGAAGTCTTGAACTCTGTTCATCTTTTATCCTTTCCTCACTCCCCCTATACCCAGTCTTTTTTTTCTCTCGCCTTCACCGTGAGAGAGAGAGAGAGAGAGAGAGAGAGAGAGAGAGAGAGAGAGAGCAATACAAATTCGGGTGGACGTACATCTGTTTTCAGAAATTCATTTAACTGAAAAAATTAAACATTTCGAGAAATCTAAAGAGACTCAAAAGTCTTATTAATGGAAACAATACTCATCTTGTTTTGATACTAATTAATTACCGCATATGCTGGTGTACAATGCGACTGGGCATATAAGACAACTTCCAAAATTTTCAAGTAAAAATGTATTTTTCGGGTTATATTCGCCGTACAAGACGACACCCAAATTATATTTTAAAATGTATTTGAGGTTATTAAATAAATTCAGTAAATATATACTTTCTTTTCACTTAAATTCTAATGAAAATTAAAACGGTGTGGAGATATTGTCAATTAACTACCACAATCTACAAATTTCTCATGGGTGAGTGCTGTGTTTTCTGTCGGCTATTACGGTAACCTGTATGATTTTTCCGCGCTAAGCATCCACTCTTTCCACTATTCTTGAATGCGGTATTTGAATGTCATGTTGAGACACATATCCAATTGTGTTTTTGTTAAAAAAAAAAAAGAAAAAAAAAAGAAAGAAATTCGAGATATTGACAATTAACTACCACAGGACATAAGGTCCACATTTTATACCTGGAGTATAAGACAGGGTCCCTATTTAAAGTTAAAAGGTCGCTTTGAACGCCGACATATACGGTATATAAAATTGCCAAATATATTTATAGAAATAGCTTTACATGAATTAATAGGATTACAATATGATGCATCTGAAGTTTCAAATAAAAAGATGACGTATGACATGTGAAAGTTTGTTCACTCCTAACCAATATGTGTAATTAATATAAAAACTCTTTATTCATTCCTTCTTTCTCTCTAAACCTCCAGTCAACCATGTCTGTGTGTGAAAAGATGTTTCTTATGTACTACTTACCAATCTGTTAGGTGAGATTTAAGTGTTTTACAAGTACAATTTTGTACAGGCAAAACCCATAACACGTATTTCTGAAATTGTTAATGAGAAATGCAAAATACCCAAAGGAATTAATTGTTTGAGAAAACTAGAGAAGGAAAATGTTTCAAATTCTTGATCTTCTTTTATGTGCCGTGACCCTTTACCACGTTGGTGATTATGGCTCTCCACAACTTCCTATCATATGTGATTCTAAGCAATATTTGTTTCCTTATGGGAGCAGCTTTTAAATACTAATAAATAATATTTTTTCGTCGGTAATATTTCTTGTGCTACGTGATGTGTGGTGTCCCCACACGAATGGGGGTCTGTAGGTTTGTGGAAATACTTGACAGTGATCAGTTTTGAACGATTAGATATCATTGGTGCTAGGCTTAGAACTGAAAGGAAGAATGAGTGAATGTCGCATTTGTCTTATAATGTGAAAGAAGTGAAACGGAGAAAATAGAACTAATTTAAAGCGCCAAGTCTAATAAGTGAAGTTAGATGAGACATTCCAGGGAGATTGAACCTGAATTGAACTGGACAAAATCCAGTAAGACTGAGTGTAGCGTGTAAGCAAACTCCTGCGCCTACAGATTACTCCATGACAGATGCGGGATATGACATGTAATGGGCTCCACAGGGAAAAAAAAAAAAAGAGTCTCTGCTTAAGTGATATTCTTAAACTGCAAACCACAAGAAATTACGTTTATTTTTCTAAAGAAAAAGATTTTCGGAAGGAAATTTTCAAATCCTCCACCCAGGAAACAGGTAAAGAAGCAAAACTACGTCAGAAGACCATATGTTTTTTAGGCATACATGTGGACAAAGAAAGCTTTATAAAAATGAGATTAATAATTTGATTTTGCTAATTCACCAAGTCAAGTCTGGGTTGCGAGGTCCATAACAGAACCATTTTAAGTTGCGAGGTAGTTGCTAATTTCGTTTCAGAGTGAGAGAGAAATACCTCAGTCGGTTTTATGAGATGACAAACGGAACAGTTGATACCCTATTATGTGACTAGGTTAGAGAAAATACACAGACAGATTTTTCTTCTTTTTTTCAACGGTCCAAATAATAGAACTTTTCTATTTTTTTTAAATCAATTAACCCCCAAGCAATGTGACAATGCCACTAAGGTGCAAGGGGTTACTGCGAGTGAAAGAGAATGAGAAGACTTTAGAAAAAACCTGAAACCCAATCCTAAACAAGAAACAAGAGATAAACCTCTACTCTTGTTCAAAAGACTGGGGAGGAGTGTGAACTGAACGATAAGCAAACCTATCTACTCCTGTTGAGGAAAAATAGAAAATAAATTGTAAATAAAATTTCAGATTTTAGACGCAGACGTTAGAAGTATAGATTTGTAGAAAACTTTAGAAGCAACCGGAAATCCAATCCTAAGCAAGAAACAAGGGATAGACCTCTACATCTGTTCAAAAGACCGGAGAGGAACGTGAACTGGACGATAAGCGAACCTATTTACTATTAGCTGGTAGAATTCGCCGCACTGACCTGTTCGACCAAATACCGGAAAATAAATTTAAATTAAAAGATTTAAATTCATGATTTGTAGAACGGGCGAATAAAGATGGCTTTTTTTTTTTGTTTTTTGTAAAATATACTTTTCGTTTCGGCATTTTGTGTTCTACTCTAACATAAAAAATCAGTCCGAACTTGATTTGCGTAATACTAACATAACTTGGGATCACCGACGTTTCGGTTTCTTAACGGAAGATCACTTCAGGATCAAGGTTACAAAATGTAAGTTGAAGTTTGCTTCCAAACGGAAATTACGTCCCACCTCTCAGGAGTGATCAGTATATAGAGTTGCTATCTTCCGTGTCCATCGGGCCATGCTTGAAGCCAAAATGACTAGTAGAGAATTCGAATTGGGGGTACTTATCGCAGCTTCGATGGGGCTTCTTGAAACTGAGATATCACATTTATTGCCACTTCGACCAGTAGAGGACCCGAAAGAAGTATCATGGTGTCACTGTAATAACATTATGCCATATTTTATTATGCAAGCCTCTATTTTTCGCAATAGAATTGGTATTACTAATCAATCGATACTGGTTAAATTTTCAGAATATATTTATATGATCAATAGGTTATATGAATTTCGACTTATAATATGTTTTTATCACAAAAAATGTGCACTAAATTATTTGGTGATGAGAGATTTTATTATAGAGCTGAATCTTTAATCCTATAGCAGGCATACATGTACACACACACACATATATATATATAATTGTTTAGTGATATTTAGGGAAAATTTGAGTGGTCCGTACGTAAAAAAAAAGAAAAAAGGGTGAACATTTTGGTGGAGGGAATTATTTTTGTAGATTAACATTCATTAGAATTTTTATCAAACTATATTTGTCAGAATAAAAAAAATGTTATTTTTATCATTTTAGAAGGCGATCCTCTTCATAATAAAAATACAATGTCAAATCGAGCTCTGAATTTAAGATGTTAGGGATCGATTCGACTACAACAGTAGTCTGTAGTTTGTTTTTGTTTACAAATATCAAGTCCGAGACTGTGTTTGCGTAGTACTGCTTACTATGGTGTTTTCTTTTTACTCAATTCGAAATGGTACGTAGTTATCAACAAGCACAGTTTTAAACTTGACATTTGTAAGTAAAGACAAAGTAAAAATAACTCTTAATGAAACCAGGGATCGATTTAATACTGTATTTATATTATGAACAGGACACCCACTTCTAAAATGATAAAAATCACTATATTTTGAGTCTGAGAATCTTTTGTGGCTTACGGAAGGTTTAACGAAGTCTAATCTACAAAAAACTGTTTTTTTAAAAAAAGTTTTTTTTTTATAATCTCATAATGATTGTCACCAAAAGATATAAATTCTAAAGAACAACACGATACTGCAAAATGATGACAGTGTCCGTCGGTAATTGTGAAAAAGTTGAACAGAGACCACAAAACAATCAAAAAGGAAAGTGAAACATTTAGCAAGAACAAGAAAAACTAGCGTAAAAAATATCCGGATTAGAGATTTGAGAGGAATTAAAAAGTGTTATAAACCAGAAAAGGGTATTTGAAGAGAAGCTGGTGTTTTGAATACAAATAAAAAAAAGAAAGATGCCAAATATTTAAAAAGAAAATGACAAAAGCCGTGGAAGCAACGAAGCTACTACTTTTCACAAAAAGATTCGTTTTCTAAAGAAGTGATGAATTTTTTTTTATTTTATTAATGAATCCGACAGATTTTATGACTTAAACATTATTTTAACCGTATTTGAATTTCGGTTTTTGTGTTACATCTAAGCTACGCTTAGAATAACACTGTATGAGTATTTCGACGTGGAATAATGGTTAGTAAGCTTGTCTCGCTAGATCTAATTAAGTCTGAATAGTCAGTTCAATCCTCACTAGGTGCCCATACTTTTAGACTACGATTTATTACTAAATTTTTTACAGTAATTGTGACACAAGGCCGAAAGAGGGAAAGGGCTTAAGGCTGGCCGACACTAACTATCCTATACCTAGCTAATCACATTCACAACCCATTCATTCATTACAATTTACTCATTCACCACAATAGTCGATCCTTCTTCATTCAATCCAACATATACCACAAATTCACAGGGAACCTACAATACACTCAAGGCATAAAGAAAGGAAATGCCACTTATACATGAATGAGTAACAAAACCGTTCCAGTTCTTTTATGGAATACTTCTGACATCAGGATTGATCTGACTCCACCGCCCTTTACGACATGGGAAAAGTGTCATATGTATGCTGTCCATTATCGGTATAGTTAGGTCTTTTCTCTTAGCAAAGGACTTCTCTGATTGGCTGGTGAGATTGACTGACTAATGACAGCAGAAAGCGTTGACAATTTCCAAATTAAAGGTATGGAAAACAAGACACCTTTTTGGTAATTTAGGTTTGGTGGAAAAAATAATGACGTAAATAATGTCCGTTTTTTTTGACGTTTCAAAAAATACGTCAAAAAATGAACGTCAAAAAACGACATTATTACGTCATTATTTTTCCACCAACCTAATACAAAGTGTCTTGTTTCCATATTTAATTTGGAATTGTCAACGCTTTCTGCTGTCATTAGTCAGTCATCTCACCAGCCAATCAGAGAGTCCTTTGCTAAGAGAAAGACAATAAACTAACTACCATAATGGGACAAGGCATACATATGACACTTTTCCCATGTCGCTAAAAGGGCGGTGGGAGTCAGGATCAATCCCTGATGTCAGAAGTATTCCATAAAAGAACTGGACGGTTTTTGTTACTCATTCCATGTATAAGTGGCATTTCCTTTCCTTATTGCCTTCGAATGGGCGCACATATAAAAACTACCTTGGCAGAAGTGATGATTCAGTATTTGTGGAGAGCATCTGTGAGAAAACGTACACAGTCTTTTTTATGTTTATAAACAGGATTTGAAAATAGCGTTCCCTGCAGAAGAGGCTTTGACTTTAGATTGTCTTGGGAATTTTTCATGTGAAGAAACGAAGGCAGTGTCAGCCCAAGTACGAAAAAGGCAGTTTTGGACCATGTCGGAATAAGAGGAGAAAATCGACTGCTGAAAGAGCGAGCAAGATTTTCACAGGAAGGACAGGTACATTAATTTCTATATTATCTTGTTATATTTCTATCTAGTTAAACTTGTATTGATTTAGAATTTAAGGAAGTTATGAAATGTTTTATACAGTATGGTTTTTTTTCTGAATTCGCGTTTACAAACTTTCATCAATTTGAATTTTTGATAATCCTTTGAGATAAACAACAAAAATTTCTAAGAAAACAATCGACATATTTACTTGAAAGTTCTTACTGTTGACATAACAGCAGAGAGTGATGAGAAAATCAAAAGCTAATTTTGTGATCTTATTACAATTACCTATCATTTTCTACAGTATCTGATACAATATGGCTTTCAATGCAGTTCGCAAGATGTGAAAAAACAGTAAAATGTAGATATATAAAAATAAAGCGTGGATTTATTTTAGGCGTCTTAAGGACTTTTTACTTTTGTTTTACTATAAAATATAATTAAATTTATGTTTTCTAGTTGCTAAAAAAGCATGGAAAGTGTTCTTTTTTATCTGCTACAATATTACAGATTTTAAAAGTATAACTGTATTGAATTTTTGGTTCTTCACATTGGGAATCAATTGAGTACCAGTTAAAGATTCTTCGATTTTTTTTTAAGTTATTAAAGTACCAGAGTTTATTTTACAGATTTGAAATAAAATAACATGTTTAAATTGAATAATTTAATACTAGTTTTGAACAAAAAAAAAAAGAATGGAGGAAATCAGATATTATTGCAAGGCGGCAGGTGTTCTTTCTGTATTTGTCATAATCTCGGTTTGAACAATGAAACAATTTATAAAAAAAAATACTGAATTTTAAGGATTCTTTAAATTAAAATATTTTACACATTTTTGTAGGTTTTGAAAATCTTCTTACAATTACCGTATATACTTGTGTATATGCCAACTTCATGTATAGTGCGACTCCTCATATATATATATATATATATATATATATATTTGCATGAATGAACCCTTCCAGAAAAAATTGACCCGTGTCCAGTGTAGCCGATCACCGAAAATATTAGGTTGGTGCAAAAATAATATCGTTTTCTCACATATGTTACTATGTGAGAAAACGACATTATTTTTGCACCAACCTAATACATGATTTTTAACTAAAAAAAATAAAACATTGCCTGTGTAGTACGACACCCTATCTTTTCCGTAAAAAATAAAACAAACATAAAAACTTGCACTATACTCGAATAGGGTATGCTAAAAAAAGTTCTAAAAAACAATTCCATTAGATTTTGTTATGTAATAGTTTTCATTTTTCAGTTACAGAAATTAAATAATTAAAATGTATCTTTAAAATAAAGCAAAGAAAAAAAATCGAATAATATAAAAACGAAACTGAATTGAACCCTGTTTTAAAAGACTTTCCAAGAATATTAACGCGTAGGCGATCTTCAAAATGTTAGCAAGTGCGTAGCGTAGCTATGATGCGGTCAATACTAATATCAAAAGGAGAAGAAGGTGATTTGTACGTGAACAAGGAGTTCTGGATGATTTATTAAAAAATGTATCGCATAAAATATTATAAATATATTCGTCAGATTTGTATAAACCTTCCGACTCCATATTTTCCAGCCAATATTAATCTGCAAAAATTTAAAAGTCAATCGCTATCTACTGTCCTCCTGCTTACTCTTCCCGCTCATTATTAATATTTCTGTTCGTTATTCTTCCACACCCTGTAACATCTTGTGTTTTAGTGACTTTATTGCCTTGCATCGGGTGATACCGATAAGAAAAATCATTTTAAATCTTTATTTTAATTATTTTTCTGTTTTGATTTAAAAATCAGTTTACCAATTCGGAATTAGTTTTATACCTGCTATGCTTGAATGGAGCTTTCAATGCATTTTCTCAATGTTCGTGCAGTCGTTGCATTTATGTTTTTGTCAAAAAAAATCTTTGATGCCTAAGTGATATAAACGTATAAATTATGTTTGAATGAATTTTCTTTGAAGCAATGACACAAATTCAATTCCATTTACGACTTCATCAACTAAAGCTCAACAAAAAAAAAAAAAAAAAAAAAACTTTTTAATCCTTTCCCATTATTTTAGTAAATAAGCAGTAATTTCGTTATCACAATAGAGTTTCGATCTTGTACGGCTTTATTTTAAGATAGTCAATATAGTTACTAATTATTAAGTCTGGCACACAGCTACAATAATGATGCACCGGAGAGAAACCCACTAACGAAATGATCTGCGAGATTAGCTAGTTCCCTCTCGTTGCCATAGTAGCATTTTTATCTTTTTGTTAAAATTATTTTTTAAAGAATTATACCCAAACTTCAAGAAACATTATCGTGAATTAGTTTGTCTATTTCCATTTTTCTACACACAAGCTATCAATTTGCCACTGGGTGGCATGCCACTAGTGTTTACCGCTGGTGGTCCGCTGTCGGACCGCCGGTGTGTTTGTCTTGGCAATGTTACCACTAGTGGGCGACCGTTGGCTCGCCACGAGAGAACCGCCAGCGGGCCACTAGTGGCTTGCGTGTAGGGTTCTTTGTCATTGTTGACAGAGCCAAAGTTTCTTTAATGTGGTGACATATAAATGACTATCTAATTAGCATAGCTATGGCATAAAGACTGGGTGTCCAAGCAGTAAGGAGAGGGTCAAAAGATGATACGCGAATCCTGCTAGTTGGACTTTCGAGATTCGGTGTGTCGTATTTTTTGTTTTGTTTTACTTGTGTGTCTGTCTTCGGAAAGAGCGCAACCAAAAAAATTGAGGTGTCTGGTCCCAGGGAGTAGCTACCCGCGGCAGTACATCGCTCATTGCACTAGAAAGTAATAACGATGCCAGCGTAGATATCGAATATGATACGCGATATTAACGACTACCGCTGGACTGAGAAAATACAAAAGAAATCGCATTTCATAACACTTAGAAAAATTTCGCTTTTAGAATACCTTTGAAAATAGGTGAACAAGCACTGATAGAATCACAGTACAGTGGGGAACTAAGAAATTACTTGTGACCTTTTCAATAAAATCTTGTGTATAATTTTGAGTGCATTTGAAGTACATGCAATTCAACGAGAATCTTTTATTAGGTTGGTGCAAACATAATGACGTAATAATGTCGTTTTTTAACGTCAAAAAACGACATTATTACGTCATTATTTTTGCACCAACCTAATACAATACAAATAAGGTTAAATGTCCACGTAAAATAGTTTATCTGACTCTTAAGAATATAACATCACAAAAATGTTTCGCTATATAGTATTCTAATATTCAAAATTTTAAACTAAGAAACAGATAATCTGACAGAATCATTTATGTCTTTTCGTGCTTTTGTGATTAGCTGACTATAGTCGCCATGTTATTTATTTTCCACAAAAAAAGAAACCAATCGGCGGTATCACAAACATATTTTTTTTTTTACATTTGTTTTGTCGGGTTTTAAAACTCAAGAGATTTTAGAGTACGTTGAAATGTTTAGTTATCCGTCATTTTCACTTATATCAAGTGCTTTTTTTAACGTGAGATTCTTGTGCATAGAATTATACATGTAATAAAAAACTGCACACCCTCCACCTGAATCTCTCTCTCTCTCTCTCTTGTGCATTCCTGATGAGACTAACGGAAAGGAATTAAGAACGACATGGGGGTTCTAGTAGAGATATTTTGATGTTCTCAACTTTTGTTTTCTTGCTAAAGGCACAAACGTTGGTTAACATTCTGACAAGCTGTTAAAATCAAAATTGGTTTGTTGAATTCGTTTCTCTCTCGATAAAATCCGCTCGTTAAAGGAACACAATTTTCCTTTGAGTGCTGATTTTAAAAATTTCATTTTTATCGTTTGTGCCAACGAAATTCACTACCCATTGAATATTCAGATCTTATTGACTGTTCATTATTCTTACCCCAAATCTAATTGGTTCAGATGGGGGACTGGATGCTTGCTGAAAATTTATTTTTTCTTTTAAACATTTGAACAGTTTGAAGAAGTTTCGGAAGAAATCACCGAAAGTTACAGCATTGATTACAATCCTTTTTTATCGATTTTATCGGATCAACTTTTAATAAACTTGATAAAAATGGAATTCAAATTAAACGCCAACGCAATAAGATATTGTTGCATTTGAATTTGTTGTTCAAATTATTTAAATCGAATTTTTGCGTGTTTCTTTTTACTTCAAGTTGGGTTGTTCTGAAATCTATCCAGTTGAGAACTAGAATTTTTTTTTCTTAAGAAATCCATATCTCCTCCTATTTATATCTGTGCTAAGCTAAGATTACTGAATATCTACAAAAAATAAATGTGGGAGAATGTATTCCATAACAGATTAACTTCGAACTGCCATCTTGGAATGAAACGGAAATAGTTAAAAAAAAGAAAAAAAAAAAAATTAAGACAAATTATAACCGTAGATTTCTCATTCAAAATTTAACAAATCTGTAGCCTCATCTGGAAGACAAAAATAAGTATAAAGGGTGACCACTCGATACAGCCATATTTATGAAAATTATGTATCAAAATTGAAAAACGAATTATAATTTTCTCTCCGTCGTATATGAGCCAAGTCATCGAAATAAAAAAATATATATCAATTGAGATATATAGGAATAATAAAAACAAAAAGAAAACTTAGCGGACGTGTTTGGTCCTCTGATTGACTTTATCAAGGAGGAGAAACACGTCGATTAAAATAAGTTTTTCCTTTTGTCTTTATTCATATTGTCCTTTTACAGATGTATTTTAACTATATCTGAAATTTTAAACACACGTGTGTGTGTGGAGTGAGAAATGGGCTCTCTCGTTGTCTTTGACGTATGAGGGCTCCAACAGTTTAGCTCATAGAACTGACCAGCCGGACCACCTGCACATATGATTTGATTATAGTGGTGAAGGCTTGTGCAGAACTAGCCATTTCTCAGAAGAGCTGAATACAGAGAACTGGCACACAGTGCCACGAGATTTTCAAACAACCCTCCTCAGGTTTTGAATTCTGAGTTTTCCTTCTCCGAGACCAACTAAGGCTAAAGAATACGATCGAACTCGGCTGGAATTGGAGCTTTATGATTTTTCATTCAAAACTATTATTCGTTACACTACTCAAGCATGTATGTACACACACACACACACACACAGGGTGTATGTGTGCTTATTTTGGCAAAAACCTTTTCTTTTTTGCATATTTGATGGAAGACGACGAAAATTTTTTTCCAGAAGCATTTTTTTTTTTACATTTTTCTTGTTGTTTTAAGTGTTTTATTTCCAAAATTATACGTGTATATCCCTATTTTATTACTCTAAACGCTTTCAGCCTCATTGGTCACTTTAATTATATTTTATATTTTCATTCTTTTAGCGTCATATTTTGAATCTGAATTTTGCTAACATGTCACGTCGTGATGTCATATTTTGAATTTATCTCATCAGATGTTCGTATAATTTCAATCACAGTTTTAAAGTCATTTTCTTGTTTCGATGGAAAATTATGCCGAAAAACATTCAAAATAGCGGATGACTCTTGCACATATATAGAACTAGCGTGTCATATATTTATTATTGTATTGATTAATTTGATTGTACAACACATTTATCCTTCAGTATCTGTCTATATTTCTGAGATGAGGTATTATGTACACTATTTACATTATTCGGACTATTGTCCTCATCTTTGTTGCCATATTTATTGCAACGCTCCAGCCTTCTTAAGGTGGTTAGAACTTTATTTCGCTCACTGTGGTAGCTTGTTCTAGTTCCACGTGCCATGTCTAATGTTTGTCAGTTATCAGTTATCCCCTGTTAAGGCCGGGTATTGAACTCTTTGGCTCCTGTCACTGGATCTAACTAACGCCTTTATCCACTGTGCTATGTGACCTTGAGGACATCTGTGTATGAATTTGTGGGTTTTATAAACCTAATGTCTTCAGCAACAATTTTTTTTACCAGTGCTCATATTGCAATTTTTGCTGTTATCATTGCATGTTTTTACCAGAGCTCATGTTGCAATATTTGTTGTTGTTATCGCTTTTCTCTGGCACTCTTTATTACTGGTTCCCATATTGTATTCATTTCTATCCTTGGTCGGCTCAGGAGTAAAAAAGCGTTGTAATAAATATGGCGACGAAGATGAGGACAATAGTCCAAATAATGTACATTTATCCTTTTCCATCATCTTTAGACCACTGAAAAGCATCGTTAAGACAGAAATCTCCTGCATAAAACTTTGCAAGTCACTTTTGACACATTTGATCATTCACATTGCTTTTCTCCGGAGCGTTTGAGCTGCATTTTTTTTTATATTTCTTAAAATAAAAAAGTATATCTGCCGCAAATTCTATTTTCTTATATCTTTAACGCACGAAACAATAAACAAATTTATAGTCTTATATTATTTTGTTTTTCTTTTATAAATACATACTGGTATGGTAACTGTCACAATACGCTTAAACAAAAGTGAGTTTTTTGTTTTTAAAACTAAATACACATTACGCCATCTGATAACAGATAAAAAACCTTGTAGGCTACTTAATACTAATAATTTGGCTCATCCGCAAGGCAGCTTGTGAACTCAATTATGCATTATGATCTTAGATATGAAAAAAAGATGCCGGGTTTAGACTACAGCGACAATTCTCCTTATTCTCTCTACTATTTTTCTTCACTGTTAGCAGATTCCATTATGATTATTTGTTATGGTAATAAGATATGAAATGCAGTTAATTTTTAATTGTATATATCTTCAGGACATAGCCGATCATGGCTATCTATAAATAACAAAAAAAAAAAAAACAATAAAATAAAATAAAAATAATTAAGTATTGCTATATTAAGATTGTTATACCTTCTCGAAAAATACAGTGAAATGGTTTTCGATTTCTTCTCCACGGTTCGGAATTCAGTTTTTTTCTTTTGGAGTGGTTGCTAGCCAAGGCTAGAGAGCCCAGTGTACCCTGCTATTTAACCCAAAGCTGTCGAGTAGGGAGGAAGATGAGCATGCATTTCCTAACAACATTAGAGCAAAGTGAATGCAGCAGACGAGACCAGAATTTGAACTTTCACTTCCCACTTTCTGCGCTGACACCAAATGCGCATCTGTTAGATTACTTAAATCTGCTAAATACTTAGTGAGAAACGATTTGCTATTCGGATTTATTATATTCAGTAAAATTTCACTTTCGCTAAAATAAATGTCTATTATCTTTTTTCTTTCTTTCAGATTATACAATTCCCCTTCCAGTTATTTCTTTACACTCTTTTCTCGTTTTTTCTTTTGTTTCTCGGCCTGTTACCAGCAAGCCTTCCAGCGCTCAATTCGTTTACGCCACTGTCGTTAGGATTTTTGCTTGCTGGTCTTTCTCTCTCATTTCAAGATGACATCAGTTAAAAAAAAGAAAAGAAAAAGAGGCACCCGAATATCGGAGACATGTAGAGGGCGTGAGGTACAACGATATTCTCAAGAATGCAAATTCCATAGGGTCCTCTTGAATGCAAATTCCATAGGGTCCTCTTGAATGCAAATTCCATAGGGTCCTTTTGAATGCAAATTCCATAGGGTCCTCTTGACAAGGTATTGCATGTCATTTTATCGTTGTCATGTTTTGGCATTAAGTTTATCGTCTGCGAATAATGACTAAACATCACTTAAGAAGGATTCGCTACCCATTTTCATTTAGATCTGAATGGGTTTATTATTACTCGAGGCTATAACGATGGGTTTATAGATAAATTCTAACCTGAAGATTCACTGCTCGCCAGAAAGGGGATGAAAATATATATAATACCGTCAAAATTAATGAATGATGATAATAATGAGCGATAACCGATTAAAAAAAAATCATACATAAATTCCTTTAATATCTGTCTATATTTCTGAGATGAGGTATTGAAATTATTTACACTATTTAAATTGCTCGGACTGTTGTCCACATCTTTATTGACATATTCACAATGTTTCAGCCGTTTCACACTAAGGACTTCTTCAGGATCTGTCTATATTTCTGAGATGAGGTATTGTGATTATTTACACTATTTGCATTATTTGGACTGTTATCATGGTCCAGTGGATAAAAGCCACAAGGAGTTGTGAGTTCAATACCCGGCTACAGCTGAGGCGAAGAAAAAAATTGGCGATAACTGATACTGAGATATCCAGAAGGAGAATGACACTTAGAAGTAGAACAATCTACCCAGAAATAAAAGGGTTCAGTTCGAAATTCTATTAACCTGAAGAAAACCAGAGCGTACAATGGCTGATATGGCAACGAAGATGAGGACAACAGCCCGAACAATGTAAATAATAGTCCTTCTCTTGACAGCATTTGTTTTGTCTCTTAAAGGAAACTTTGAAGAGAATCAAGAAGAATTGGATGCCGTGCACTTTTATTTAATTTCATAAATTGGAGATTAAAAAACAAACTGTACTGATATCGAGTAAGCATTGTTCCAAAGCATTTGGTCGATTGTGGAAAGAACGAACAAGGTACAAGTGGTGATGGTATTTGTGTGGGCGGGCGGGGGATACCTGAATAGATCAATTACTGATACAGTGGTGAGAAAAAGGGAGAGCAATTGATAGAGGCAGCAAGTTCCTCTTTCTGTCTATATCCACTTTGCACAGTGTAGTGAAAAAGAAAAAGAAAGCGGGAGAAGATGAAGAGGAAAATAGCGATATAGATCAACTGAAAGAATCATGAATTTATCGAAATTAACTCTAGAAGTGACATTGAAGTAGATAGATTCTCCTATCGCCCGGTTGAACAGGAGTAGAGGTTTATCCTTTGCTTCTAGTTAAGGATTAAATTTCCGGTTGTTTTCCAAAGTCTTCTCATTCTCTTTCACTCGCAGTACCTACACCCTTTGCGACTTTATCGCCTTACTTGGGGTGAAATGATAAAAGAAAAGGGAGATGCTTTAAAAGAGACTGAAAAACATTGTAGTATAGAGAGGTGAAAAAACACGGATACAAAATCAATCGAGATAAAAGAAACCATTCGGAGAGAGAGAGAGAGAGAGAGAGAGAGAGAGAGAGAGAGAGAGAGAGAGAGAGAGAGAGAGAGAGAGACGCGAAAAGAAAAATGTCCAGACAGAATAAAACCAAAAGAGAAGGCGAGAGAAAACCGTGTACATGCTCTGATTTGCATAATCAACAGAAATTCTCGCGGCATCAAAGTTATTTCTTCCCCAGATTCTCATCGATGCCATAATATTTTATGGTGAGCGTGGATGAGAGAAAATTCTAAAATATACATGCGTGTGAACAAACACCTAAATCAGGTTACTATTTGCCTTGTGTAAATTGTGTAAACAATTTAGATACACAATAATATTTAAAAACCACGTTAAAATATCATCAATAATAATATTACTATTGGGTTGGTGCATAATTATCAGGCGCTTTTAAACAATGTTTATTATGAAAAAAAAACAAAAAAAAAAAAACAACAATTCAAGAATGTTTTTAAATGATTATTCCGGAGTGTATGATTATCGACATGCATCTTTATAAAATTGAAAATAAAATTATCTTTTTATTAAATAAAGTAAACAAAATTTTTATTAACAAATAACTCTCCAACAAAAACTCTTGATAATTATGCACCAATCCAATACTAGTACTAATATATGTATATATTCTGTTGGTTAATGACATATCCACCCTTATTTGGTTATGTAATAATGATTATCTAAGTCTTATAG
>OZ010598.1:89153029-89320529 GCA_963932145.1 Acanthosepion lycidas | reverse complement strand
GAGTCTTGTCGCAATTAATAAGAGATGCAAGGAGGAATAAAGGGGACCTGGCTGTTGCGTGGTTGGACTTGGCCAATGCTTATGGGTCCATACCGCATAAACTTGTGGAAGAAGCCTTAGTTAGACACTACGTCCCAAGTAGCATCCGCGAGCTGATCCGAGATTACTACAATCAATTCCATCTAAGAGTTTCATCCGGTTTGGTTTCTTCAGACTGGCATAGACTCGAGAGAGGAATTATTACAGGCTGTACATTGTCAGCCACGCTTTTTGCTCTCGCGATGAACATGCTCGTGAAGTCCGCTGAGGTGGAATGCCGTGGCCCCGTTTCAAATACCGGTGTTAGGCAACCTCCCATCCGGGCTTACATGGATGATCTTACAGTCACCACACATTCTGTTACAGGCTGTAGATGGCTATTACGTGGGTTAGAGAAACTGATTGAGTGGGCAAGAATGAATTTCAAGCCTAACAAATGTAGAACAGTGGTAATAAAAAAGGGCCGAGTGGTAAAACACTATTTCACAATAGAAGGGAGAGCCATCCCGACGTTGGCCGATAAGCCTGTTAAAAGCCTAGGTAAATCCTTTTGTAACGCTCTGAAGGACACACTAGCCATCGAAGCTATACGTACTGAGTTTGACTTGTGGCTGGCGAAAATAGACAAATCGGGATTGCCAGGGCGTTTCAAAGCCTGGCTATACCATCACTGTGTGCTCCCACGAGCATTATGGCCACTCCAGACATATAGCGTTCCCATCTCGACGGTGGAGACTTTAGAGAGAAGAGCTAGCAGTTTCCTCCGTAGATGGTTAGGATTACCTCGGTTCTTAAGCAGCGCAGCCTTATATGGATCATCCAATGCCATCCAGTTGCCATTCAGAGGACTAGTTGAGGAGTTCATGGTGTCACGGACAAGAGAAAGCTACCATTATAGAAACTCCAGAGATCCCAAAGTATCAGGTGCGGGAATTGAGATCAAGACTGGCAGAAAATGGAGTGCGACTAAGTAACTAGCTATCGCAGAAGGGAATCTGAGGGTAAAAGCAATAATTGGTTCAGCCGCACAGGGCAGAGCAGGCCTGGGGTTGATTCCCTCCTACAAATTCGGAAAAAGCACCGTGAAAGAGCGTCAACTCCTGATACAGGATGAAGTAAGGGCAGGGATGGAGGAAAAGCGGATGACAAAAATGGCAGGTTATAGCCAGCAGGGCGCGTGGACCAGGTGGGATGGTGTAGATCGGCGGAAAGTGTCGTGGTCAGATCTTTGGAGTACCGACTTCAGCCGATCTAGATTCCTGGTTCAGATGGTGTACGACGTATTACCAAGCGCGACCAATCTACACCTATGGGGAAAAATAGATTCACCAAAGTGCCCCTTGTGTTCGGGGAGGGGATCACTGAAACATATATTAAGCGGGTGCAGAACAGCTCTGACAGACGGGCGATATCGGTGGCGTCATGACAAGGTTTTAGAGGCGATAGCACTCATTATTACTGAAGCGTTACAGAGTAATAAACCCATCCCAGAAAGAAGAGCTATCCGTTTCGTTAAAGAAGGTGCAAAGCCGAGTAAGAAGGTTGCAGGATCCCATTCACTGTTATCGTCCGCGTCGGATTGGCAAATGCGAGTCGATCTCGGGAAACAATTAAAATTCCCGACACATATATCGTCCTCCAAACTCCGTCCAGACATAATCATTTATTCGGACGCCACAAAACAGATTATTCTGCTGGAGTTGACGGTCCCATGGGAAGAGCATATGCAAGAGGCATTTGAGAGGAAATATAGTAAATATGAAGGACTCTTAAATGACTGCAGAAATAAAGGATGGCACACTCATTGTTTCCCTGTCGAGATCGGCTGTAGGGGGTTCGCCGGACAGTCAATGATACGAGCCCTTACTAGCCTAGGGATAAATGGACAAAAAAGAAGGCGGGCGATCCAAATGATCCTGGAGTCCGTCGAAAAGGCCACCAGGTGGTTGTGGATAAATAGAGCCACTGAGTGGCCCGAAACTACAAATAAGAACGTTACCAATACAGATGTACATACGGCATAAATGCCATCACTGGTTACGTTTAAGACTGATTAGTGTGTGTGTGTGTGTATATATATATATATATGTATGTGTGCGTGTGTGTGTGTATATGTATATATATATTTATATATATATATCTGTAGGTGAAATTTTGTGTATATAGATGATGAGAAAGTTGCGACTCAATCTTTCCATTTGCTTCAAGTTAGGGTTAGGGTTGCTATGACTGTTTTACTGGTCTTCCGAACAGATTATGTTATTGCAAAACATTTTCTTACAAGTATTCCTTCCTGTTTTTTTCTTTTCTTTACGAGAAACTTATTTTAGCTAAATTTACACGCTATTTTTCTTTCAACTATTTTTTTTCGACATGTAAATATCTCAATTATTTATTTTGAGGAAGTCTAGTTATCTCTCTTAGTTTTTAAACGAATTCTTTCCGGTAAGGATATCTTTTTTTTTTTTTTTTTTTAACTTATTTAAAATTTACACGTATTTTTTTTGTGTTTTTTTTTACCAATAGTTTACATGTAAATAGCTTGATTAATTTATTTTAAGCGTTTTTTTCGTGTAGTTTTTAAAGTTGTAAATAGTCTGTCATTTTAATCACTCTATTGTAAATGTTTTATGAAGTGTAGTTTGGGAAAGAAAATGGGAATAAAAAAGTAAAAGAAAAGAAAGACCAAACAAATAAGTTAGTTAAAAGGGGAGGTAGAGGAAGAACAAGTCGCAGGACGAGCCAATTGAATATAATATATCGTTTTTTTTTTGTGTATACATGTGTTTGTGTGTGTGTGTATATTTATGTTATGTTTCTTGTTTTGTTTTTTCTTCCCAAAAAAAAAAAAAAAGAACACCCATTCTTGGCCGAATGTACGAAGATCAACACAATTATGCATACCTAATTTATAACATCGAATAGCCCAAGTGAAGACTTGATTGGTCGTTGTCTACTGGGGCAACTTATATATTTCACGTCCTAAAGCTCGTGGCAAAATTTTTGTTCTAGGTGCGGGCCGAATACTGATCATATTCGGTCGGGTCGCCCATCGAAGAAGTCTGTTGTTTATTTAGACCCGAAACTTCTAGTGACATGGGAGCAACAACACTGACGACGCATCTGGATTTAGCACTTAAAGGTGTATTTTAATAATTACATACATACATATACATATATATATATATACATACATATATTATATATATATATTGTATATATATATTATATATATAATATTATATATATATATCATATATATATTGTGTATATATATATATTATATATCATATAATATTGTGTATATATATCATATATATATTGTGTATATATATATATATATTATATCATATATATATTATATATATAATATTGTGTATATATATATATTATATACATATATATATTATATATATAATATTGTGTATATATATATATATTATATACATATATATATTATATATATAATATTGTGTATATATATATATATTATATACATATATATATTATATATATACATATATATTACAGGGTGTTTCAAAAAGAATACGCCAAAATCATCACATGATGTGTCAATAACGAAAAAAATCATAAACCTCTAGTATGAACAGATGTGTTGTATATACATTCAAGTTTCATTTCATGTTTTATAAGTGCTCAATGTGGCCACCACTGGCAGCGTGGACGACATCAAGCTGATATGAGAATTCCTCCCAAATGCGCCTCACCATGTCACGGTCCACCGTGTTGATTGCAGCTGTTATTCGATCTTTCAAGTCATCGATACTTGCTGGAACATATACTTGGTCTTTAACATACCCCACCACAAGAAAAAGTCACACACAGTGAGGTCGGGGATCTGGCAGGCCAAACACAGAGAGCAAGGTCTTTAGCACCTCTCCTCCCAATCCATCGCTGGGGCACGTTTTCATTCAGATAAGCTCTAACCCCGAGAGGCCAATGGGGTGGTGCTCCATCTTGCTGAAAAATGAAGTCATTGGAATCTGCCTGCGCCGTGAAAATGGCGTTTGTTTTTGCGAACTCAAGCACGCAAAACGCCTCTGCTGAGGAGTCGCCATTTTGATTGATCTTCCCACAATTCAGCTGCACCGGAAGTTATACTAACGACAGCGGTGAAACTGACATCCAATCAAACTTTGATAACTACTCTATCAAATAACCACTGATTGAGTCCACTACAATGCTATAGACCTGAAAAAACAGCGTAATGATTTTGGCGTATTCTTTTTTAAACACCCTGTATATATATATTATATATATACATATATATTATATATATACATATATATTATTTATATACATATATATTATATATATATATGTATGATTTTAGCTGTCTTTAAAACCCAGTAACTTTAAAAGTTACTCCAAAATTCGCTTGAGGATGAAATGGAACTAATGTCTTTAATTTAATTACAAAATTAAATTCGGACCTTCCATTTCTGGAACATGGTTAGAACTGTGTAGCGGAAAAACCATATTTTAAATCAATTAATTTATAATATTAATGCTCTGTAAATTTACATTGAGCACTATTTTGTAAAAATAAAAACATCTATATATTTTACTGTTCTTTCTTTTTATTTATACATACATATCTATACCTATATATATATATATATATATATATAGATAGATAGAGTAATGTATTTATCATTAATTCAATAGATTTTTATCACTTTAAATGTCATTTTTAGTGGATACTCATATTTGAATAGATGAACAGTATATTTATTTATTTATTTTCATCTACCAGCCTAAATATCTGAGAAATTTTATTAAAGAAAAAATTGGTGTCTCCAGCAGGATTCAAACTTGCCTCCTGTTGGGTAGAGGGAGCCTTTGTTGAATCTGATACACTCTACACAACTGAGCTACAGAGAACCAATTAGTCAGGCAAGGCCTGTATTCATGTTTAAGCAAAAACTTCTCTCATCATAGATATCCCAAAATGTATAATGACTGTGCAGTTTTGTATACAAATGTAAACAGAGCAATTTTGTTTTTCAGAGCATGTTCTTCAGCTAGCATGATTGTGGTGTGTGTGTGTCCAAAAAAAAAAAAAAAAAAAAGATTAGGGGTTAGATCATTATGGGATCAATTTGTGAGACAATGCTGGGCTTAATATAGGTGCTGGGACTTGATATAACCAGCCAATTGAACAGATGGGGCATCTGCAACCGCCCGTCCAAACCAAATAAGGATAAAAAAAAATAAGGTGTGTTGTCTGTTGTGTGACAACTTATGAATCTGGCTCATGGACTGCTCGGCCTCCAACTTTCTGTTATCAGGCATTACAGGTCGCCACCCACAGGAAACAGATGAGCCTCATGGAGTGGGGAGGTCTTACTCCCTCTACAGCCCTAGCTGACAGGGCGACACATTACAAGAAACAAACAATTGACTGTTTGTCTTATTTTACTTCAAAATTCTCTCGCACTTGGCCTCAGCGTAAATTATTTCATACACTTTATGAATGATGACTATATATGATTTTTAATTGATTGTTTCCAGTTACAGGACATGCCCGCTTAGTTGAAAAACAAATAGATAAGTGGACACTGAATAGCTAGAAGCAGGCAGGAGTTGGCCGTTTTTTTTCTCTACGATTCAGAGATTTCAACAAGTTGTCATCTCAAATCATCACTGGATATATTTTTAATAATTCGTTTATTGAATTTAAACACTTCTGTCCAGTGTCATGCGTAGCAATTTTCACAAGAAAAATATTTAAGGGTTTGGTTACATTTCCTTCTATTCAATGAAATAGTTACTTTTTCCACATCTCAGAGTGGTAGCACCTGTTAGGGTTCCAGCTATGGGTAAATAGTTAACACTTAAACTGAGGTTAAAATACTATGAAAGTGTAAAAATAGGTTTTAATACCAGTAATACATTTTTGCAAAAAACTTATCAGAGATACATTACCAGCAATACATTTTTGGCAAAAAAATATTACCAGCTATACATTTTCTGAAAAAAGTATTAGCAGCAATAGATTTTTGAAGGAAAAAATATTACCAGCAATAAAAAAATTTGTTAGCATTAGATAACCCATTGAGGTTGATATACTGTAAAACAAACCAAACCAATCCTTCTCGTCTCAAATACAGGGATTTCTTCTTTGCAAGTTGTTGTGTGCAGACCATTCGATCTCGAATTCAAATATTTCATTCCTAACATAGTGATGATTGTTTTCACGTTGCTTCTTGTTGGTGAGATTCTTGCAAGTCTACAAACACAGGGATTCGACTGGAAGTAACTTCAACAGGCTGCTATGTAGACATTTAAATAAGAGCGAGCGAGGCATTCAACAAAATTTCACACTGATCCCTAAAATATTCACGTGCTTAACTGTAGCTCATTCTTAACAATCTAATTTAAATGCTTTGTGATTTAGATTTGCATAAGAAGCAATGGTTGGTTTCCTGTACCGTGCCAGCAAGTACCTGAAACCCTCTGCCAATCTCTACATTTACAAGAGACCAGGCTGAAAATGGAGTACTGCTGCCATATATGGGAATGTTCTGCCCAATCTTCACTTACCACTCTTGATAGACTTGAAAAGCATCAAAATTATTTTCCACCCTAAAATCCCTTTCCCACAGATGAAATGTCGCAAGCCTCTCGCTGCTCTATCACTATTTCTCAGATGAACTACATTTTTTAGTTTCACAAGTTCTGACCTTCACGGTTAAGATCTGCCATGCCACGCACCTTGTAGCAAGCCACCCTTATTCCTTTCATATTCCTTTGGTAAGATGTGAGTTCCACTTGAACAAATGCTTCTCCCGAACCACTGCTTTGTGGAATCGTCTCTCAGAAGCATGCTTCTCTGATCTCTACAATCTTAACCTGTTCAAGTCTAGAGTTAACCTTTATCTTCCACATATATTCACATAAGCTGTGCCTCTTACTCTGTAACCCTCTACCTTGAGTGGATCTCTGGTCTTGTTTGGGATGAACATCATTATAAAAATTAAAAAAAAAAAGCCAAATTTGCAGGAATGCTATTGTTTTGGCAATTCTTTAGTCAAACCCATCAATAACGGAAGAAAATGACACCATTTTATTAAAGATTGCAGGAGAATTAATTTCTGATACCTTGCTGATAGTTATGCTGTTAAATAGTCTGCAAGGCGTGTATAATGGTTTATAACTTGAAAAGAATAAGAGGTTTAGTGAACTTAAAATTGCATGGCAAAGCTTGGAGAAGATGGAAAAATAGAGATTAAGGGATGAAGAAAATATATTAAGAGCAGAAGCATAGTATTAAAACACAAAAAGGGAAAACTAATTACTTATGTGAATAGGGGGGTAAAGTTTCTTATTTGGATTTGCCGCTTTGATACATTCTCTGGAACTGTGACAGAATTCAGTCAATAGGGGTAAGAGCAATGCTATTCATGCTTTCAAGATCTATTCATCAAGGTTGTCCCCTTTTGTCCATGCTCTATGTTCTCACTCTGGAAATGCTCCTGTCCAAATGGAGGGCAAATCTAGTTCTATGTGAAATTATGTCGCCTGGTGCTACCACCTTGCCTAAATATTCAGCCTATAATGATTATATTTCTACACTTGTAATTGACAATGTCAAGATTGAAGAGGTAGCAAAGTCAAAACTAATTGCAATAAGTTTGTTGGTTTCTGTTTAAGGTTGTGGTGAAGTTGTTTTCACTACTTAATCATCACATCAGTTAAATATTCTAACTACTACAGCAAGAATTTACAATTTCTAACAGCAATAAAAACTACCAATGCCAGCTTTTGTCAAGTTTAGAATCTGTGACTTGTGTAATGTGCATTATCCATTTCATAAAGCAATACCTTTTTTATATCTTACTATTTCAGTCATACCAAGCCAACTGTCTACAACCATGTCTTGGTGTACATTACTGAAGAAGCACCTATAAAACCAGTTTTCACTTTTGACTGTGAAAGAGTCACTAAATTTTCATTATATAAGAACTTAATTTTACATTGCACACATAGGTAAATGAATGCCTACTTTATACTAACAAGATAATGGTTACAAGGCCTCTGTTTGGATGGTTTTGAGGAGTGTGGAATCACCACTTAATTGCTGTTGTTCCCAGGTCCACTCTGACCCGGGCTGGTAGCACTGGTTAGGGTTCCAGTTATGGGTAAATACTTAACCCCAAAATTAGGGTAAAAAAACTATGAAAGTATAAATATAGATTTTTATAGTAAAAAAAATACCGGCATTGCATTTTTAGAAAAAATATTGCTAGCAATACATTTGACTTGACAAAAATATGTCATTGAAACGTGATCTACAAACTGATTTCTTACAAAGAATGCATATTCATAGGAACCTATCCTAAAAATGTTGTAATCACTAAATAATTCATTGAAATTGATATGCTGTAAAACAAAATAAACCAAACTGAGATAATTGTAACACCCTGTTTGATCAAAATTCATTCTTTTTGGTGGTGAAACTAGACACAGACCTAGGCGATGTTATATGGAAGGTCATAAGCTACATTATCCAACAAAGAATAAATTTTATTTCATGAAATATTATATCTAATAATTTTCTTGGTTTCTTGATTGATTTGGAGTTTCGATTTGATAATGCCCTTAACTTATCTTACTTTAATCAAAGTGTTTTACTTTTTGACATTATATTGGGAATCATAAAAACAGTAATATATTGTTAAATCATACCACCAATTTGAAGTTTGATATTCAACAATTACGTCATTATTATAACCATATTTATGATATAAAAGCCAAAATTAATAATAAAGGAAAAACAATTTCAGAATTATTATGTGTCTCTGTAAATAATATAGTTTAAGTGTATTTTAGCTGGTCTTGTGCTAATCCTAAAAAGATAGTAAATGGAGCTGTCTGAAAATACACTATAACCAAGTGGTTCATTTAATCAAATGAAATAGATTCAGTATGAAAAGCTATAACACTCAATCCACAATATTTCAATTTAGAAGAAACACAGGCAACTATAGATCCCAAAACCTATATTTCTAGAACATTGCTTAAAATTCCTTGCTTCAATATCAGAATAAGCAATATTATTAGTATCTTTTAAGAAAGTATGGCTTTTAAAAATGGTTGCATGCATGTGTGTATTTTATGATGGGTGCATGTTCAATATGTAGACAAAGAAAATAGAAGCATACAAAATTTTGAATTTCTACTACAGACCATTTATTCTTTTTTTATGGTGATTGTAATAAAACAAAGTTTTCTATGTCTCTCAGGTATGTCTATTCTTTTTCTGGTTCAGAAGTTAGGGTAAGTAAGTATAAGCCTTGTATACATGGTCAAGCTCAAGTCAGCCTGGCACAGAGTTGGAACAACAAGAAGGTTTGTATTTACTTTATCACTTGGAGGTTTAAACATGGTTTGGGGATGTTGGTTTTCTTTTCCTTGGTCCAGAAGTTATGGTAAGTATAAGCATTGTTCCAAAAAGCTAAAGACAAACAACCAAAGAGGAAGCTTGACTTACTGCATACGTGGAGGTTTTTGGAAGACATGTGCAAACACCATGTGTTGGAAAGTGGAAAAAAAAAAAAAAAAAAAGAGTTCAGTTATCAGTGGACCAGGTTGGGGGAAACTGATGTTTCTCAGTGGGGAATATAATTATCACATGGTGTTATATCTTTGAGCAAGGAGGAGAAAGTGTGAGGCAGGAAATGTTTGCCTTTTTATAGACTTCAATAGCACCACCTAATGAAGTTTGACAAAATCAGTTGGGGCAATCATTACAGGTTTCTTAAGCATCATGGAAAAAGATAATGTATACAATGACGGTGTTGATAAAAAACGTGATTATAGTAGAATTAATGTGATTTTGACCAATAAAAGATCCAACATGCAAGAAAGATTTAAGTAGAGAAGAAAATGATATTAAGGAAAGAATCGTGTGTAGGGCATTAAATTGGTTGAATAAAGAGATTTTGTTCTTTGAGTGAATACATAAAATTAAGGTAAAATCAAAGATATTTCTTTTGTATTGTGTATAATTGTTTAAGAATAAAAATGGAAAAATAAAGAGTTTATAATGAAAATGTTAAAATGTCAAATTTTGTCCATGGCATATGGCAGGCACCAGGAAGGGGTGCTGAGGATATAGACAAGATGGTGGTGAAAAAGATTTTTCTACAAACTTCCTGACAGACATTCAAAATCAGATCCTAATGCTTTTGTGGGAATGGCCTTATAGAATTGAGATAAAGGTGAGAGCTCAAAGAGCAGGCCATTTTTGTTCCAGGATAAGAAGGTTAGTTGTAACATGGAGTTGTTTGCGACTGCATAGAAGACACTGATTGGTGCATTTAATAATAAATTAGTCTAAAGTAGATAACATTTTGTCAACTCGATAGAAAATTTAAACAATTTTCACATTGGCTGCAAAACAGAAAAGGTTGAACTCACAAGATTGATGTTAGTGACAATGAAGTAAAGGTCATGTAATTATAAGTTTAAAAAGCAGAAAAACAAAAAATGCAAAGAGAAATGCACACATGCAGGAAAAGAAACAAATAGACAAAGAACTGGTCAAAAAAAGCTCATTAAAGTTAAAAAAAGAAAAGAAAAAAAGACTTGCTTCAAAAGTTTAATAAAATGTAAAAAAAAAAAAAAAATCTATTTTAAATTGTATTTGTGGCCCACAAATATTTTTTCTGAACTTCCACAGATTAAAAGAAAAAAAAAAGTCACATGTTAGCATTGACTAACTGGTTGTAAATGCATGCATGCACACTGCATTTGAACATGCTTTCATGCATAAATATTTTAAGACTAATACAGTGGGGGATGTGTAGTATTTTATTATTGACAATGAACTTTCCACTTCTTCATCATTGGCTTAAATTTTGGTATTGGAACATCTGAAATTGTTATACTTGTTGTTGCTAATGACTCCTCATATGATTTCTCAGTTCAAACACAGAGGCACAGCTTTTTCAGTAAGTTTGAATATAGAATTCTGTTTCCTGGAGCAGGAGATCTTTCTGGCTCACTTGATGTGCAAATGGTGTAATGGATAATGGGTCTGAAGGAGAAAATCAGACAGCTGAGTTTGGATTTCAGTCAGGTTCATTAGATTCACTTGTGTGCAAATATCCTTAGTAAATAGTAGAACTTGTATCTTGAAAAATCATTTTTATTCTCAAAATATTGTTACTGCAATATTCACTTGCAAAAAAAAAAAAGAAAAGAATTTTACAATCCCAAAAGTTTTGGCTTTAAATAACCCACAATGGTTTGATGTGAAAAACAAATCAATCAATTGTGCCTATCTACTAGTAAGAATGGTTACCCACTACAGGGGAAATAGAGCAACTTGTGCAAATGAGGAGGTTAGAGAACTCTGTGTGTGTGTGTAGGGGGATGTATAAACCAGCAGCAGCACTATCTTGGCTAAGTGACCAAATTAATACAGATGCTGAGGTAGGTTTCAAAGAATCCTGTAGATTGAGAGTTAGATTTTCAACAGGAACATTCTTTCTTGAGCAAGTGGTAGAAAGATGACCAGTACCAGAAACTTTTGACCCTCAACATCCCAGAAGTTGTGAATGGCATTGATGGCTTTCCTATTATATATTGTCAAAATGCTATTCCCACACATCTGATTGGGACTTGCAGCCACTATTTCCTCATATTGGAAAAAAAAGCAACTAAATGAATTCCCAATATGAAGAAAGGGACCTCAAAATCTGTCACTTTGATATTTCATGTGAAATAAAATTTCCTTATTCAATCTTCTGGGGTGGGCAATAGAATAACAATTTTTATGGCCCACAGGATTTTCACCTCCATCCCTAGCAGCAACTTAATCACAGTCATTTGTGGGATTGAGAATCTTGATTTTTCTGTCAATCATAAAAATGGACACAGTTTTCTTTTCAATGGCTCTCAATTAAGGCAGATTAACTAGCAAACCATCCTTTTTAACTAGTGTTATACTCTGTTGAAATTAGATCTTTTTCTGATTCATTCTACTTCCTGGCTAGATGTGAATGCCATGAAGGCAGAGAACAAAAATAAAATTGTTTCCTGTGCATAGGCTCCAAGCATCACATCAAGTCCATGAAGTAAGCAGCCATAATGAAAGCAACACTAGCCAATTACAAATGTTCCTGCTGAAAAGGAGATGTCCCTGGGGACTCCCAGTTTTGCTTAAAAGCAGGTCTTCCATAACGACCACAAGCATTTGCAAGGTGGCAGGCCACCTGCGAGCACACAGGGTGCTGCTGTTGCTGCCGCCAACATGACTGCTCCACTCAACAACTGTTACCACTCCCAAGCTTGAATAACATCTGACTCTTCATACACAGAATCCAGAATATTATCTCAGCGTCATCACCACCCAGCTGCAAGCCTTCCACGTAGCCAATACCATCATCTCAGCAAACCCAATTCGCTACAGTGGCTGACTAATCAGCCTTGACACCACCAGGCCCAAGATGCCAACTGTCACAATTGATAACATCTCAATGTCGACACTATCTACAAAGAAAAAAAAAAAAAATTTTTTACCCAATATGGAACAATTTTTTTTTTTTTTATATTAAAACCTTCTATTGGATCTAGTAAGAACGGACAGCCAAATCTGAAGGCTCCATACAAAAGGATTTGACAGTGCATAGCTAACAACAAAACCCTCTTCCTTCTTGTGTATTACACTGTAAATTTGGTTGAAGAACAACATAAAAAATATGTTAAGCAAAGAATTTGTTTATTTTGGATTGCTTTATTTTTTTTTTTTCTGGACAAAGTTTAAATACAGTTTGCCCAATGTCATTTGAATGTTTTTGCTTTTTAATAAGATATTAGCAAACTCTGTTTAGAAGCCAGATAAATAGTCTGAATTGAAGAAAAAAAATAATTTTAAAGAACTTTTGGTTTTCAACCAAAACTGCATAAAAGAGAAATTGCTTCCCAGATGCACTCTCAATCCATGTTAAATAGAGCGATTAAATAAGTAAAATGTAGGGAAATAACTATTATTCCACTTCCAAAATTTTTAATGAACCTAAATATCTAAACATGTTAATCAAATTATTTATGCTTTGTTGTTATTGCCACAGTGTAGCCTTCATCAGGTGCTTGTTGATTCGGGTAACAGAATTTTGAACTGAACTTTTTATTTAATCTATGGGGGTAGATTTTTCTCATTCCATTGTCCATGTCTAGAGATATTTTGTCTTGTTTCTATTTAGTACTGCTCAGTTATTGCTTACCTAGTTTAAAACTGAGTTTAAGTCTGCAATACCTGGTCCAGGGATTGAACTCATATTTACAATGTTATCAAATTTAGAAACCAACACTTTAATCCACTAGGATAGTAGATAAGAGCATTTGGTGACATACTAATGCAGTAATGGCTCTCTCATTTCCTCTGCACAGGATAAAGACAAATTTCAAAAAAAATATTGAGAAAGAAGTCGATCCTGAGGAACACGAAAAAATTTGTGTAAATCTATTGTTAATGGCTTTCATTCATTATCTCATCCTGATATTGGATCATTTATAAATTTGATTAAATTTAGAAACTAATGGCAAAATATGGATAAATCTATAATTTTTTCATAGAGCATATATCTTGCTAACAATAAAAAATTATTAAAAACATAAAAGATCTGTCAAACTGTCCATATAGATAATATCAGACCACTGCCTCTAGTTTGCAATGATTCAGACCCATATTTAAGCCACTCAGTATTTTAATAATGTATAGAGGATACATTGGCTTGAGACTCAACCACTGAAATTATTGCACAATCAGTAATTTACTTTTGTAAATAGATTTGCCATATCTGTCACACCTCCATGTTGTGACAAATATGGCAAATCAATTTGAAAGTGAGTTGTTTTTAGAATGATGAAAAATTGTTGGTTTTCATAGATTGAAAATGACTGCTTACCACCTACAATATGACATTTCTAATAAAGAGTGTAGAGAGAACAATTAAAACAATTATAATTCATAAAGAAGCATGGCTCTCAACATTACCAATTGTGTACACAATGAATCTGACTTTTTATCTCTTTTGTGCTGTAACTTCTTCAATATTTAGTTCCTCAACTGTTGATCAATCCATCTGATACAATGAAAGAGGATTCAGTAAACAGTGAGTTTATGAAGACTACAAAAATTTAACTAGCTAGATGCAACTGTTTCTTCTATTCTAACATTTTATTTCCTCACACTTCTTGCCTGTGGAACTCCCTTTTGATTTCTTGCTTCCCTGACATGTACAATCTTTCAAAAATTTAAATACAACATCAATCATCATCTTCTGTCCTCCAGAACCCTGTTCCTTTAATGTCCTTTCCCCACTAAAGTCTCATTCTTTTTCACTCTCTGTAGACCCCTGCATCTTAGTGGCATTATCACCTTGCTTGGAGTGAAATGATAAAAAAAAAAAAAAACTTCTCATGCTTTTGACCTCATTATGTTATTTATAATTTAACTCATACCTCGTGATAAAGTATAGCTTTGGGTGGATCATACAAGGAAATCTTTGGAAATGCACCATACAAAATTCTACAGCATTCAACATGTTGGTTCCAATCTACACTAGGAATGACAGCAAAACACTTTCTCCCTCAATTTATAGGCAGAAGCACACAAATGCATGTTGGGTTTTTTTCCTAGCCAATAATATAGGTCAATTCTCGGTATAATCTGACAGCCCAGGTCTTTTCTTGTCTTGAAGTCAGAACACTGCATTTGTTAATCGAAATCTGCTCTGGTGTGTCAACTTCAATTCTCAGTTTGTGAACTTTTTGTCATGTTACTGTTGCTTTGTCTTATTACTGTTAATTTGCCTTGCATATTTTCTTTGCTTGCTTTATATTACTTTTGCACTTTTCTTTTTCTTGTTATTATTTATTGCAAACTTTGTCAAATCTATTGGGCAGTTCTGACATTTACTTATATTTAAATTTTGCCACTTACCTTACACGACAAAACATTTCGTCAATAAGCTAATTGAGCAAACTTTATGTCAAAATATTAATAAATAAAAAAGATAAAAATGCCAAATTTCCTGTACTAGCTGATGCATCTATATATTTTAATTATTCATTTTATCATAAAATAAAAAGTTTTGGTTTTGGCTAATGAAAGTTTACAGGTTGATTGTTATAAACAAAGTCTATCTGAAATGTAACAGGCCTGGGTGTGCTATGTGAGCTATGGGTAAAAGGGGGATAAGCAGATTGCATTATCATCTAACATAATATCTTGGGAGTATATAACTGTAATCTTAGCTTCCTGAAACCATTGCATTATTTTCATATGCCAGCATCTGGCAGTTATTGGCTGAGAAGAAAATCACTGTACAGGAAAAACCTCCCTATTCACCTGATCTTGCTTTGTGTGACATTCTTTTCCCCAAGCACAAGGGGATAATCAAAGGGACCTGTTTTGGAGGTGTGGATGCCATCAAGAGGGCCGTGATGATGGGGCTGACGGGCATCCAAGATGAATCCTTCCAGACGTGCATAGAAGTGTGGCAGAGAAGGATGGAAAATGCATTACTTGAGAAGAATTACTTTGAAAGGGAAACCATGTAATTTGTTGTTTGGAATTGAAATAAATTAGTTGTGACACCAGTTCTGTTACTTCTCAGACAGACCTTGTATATTGATATGTTACATATATTGAAAATTCAAAATGGCCACACTTTGCTTTCACCATAGCCACTAATCTGTTCTCAACTGAAGTACTGAAGTCTTTTTATCACCTCTTTGCTCAAGTTTTTCACGTTTGATACATTTGAGTATGAGATACATGAAACATTACTTTCCAATACGGGCCACATTGCGACGTCCATAGGATTAATGTCAGGGTTTGATGGAGACCAAATTGGCTTGTCAAAGAATCTACAGAAATGTCTCTTACACAAGTTCTGCATTTATTGCATGTGCAGGAGTGACATTTTGAGTGAAGGCCTAGAAATTTTCAAATGTGGCTGACAAACAGTGTAAGATATCTCTCCAACATTAGCTGTTAAATTCTTACTTCACTCCTTCTTTAATGAATACTAAAGGTGATTTCAAACGATCAGAAGCGTAAACCATGACATAAATTGGTTTCTATTGATTGAAATATATTGACACCTTCAAAAGTATTTCCTGGTGAAGTGGCACGAGTCCTATTATTTTGGTAGTTGATCACAGCTTCCACAGTGAAAAACATTGTGTCTGACAAAATAAAGACTGTCTGTGGCATGTTACATTTTCTCCCCTCTGCCAAGATATTTTTGTTTGGAGGCGCACTGTTTTTGTTTTGTTGTGATTGAATCTTGTATGGTTTTAGTCCTAAATTCTCTTTCACAATGCTATCTAGTGACCTATCCAAAATATCCAGTCCTTTTGCCAAATTCTTCATGCTTCTTCCTGGGTTTCTCTTCTTGATGGCTTCAATGGCTCTCCTGGTATGAACTGAATGGTTTCTTCTTGGAATTGGATTCCGTGTAGTTCTTTGCTCCTCTTGAAACTTTTTTCACACATCAAAAACAGTTTTTCTGATCCAACTCTTTTATCGCCTCACAATTCTTTATACCAGCCATTTTCAATGCAACAAATTGATCATGCTTTGTTTGAGACGTCATAATTAATTAAATTGTAAATAATAGACCAAAAGAATGTTAAGAAGCTTTATTGTTGTAGGGAACGAACTGATAACCCTCAGTATACAAAGAACTGATACACCTCTATTAAATGGACTGTTCCAATAGGAATATAAGCATCTATGATTTTGGTCTCAGTGGGACTTGCTTTCCAGCTTCAGATGAACTTGTAAATATCTACTTGTATTATTCTTGTCTAAAATAAACTTTTATACTTTATAAGTTGCCATTTTAGTTATTATTTCAATAACCACTCTGGACAACATTACAAAACTTATGCAAAATTTGAAAATACTTGTATGGCAGAAACATCTCATTAAAACCAAAGAAAAGAGTACTGAATTGTTATGTAATATCAGTCTTCCTATATGGCAGTGAATGCTGGACAATCTTCTCACAGATGAAAAAGAGACTTGGAGCAGCAGAAATGTGGTTCTACAGGAGGATACGTGAGCAACGACAAAGTTTTAGAGACAATGGAAACAAAAAGGACCCATATACTTAACATCAGAAAGAGAGATTTCAAATTTCTAGGGCACATAATAAGGAAAGAGGGCTTGGAAAATTTGATAGCCCCAGGGCAGATTGAGGGCAAATGGGACAGGAAAACAGCGCATAACCTACTTGGTGAGATTAAGTGAACAGACAGCAGAGCAGGGCTTGGGAGAAATGACCAAAATACAAAATGTATTAAGAGCTACAAGGGACAGGAAGTTGTGGAGAGCCATGATCGCCAACATTCTAAAAAAGAACATGGCACATAGAAGATTGTGATATTTTGAACGGGGCTAGCCTTGATTTTCTCTTTTAGGTCAACCTACATTAGATCGGGGTGGTTTCCTGCGGAGCCCTCCCCTTGGTTAGATTAGACAAGCCTTAGTGTACCTAGTTAATGTAAGTGTTGTTCCTGGCCTGTTCCCAGCTGCCTCTTTGGTTATGATTCAAGTCAAGATCCCCCCTCCCCCCGTTTGTTTTGGCCTTTTTCATCTCGACTGGGTCAACTTTATATTTTCCCATGCCCGTATTATTTTTTATCCTTTTCCCACACCCGTAGTGAGAGATCTTCTTGATTTTGTCCCATGGGCAGAATACAGTGGCCTCTCCTTTTTGAGGGTTGGACAGGCTCTACTAACATCAGTTATGTTTAATTTGATTTGTGTTAATATTTCAATTTGTTACAGGGTCATCTCCCTCTCCTCTTATTTTTTCATCACAGATTTTATATATATTTCACTATCATTAAATTTTTATTCCATGGGGCACATTTTGTAGGTCCCCCTAGAGGGGATGTGGTATTATGGTGCATGGAGGATTGATTGGCGATGGACGAGTTCTTGTGGTGAATGGGTAAATTATAATGAGTGAATGGGTCGTGAATCGGATTAGCTAGGTATAAGATTGTCAGTGTGAACCAGCCTTAACCCCTTCCCTTTTTTGGCTTTGTGCCACAATTATGTAATTTTTACATAATAAATATCTAGAAGATTATGATGTTTCAATTTGTTTAAGTAATGGCTAAATTTTTATGTTTAAGTAACAGGTAAATATTTATACTGTACCTGGTAGATTTTATTTAAAACTATGATGGTTTATGTACTGATACTAGTGTTCTGAGACAAACAGGTGACATTGCAATTCTGAGATGAAAATTATTACTCGTTTCAGTAATTTAAAATCATCCAAGACATCAGCTCTGCAAAGATGAATAACTTGGAAAAATATTTTTTTTTACTATTAGTAATCGTATAGAAATATAACTGTTGGGGTAATATTCAAAATTAAATAATGAAAATAGATAATATGTAAAGGTTTCAAAAGTATGTAAAGAAAGAAAAGTCATACAAAACAGTATCAATATGCTCACAATCAAAATTGTAAGCTCTAGGAAAAATATGCCAAAAATATTAAACAATCAAAATTTGCAGATGTAGTAGAAAACAAAACGCGAGTTATAAAAAGAATTTTTTGCCAATCACTGTTGGTTTCAGAAAATTTGAAAACCTTTATATTTGCATCTCCCAAAAACAGTTAAATACAAATGAGATTTTGTAATCTGCAACTCGAAAATGCCAGCTTGTCTACTGAAATCTCTGACAAGTGACTGCTTTTAAGATGTAAATGAAGTGACTAGAGATTACAAAAAAAAAAACCCCAAGAACAACAAACTCACTGAACACAGAAAGAACATAGCAGCTTCTTTAAGTTAATAAGCTTTTCTCCTGTAAAGAATGAGTAGTGACATTTACTAGATGTATGAAAGTTTTCTACACTAGACACAAATCCATTTCAAATAAAACTATTTGGGGCACCTAGTAAGGAAAGAGGGCTTGGAGAATTTTACACTCACAGGACATACTGAAGTCAAGAAGGACAGAGGGAAGCAACAAATAACCTACCTAATGTTGTTATATAACGTATATAGTTCCACAAGGTCAATTGAAAGCAACAAAGTACAGCTAATGAGGCAAAAAGAGAAGATATGTTAAAATAAAATTCTTTGAATTATTGATATAAAGAACCAAAGCAGAATGTTTCTTTGTGGGCAAGGGAAGCAACCTAGAAGGTGAGGGAGTTGATATAGCTTAACATTGAAGCTTGTGTTGGTTTGGTGCACTGAAGCAATTGGTAGTGACAGACTGCCTACTAGTCCACAACTGCCTTGAGTAATGCAAGCAAGTACTTTTAAACAGTCAGGGTGGATGCATGACTTTTTCTTTTTTTTTTTTGTCATGCTTTTGCTTTAGCAGCTACATTTGTATTTTAGGGTGGAGGATTTGTTTTGTGATCCAGGTCTGATGCTCAGACTCCCTGATTAGAGAGCAACATTTTCATTTTTAATTTTACTTTTGTAATGTTCACATCAAGCTGACAGGTTTTGATGTGCTGTGAATCAGAAAGCGATCTAATTTGAAGCAGCAACAAGCTAGTGTAAATGAAGAATAGAGAGCGGGAAGGATAGTATAAAAAAAACAAAAAAAAACAAACATTGCTAAGATCTACAAGGATAGGAAGTTGTAAAGAGCCATGATCAAACTCTCTGACAAGCTTGTGTAAATGGATGGCAGAACAGGGACTGGGAAGAATAGTTGAAAGACAAACATTAAGAGCTACAAAGGTCAGGAAGTTGTGGAAAGCCATAATTATCCACATCCTGAAGAAGACTACAAAAATATACATCCATAAAAATCAATTTATGTGCAACTTTTTTATAAAAAAATTGACAAAGATATGAAAAAAAGAAAGAAAAATCAAACTAATTTTAATGACCAAAAAAACGGATTTGCTGAGAAATATTCTCACAAGCACAAAATATGACACAAGATTAAGTTTAATGTTGCACCCCATATGCGTATATGTTGGTAGAAGTAAAACATTGTGCAGATACCTGGAATTGGCTTTTATCCTGAAAAAAAATTTAGATAGTTACCAATCAAATGGATATATGTATTCTGAAATGTAAGCAAAAAAAAAAAAAATCAGAAAATTAATTGATTTTAAAAAAACCTTTCAGCAGTTATTCATTAATAAATGAATTATATACTCAATAGGTTATTTCATTAGAAAACTTGTTCAAAATATTTTTATTTTCTGGTAAATCTCATCTCCCTCCCCCCCCCCCAATATATCATGTGCACTTTTCAATTTCGAGAGGATCTATAAACCTTTTTTACAGTTATATAAAGAAAAGACCCTACTTAATAAAAAAAAAATGATGCAACATCATGTGTAAACATACTGAAAATTTGTCTTATACCCTTACTTTTATTGTATTTTTTCATTTTACATATGTTAGATTATTTTTTGTATGGAAGTTCAAAAAGTAAATAGTAATATTGATATGTTGCAACTGCTATGTGGAAAATAATCTGAGAAGTAAGAGTTTAGGAGGGAAGAAAGGACAAAAAATGAAAAAAAAATGCCACTTAAGAGCCAAAAGAATTTCTTGAATGTCATGCTTCTAAGTTGTAATAGCACTTTTTCTATTTTATCAATTTTTTTATTAGGATTTATAAAGTTAGGGATAAAATAATGCCATAAAGAAGTTGTAATTGACATGAAAATTCTGTTTCTACAATGTTTTCTAATAAAAATAACCATCAATGAATAAGTGCTGAAAATCTCATTGTGATATCACTATTCCCTTATTATTTAAAAATTTTTTATCAATTTTTCCCATTTTTAGTAGCAATTTCGTTAATTTAATGAATCAGAATAATTAAAAAAAAGACTTAATCAGACAGGTAAGATAACATTAAAAAAAATAAATGCAATGAATTAAACTCAAAAGTATCATTTAACTATTTTTCCATTAATGTGTTTTTTTTTTTTATACTAATCTTATTCTAAATGTAGTATAAAAATAAAATTAATTTTCATAAAAACAGAATAAAAATTTAAATTCTTAAAATACTGGTTATAAAGGTTAATTTATTTGTGAACTCAATTTTTTTTATTGTTGCATTGTTGGTCCACTGTATTTAATGTTTTTTTGTATGGATTTTAAAAGTCAGGAGTGATAGTAGAAGACTACCATTGTTGACCTATGACCTGGATGATAGCTCCCCGGGATACTGTGCATAAACAAATGTTATTTTCACTATAAAAGTAATAATTAATTATACAAAATCCAGTTAATTAATCCTTAAATTTACTTTGAAACAAATCTCCAGGACAAATATATTGTATTCTCAAATCGATTTTTAAATTTGCTGTTTAGTTTACATTTTTCAAATGGAGGTGTGACTCTGCCAATGTTTTAAAAATATCTAAAAACTTTATTTACATATATCAAATTATTTTAATTTTTTGTGGATTAGCTTTTTGATGTTATCTTTCAAATAAAGTAAACCAAAGTTCAAGTTTTAAGATATTTAAATTATTTAAAATGCATTTCTCAGCTTTTTTTTTAAAACAAATTTATGATAGTATCGCGATGTACTGACTCTCAGTCACTGAATTAGGCCCAGAAGATTGGGTCTCTTTGAAGCTGAGATAGTTGCATTTCTGGACCGAGTGTTTCCCAACATTTTTGTTAAGGAATTAAGTAAATATGTCAGTTATCCTATTTGCTATTTCATTTCACTTAACTTTTTTCTTTTTTGCTTCATACTTTAGGGCAGTACTGATTTTTGGCATCGGACACACGAGTGATGGTTGAAGAAAAACTACAAGAAACAAAACAGGAAGGCGTGAGGCAGTTCAGAAATTTCGTACCTATCCCTAAAAAAGATTTTACTTTGGATTGAAATCAAAATAAACAGGGGGAGAGAGAGAGAGAAGAGAGAAAAAAAGAAGCTGTAAATTGCTCCATCATCCCCATTTTTGTATTGTGCTTTGGTTCAGAAAGCTATTCGTTTTCTAGGGTGACGTGCATTTATGGGCGCAACAACCAGTCTGTTTTTAAAATGATTATTAACAAGGTAAAAAAAACCTTATGCTGAAAATTAAAGGAGGACTTGAATTAACTTGGCAGCAATTTTTGGCTCACATTTATTAAAGGAAAAAAAAAATAATTAAAAAGCACGAGGCAATTATACACAAACTTTGTCAGAACTAAAAATTCGAAACTTTTTTACTTTTTTTAAACACGTGTTTTTTGCATTTCAACAAAATAAGGTGTTCAACTTCTTCAAAAAATAAATAATTGAGACAAAAAAATTCTACTACAATTCTCCAACATAAGATATCCGTGTAGAATTGTGGGAAGAATAAAAAAGCACGTAGACTTTCTTCTTTTGGTAAAGAAAGAAAGAGACATTTTTCTCTGACACTGACATTCTAAGTATCAGTAGTAAAGTGGTGGACGTATATTTTTCTCTCTTTCCTCAAACATTACAATACATCGAGGCCTACCTCATCTTTTGTCTTTTTAAATAATAAGCACTATCAGATGCTGTGACAATAATTGTTTATTGATTATAGGAACACTTATAGGCACATATTTCATTTACTCAGGACATGAGAACTTTTTCGTCTGCTTTTTGATGTTGAAATTAATGAAATATTTCTTTCAGAAAGAAGTTCGGAGCTGTCGAGCTACAAAATAAAATGTACAAGTAATGTACTACTACTTAGACTTCGTGTATTAAGAATAACTTTAGGATAATTCAGTTACAAAATCGATAATTTGATAATTGCAAAATATTGTTAAAATTTAAAAAATACCATTAGTTTTCTTTTAATTTTTCATGAATTGGATTTTTTCTCTTTGATAAGAACTGGTGAAAAATTGAATATTTTCTAGTTGAAATATTCTCTAGTCATTATTTCGCAACAGAAAAATAAAAAAGGTAAAAAACATTTTTTTTTTTGCTAGAATTAAGAAGTTTCTCATTAAAATCAATGACATTTTTCTGATTGAATCACTATTTTCCACCTAACAAAACTTAGCAAGGAAAGCCACGCCGATCCCAAATTGCATCAAAAAGAAACAAAAAAAAAAAACAAACTCACAAAAACCGTCACGTGGTCAACACGTCATTCACTGGTAAATTCAGAATTTTCTTTCTTACCTCGTCGAGGTATTCATCATTTATCTCTCAACTGCAGCAGACAAATTTAACACATAATACTCCTATATACTAAACAGGGGACAAGAACATAAGACATGGTCGAAAAGTCCGTTGCTGCCAATGGTGGCAGCAGCGGCGGCGGCGGCATTTGCGGAGGTGGATCCAAAGAAAATTCCTCTCTTGTCAGTGGATCATCGGAACCTGTGAAACTCAAAAAAGAACTCGGACTTTTTCATGGATGTTGTTTTATCATAGGAATTGTTGTAGGTTCAGGCATCTTCGTCTCTCCAAAGGGTGTACTTTTGGAGACTGGTTCGCCCGGCTTGTCTATTATAGTATGGGCCCTATGCGGTATGATGGCTCTCGTCGGGGCCATGTGCTATGCAGAACTCGGAACTTGCATACCAAACTCCGGAGCTGATTATGCCTACATAAACAATATATACGGTGGATTCCCGGCCTTTCTTTACCTGTGGGTTGCCAATATAATTGTGATACCAACTGGTAATGCTATTACAGCACTTACTTTTGCCAACTACATTTTGAACCCATTTTTCCACGATTGCGGTCCCCCGACTAAAAGTGTTACTGTGCTTGCTGCGACATGTGTAGGTAAGTAATTGTAAAACACCAGTTAAGAAAAATGAACACACACGTTTATTTATATTCTCTTCTTTAACGCAATTTTTGTTCATTAAATGCTGTCATTATTTTTAGTAAATTTGTTCTCAAATTGACCATGCTTTATTTTTCCCTCCATCCGTATTTTCAAATTTTTTTTATGACATCTGCTGGTTTTATTGCGTAAGCCAATGTAAATAATAAAATAAGGTAATTAAAAAGGGTAAAATAAAAACGAAAATAAAATTAAAAAAAGAGTTAAAAATTACTGAAATTAATAGCATTAAAGTTTTTTTGTTTTTTTTTATGAGAGAAAAATAAACTGGGCAAATTTTTTAATTATTATTTCAAGCATTGTTTTCTCTTTTTTTTTTTATTTTTTAGCTTCGGTATGTTAAGTTTTCCGTCAATTCAGTCATCATTTTCACTTTTTTTCAGTCACTACACGTGGCCGCTATAGGCGTTAATTCTTTAAAATCATTTGTCCGAGTAAGTAATTTCTGAACAATGAAATATTGAGTAAGTTAGGGTGATTGGCTTCTCTTATTTATTTTAAAACAAAAATAGTTTCTGTTTAAATATTCGAAATTGAGCTGTAATTTTTTTTTCTGGATTGGAGAATGTGTGTTTCTATTTCTCGTCGGGTTCATAAATGCTACAGAAATATTAAAAAAAAACCCAAAAAACAAACTAAATAATAATCATTTGATTTTTAGTTAAAAAGAAATGCCTTCTAAGCTAGTAATATTCATATTTATTAAAAATGTATTTAATCAATTGAATTATTAAAAATAGGCTGATTTAAAAAAAAAAAAAAAATTAATGAAATACGAAAATAGCTTTTTTTGTTTATAGTTTCGTACAAGTTATAAAAACTCGTTTATTAATCTGCTGTTTCTAGCTTGTTTTATTTTATTTATTTTTTTCATTGATAAAAGATGAAAATAGACTTTAAGCTGAAGAATTTAAAATTAAACATTTACAAACTGCCGGTCCTACAGGGGAAATTAAAATTTTCGTGTCCGTGCGCTAACTGTCCTAAGTTTTTAAGCTCCCAACAATATGAGAGAAGCATACTGTCTTTTTCTTTATTTCTTCGGATAAAGATTAGCATTTAAAATCGAGAAACCCTACCTTGAAAAAAATCTTCATGGATTGATGCTATGATGACTATGTTTTTACGTTTTTCTTGTAGTTACATTTTTAAGTTACTAATAAAAAGTAAAATAAAAAAGGAAATCTGTACAAGTGCGTTACTTTTTATTTTTATTGTTGAAAAAAAGAAAAAAAAAAAGTTTCGCTTCTTACGTGAACTGACTTGAAAAATGCGCATGGTTGTTGAATACAAGATTCTTTAATTACCCTGCGTTCGGTTTAAAATAAAAAAAAATTCTAAAATGAAAATGTTTTAAAGTAAATAATCAAACTTTGGATATTTAAAAAAAATAATTTGAGTATGCAAATGAAGTTTTTAGGCATTCATTTAAAAAAAACAAAAAAAAAACGAAAAATCAAAAAACATTGGCATGTTCACAAATCACTCATCGATACACCGTCATTGCGTCATAGATTAAAAAAAAACCCAAAAAAAACTGTAAACAAAAACTTTTTTAAAGCTCTTAGAAATCCAATATTTTCCCGAGTGATGTGTTTTAAAGTCACTAAATTTCAAGATTAAGTAAAAGAAGAAATGCTTACTTTTAAATGAAAATAACGTTTATTTACGCGCGGTAACCTGTGATGCCATAGGACCTGCCATAGGTCAAAAACAGAAGGTGTGTAATTTCACCTCTGACTGAAAAAAGTCGCGCGAAATTTTAAAAATAAAAATTAAGGAAATACGGAACATCAGCAGTACAATAATCAGGAAATTGGTATTTATGTTTAAAAGTAAATTATCTTTGTTATAACCAATGGTTTCTTTAAGAATATAATTTTTTTATGCTTTTAAACTTAGCAGAATGAATGATTTTAATTTTTATTAATTATTAATAAATGTAAAAAGGAAATCTGATGTTATAAAATATTTTATTGTATCCAATGAGGTCTACTTTTTAATTATTCTGAATTTAATTGAATTATCATATATATTATTCTTCCGATAGGTAAGAGCACAGTAGTCAAAGAATTATTTCTTTTTCAATATCTGTACCAAAAAAATAATCTAACAGTTACAATTACAATTCTTTTTTTTTTTTTTTTAAAAAAGAAAAAAAAGGTTACACTTGAAAATGACCTTAAACTTTACATTTTTTTCAATTCTTCATCAAATATCTCTTTAGGAAAATCTTGTTATGGACAGTGACAAGATGAATTTGAAGTTCAGAATCACATTGAAACATTACAAATAATTTTTTTTTTAAATTAAAAAGTACACACGAAATATTAAAAGGGGTGGGTGAAGCAAACTCCCCTCTAAAAAAAAAAAAATTTCCACAACATTTTCTAATGAGATAATCTATTCTGCATGCAATTCTTTTATTAATGAAGAAGTGCTGGAAATTTCATTTTTAATTAGATAATTCCCTTATTTTTTTTTTTTTTTTTTTTTTTTTTTTTTTTTTTAAATCGGGTAGCAAATTTTGGCTATAATTTCAGAAAAAATACATCCATTTGGTGGTACCTATAATCTTCACATAAAAAATATTTTTTTTTTATTCCTAAAACTGTGACTATTTTTTGCCTTGGCAAACTACAAGAGAAAGAACATAATACTCTGCAATATTATACATCATACAGATAGAATAAAAGAAAAGATGTTTTACATTCAGGACAGTAACTACCACTAGTGATCAGTGTATTTAACTATAAATCTTAATAGGATAAAAAAATGATTTTGTTTCCGAGTTGAAACCCATTGCCTGTAAGTTTCTTAGTAGAGATTGAACTTTTATATAAATTAGTATAAGCTTTCTTTGAAGTATAAATTAGTGCAGTTAATGTTTTTGAATAGCAGAATTGACAAATGAATTGGAGTTTTTCTTGTGGCTTCTCTTGCATAAATACATTTGTGAAAGTTTTCCATTGAACATTCAAATCCAGAGGAAAAGGATTTAGTAAAAACTGAAATGTAATTACCAGCTTAAAACTTATAATATCTAGTGAAATGCCAACACATACTATGATGATGATGAGTGTGAGGGGGTGGATGGCCTCGTGTCAATAAAGGTTGTTTTTTTTTTTTTAGTCAGTGAAGGCAACTTGGAAGTCACATCTAGATACTTGAGAACACCCTCAATTGGAAACTAAGTGAACTTAGGTTCCTTACTTGACTTAAAAGTATTTGTAACTGCAAGGTTATTGAAACCTGTCAATATATTGCACACATTTGGCTGTAGTGCATGTGCCAGGTATGCCCTTATCAAACTGGGTGTCATGATGGGTACATTGGTGTTTGTATATTTGTACCCCATTGCCACTTCATTAGCATGCCACCCTCACACTCAATAATGATGATGTGTAAAAGATTACAAATTAGCAACAATTTCTTATTTTCATCTGGTAATGAGGACCAAATTTTAAGCTACTAAATTATGTGATGAGGTAAATAACATGATTATTAGGTCATTTTCTTAGCTGCTACAACGTCTGATTAGCTTAGAAAAATATTTTAAAATTTGATTCTCATTAAACTGTGCCACTGGAATAAACCTTTAAAAAAATGATATTCCATGGTAATTTTTTGCAACTAAAATAAATGTTGTCACACTATTTATTAAATCTAACTTTAAATATCTTAGGAAAGTTTCCCCAGCAACTGGTTTTAAACAATTTAAATGCTTTCAATAACATAACTGAAAACTTTAAAATGTTGCCAGTTGATATGCAACAATTCTGTTTCAAGATCAAACTTTATTTTGTAAATAAAGATAAAAAGAAATCATCTTAAACATTTCGGTGTTTGTCAATCTTGGAGATTTATAAGTTTTTCATCTAAAATCTTTTGTAGTCTTAAATGAACATTCCTTTTTCTGTATTATTGATAAACTAAAATTAATTCTGAAAGACTAATTGGAAATTCATTTTAATATTTTATTAAATGATTCAATTTCTCTTTTTAAAATCTGTCAGTCATTGAATCTTTCTGCATATATCATCTTCTGGGTCATCCTTTGAGTTGGTTGACATTTTAAAGGTTTTTCAGTTGGATCCCAATAAACACTCTTGTTATGTTGTTTGCATCGTCATTATTATCATTATTAATGTAATTATTTTACTGTTGCACATTGACATAGCCAATAGAAATTTTTTCATAAATGTTCTTTCAAGTTTCTTGGTGCTGTCTCAAGCACATTTTTTTTTTTTTTTAATTTTTATTATTATTGTCTAATATTTTGATACAAATGAATTAGATTGTTTGACAATCACACTGATATGATGACAATTATTTTCATGAAAATTAAATGCTTCTTGAGTTAAACATAAAACCTATTGCTAACAATTGCATAAAACCTATTGCTAACAAGTACATAAAACCTATTGCCTCTCACACATATACATCTTGTCAGTTTTGATGAATACCTTGTTTTGCAATAAAAATTTGAATAAGTTAAAATTCATTATGCTTTTCTGTCAAATTATCTTCAAAATGTACCAAGATAAGTTCATTAGAAAACATTCAAATCAATGCTTTGTTAAATATTTCTAAATTTATTTTGATATAGTAATATTTTTCGTTTGCTAGGTGAAATTGTTGTAAAAATGCAGAAATAATTTGTATATTTTAGGCTTCCATAAGCAGGGGAGGCATACTCCATAAAGACATTGTCACATCCAGAACAAAGAGTGACATTTCTGTGACAGATCCAACAAAATATAAATTCTTCTAGGAATACAAAATTAATGGTGACCACTTATCAAATTGTCCAGTGGGATGTTAGCCAATAATACTAGTTGGAAGTCAGCCTTTAACATTGGATAGCAAAAAGCACAAAAACAGAAAATCATTTTGATGATAGAAAAACAAAACAACAAAGTCTAAATATATGTCAAGGCAGTTTGCTGCTTTTAACACCTCGAAAAGAAATACTGATGAAAAGTATGCATCTGCCAGAATATTAATACATACAAATAATTCTGCTGAGCAGAAAACACTTTTCAACACATAACTACACTTCACCTTGACAATTTTGTTGAAATCCTATCATGTCCCTTAATATGTCTTATGATAAGTTAACTGGCAGATAAAAGTGTTGGTTAAATGTTCATCTGGTTTCTTGGAATATGAATTCAATTCTTGGCACAGCAGAGAAGCAAATGGAATAATTTCCTGGGAAGGATACTCTGTGTGATAGGAATAGGAATGAGAACTATGTTGCAAATTAAAGAGTTCCCTTTAACATTCTTGGAAGGCTCTGTGTAATAAGTGGGAGGGGGATATATTGATCAAAATGTCATTTGCAAGTGATTGATGTGCTTTATTTATAGCTGATCAACCCTTTTGTGGATTATTTAAAGCTGAAACATATTTTGGATGGTAGAAGGTCGTTTACTGTACTTGCCATTTCCAAGTGAAACTCCATTTAACTTTGGTGATCTAATAAGAACTGATATTTCCAGTGTGGACCAACTGAGCAAAGTGATCCAAACACCTCAATGTATTCATTAGTAACAATGCTTTGTCTTGGAACTTCAAATACAAATTGATTTTACTTAATTCACTAAAAAGAAAACAGAATTGGAGATGATAAAAAAAAAAAAAATTGCTCACAGAACTCGTCTGTATTTCCATTTGAAGCAATACAAATACTGCTTAGTATTAGGTTGGTGCAAAAATAATGACGTAATAGTGTCGTTTTTTTGAACGTCAAAAAACGACATTATTACGTCATTATTTTTGCACCAACCTAATATTAAGAATCAATCTCAGTTATAGAAGAGAATTACAGAAAAAAAAAAATATACATATAATGAAGTCAAACATTTGAACAGAATGTAACTGGAGATGCTGTCATTTATCACCTACCATTGACATTTTTGGATGAAGTGATGCCCAAAACAAGTGTCATTAGAGTAGAGAAAAGGAGGAAGAAATGAAAACCTTGATTTTGATTTTACAATTATCTTGCATTAGTCCTATCTATCATAAAGGTTAAATGTTGATAATTTCAATTCTATGGCAGAGGAATACATGTCATTTTGATAAGCAAAAGCAGGTATATTAATTACAATACTTTTGGGTTTCTTGGTACAGTCTAAGTGGGGCGGGGTAGAGATATTTTTGTTTATACATAAATTAAACTTATCAGTTCAATAAGGAAATTATCACCAATAGTTAAAAAAAAAAAAAAAACATTCATTTAAGTGAGAGAAAAATGTGAAAACTTTTTGGGAACAAACTTGGCATCATTGTTTGGATAATATGGTTTTTCTCTTAAGGCCAAGTTTAATGAATTCTGAACAAATTCCAAATTTTGTTTGGACAATTAAACCTCTCTTTTGTGTTCTTGGTGATGCTAACACAATATTTTAAGCTATTCTTCATCAGGTATTTTTAAACCATAAAGAGGAAAAACTTTATACTGAATTATTTTTTTTTTCTTTTTGAAAATTTTTGTTTTAGACAAATCAAATATTTGGAAATATATTTGCACTCAGATTATTTACATGATTCTGTGAAACTTGAGATCATCAAAAAGATTATATATAAAAGAAACTGATTCTAAAATTGATTGTAGTATTAAAATTATACAGTTAACATAAGTGTAATAAACTTTTTTTTTCATATTTCATTGTTTAGGGTTGTCACATTTTGAAAACTGATAGAGAGAATTTTGGGATCTTGGTAAATACTGCAGTTTGAATTTTAATGAAATTTATATGTCTTATCATTTTACTTATTTGCTTAAAGATGTCATCAAGAGTAAATTATTCAGTAAAGAAACCTCTGGAATCGATTAAGTAAATATATCATTAATACTATTATAAGATTTAACGTAATTAATTTGCAAAGTTTATTATGATGTAGTGAAAACTGAAAACTTAAGTTATTCACGTTTGAAGGATCAGTTCTTTTCATATACATTTTTATTTTATAATATTTTTATAAGAAAAAAGGCTTTTCAATATCTAATAAAGTAAAAATAGAAACAACTTTTTAAAAAATCATTTGTATATCTTTTACAGATTTTTGTTTTTTTATTGTATATTTAAACTTGAAAATTCATCAAAAATGTGATCTATTCGATGTTTAATGCTTTTTTTTTTTTTTTGTATGGTCTATTCGAATTTTTTAAAATATAAAACATTGTATAAGGATTAAACCAATTTCTACAGGTGTATAAACAAGTGAACCCCACCCCAAACACCTAAAACTGATGAGGATACAAAAATATATATATATATATATATATACACACACACACACAGAACAACAAATCTATAATGAAATTATGAATGATATTGAAGAATTGTTATATTAATCTTACCTACTTAAATCTTATACTTTTCACAGTATTTTTTTTTTATATATATTGTCTTTCTCACTTTGAAAGTACTTTTGTAAAAAATTCTCTAAGAAATCACTTACAGATTAAAAAAAATCTGCCTAATTATTAAAAAAGAAAAAAAAAAGTGCCCTTTCAGGTGATTTAATTCAGGAACATGTCATATTGATTGCCAACTGTTCTCAAAGCACATTTTGCAAAAAACAATGCAGTCCTGCTGACCTTTTCTCAACTAACACACTTTGGTACTATTTCTACTCTATTAAAATGAAAGGTCAAGGCATTTCTTGATGTCACAAGTATTTAGCAGAAATTCTTCAATAATTAGAAATGATTCCTGTTTATCAAAAACACTTTTTTTTTATTTGCAACATACAAATTTTATAGGATTTCTTTGAAGAGTTAGCATGTTGATCTCACAAGCTATTGAGAGTAAGCATAATTCTTACTGAATGCTATAATAATGCTGTTGGTCTGATACATACATTGAATATTATATTGTAATATGTGTTTTTATTAGGTTGGTGCAAAAATAATGACGTAATAATGTCGTTTTTTGACGTTAAAAAATACGTCAAAAAACGACATTATTACGCCATTATTTTTGCACCAACCTAATAATATATTCTAATTCAGAAGTATTTTTTGTAATTTATCCGTATTTCTTCTTATTTAGTCTACTAAAGAACTTGTATGCTTTTATTTAGTGTCTTTTTCCAGCATAAGTAGAAATGAAAGAATTAGAAACCCTTTGTACCATTTAGTTTTGAAAGCTGGTCACCCAGCCTTCAAATTCACAAATTTTATTCTTTGCAGAAACACTGGAACATCTCAAAAGCTACAGAACCAAAATGCAAGATGCTTAATTGATATCAACGTCTGCTGATGTGTCAGATTGGAAACATCTTTTCCTGATGACAACAGATACTCTGGTAGGCAAATAGCATATCTTTTCAAGGATATGTATAGACGGTCATCATCACTGACACAATCTTAAATTATTTGCACACTAATATTCAGCTTTTTATTTTTTTAACTCTTAATTGCAGTTTCAAAAAAAATGTTGCTCTCAATTGTTTATACATAAAAAAATGCATCTATATCTGCAATATGTGCATATTATCTTGGCCAATACTTGGATTACACCATAGAAATAAATTTAAGACAAGACTTGGAAAATTTGTTACTTAAACCATACAATGTTAATTTGAAAGATGCTATGGTTTATTCATTGCATGTGGTAGTTTTTGTTAATATAGAATAAGATATTTTTAGAGTAAATGTTTGAGTAAAGAAAAAAAAAATGTAAATTTCACCATGTTGTGGTGGTGTTGATAAGGGTTAAAATAAAATTTGCCAAGTTTTTAATGATTATTTCATCTTGTTTGCAGCATTACTTGCTCTGTTGAATTTTCACTTTTACATTTACAACTGGATGGATTTTATGAAAAACTTACGCTTTAACATTTGTCTATATATATATATAGATTCAGAGATGATGAATAATCAGGAATTTCCCAAGAGAAACTTGCTCATTTTTTCATCATATGCTATAGCTATTTGCCATCATGGTCCCTGAACCTTTTGGAATCTGACTATTCTCAACCAGAGCTAGGATGACTTGGCCAGTATTTTAATCCCATAAGATTTCTGCATATGAATATTTGAATTATTAAAAATGTTTAAATTTTTGGTTGAGGTGTGGGTGTGGGTGGGGGGTGCTAAAAAGAAACAGAAATTAAATGGTTACATATGATTGTTTTGCTAATGTAAAGATGTATGTGCATCATTGTTAAAGACCTGATCATAAATAAGAGTTGTTATAACTGTGAAAAAAAAAACGAACTATTTTATAGATGCTTTTTAAAAATATGGAAACAATCCAAATATTGGCTTTTCTCTTTGTATGTTGAAAAAAAGAAAAAAAAAGTAGTTACCTCTGGTATAAATACCAATTCTTGTAGCCAACAAAGTATAGCAGTTTTGGGTTTTCCATTTTAATGTTTCTTGCACTACTGTCTTGGTTGTTCTATGGATTTTATCTGTAATTATATGAATAGTTTATTTACATGTAGATGACATTATATTTGTATTATGTATTAGTTATTCTTCAGATGAATTCATATTATGAAGAGGCCTTTTAAAGTATTTTTAACAAAACTGTTTAGAAAAGTTAAAAATATCAAAATTTAACAATTTTTTTTTTTTTTTAAGTAGACTGAACTTTTGACCGTTAATGAAATTACTTTGCTTAATAAACTTACTTTATAAGAAATATTTTATTCATGAGTGGATGAATAAATGGCCACTCGTATCCGAGGATGCCTGTTTACTAGGGCTGCTGGCCAATCCCTGTTCCTGACACCTGCTTAGACACATTTGTGTTTGTTCAACACCCATAGAACCCACCTGCAGTTATGTTGAGCAGACATTTGTGGGGGTGAAGCACATCATCTCGTGTGATCAACAGTCTGAACAAGACCAACATGCTCAAACCCTCAGTCATGATGACTTGTGACTTTGTGCTAGCATAACTATCGACAGCTCCCAAAGGGTTCCATCTACCAAATTTCATTCACGAGGGTTGGGCCAACCTGTATGGTTTTCAGACATGGTCAGATCGCCTCCTCCTATTCATAAGAAAAAAAAAACAAAAAAAAAACATTAATAGTAATTTTCAACTTTTAATGGATATAGTGTACATATATTGTTTATGTATTTCATCAAAGCAGATTATCTTTCTTATCAAATTCTCTTATCAAATACATTTTATTACTCATTTCTCAAAAATGATATGAAAACTGACACAAATAAAAGAAAATAAAAAACTTCTGCTGAAAATCAATTCTGACAACTTTCAGTGACTCATTATGCAGCTTTTAAAAATTGAAAAAAAAAAAATGAACATTTAAATAATGTCAGGCTGTCAAATTTTAAATATATTTTTATATAGTTTATAAATTTATAATTTAACATCTAAAAAGAAAGTTTTGTTAAAGAAACTTTTTAATTTTTTTTTTTTTTTGATACATCATTCTCACACATTTGGTTGGATCACTAAATCCATACAGAAAGTTATGCTAATGAATAGAGGCAAAGTTTATGAAATAGCATTTTTAGATGTTTATATAAATCCCTGAAGACTTCTCTTTAGAAGAAAACAAATATTAAAGACAAAATTATACTGGCTAAATTTCAGCTGAGTCCTAAAAAAAAGATTTTAACAATATTTGTTTTGAATGAAACTTAGTTAAGCAAATATTATTTTTTATTTGAACAACTTTTATCTAAAAACACAAAATTCTTTCATCTGTTAATTTGTTCCAGTTATTTTTCATGGTAATGTATTAGAATTTTTATTTTTTCTTAGTCTTTCATAAATCCCACCTGACTGAACATTCTAAGTCCAGCAGTATTGAGATCTTTTTTTCTTTATGTAGGCATTTGACAGGATACATTTTCAGTTAAAAATCAAAATTTAAAATATTTTACAGTGATCTTAGCAGTTATGATTCTGATACAAGGCACGTTTATATTATATTTTATTATATATATATATGCTGGATCATGAAAAAAAAAAAATTTTGTTGTTTCAAGGTTTCAAACATTATTCTCTTTGTTAATCAAACTGATTGACATTTTCTATAACACTGTAAAAAGGCTAAAAATATTTTCAAAATATGGCATCTGAAGAGTTACTGTGGGTGTGTATGTGTGTGATGGACTAAAGTGGGTAGCGAAAAGTTCTCAGCTTGACCAAAGGGAATGAATGACCCAGAGACATTCATAAAATGCACATACTGTTCTACATCCACCCTATCCCTTCAATACTGTGGGTCAATTTTTTTTTTTGTTTTGAAACTCTTTAAAAAATATTCTGATCGTATTGCAGTGAAATACTAATTTTAGAAAGTGGGTTGGCTTGAGAACTTTTCATCACCTCACTCTAACATTGAAAAAATATTCTGAAAAATGTGTTAGTTTCTGAAATAGATAAAATATTAAATCACTTTTTTTTTTCTAACCTAACCTCATATTTATGACAACTTTAAAAAAAAAAAAAAAAAAAAAAACCGTTTTAGACAAGGTGAAAATGTTGAAGTTATTGAAAACAAGTTGGGAGGGGAAAAAAAAGCTGTAGAACATCAATGATGGTAATCTTTCTTTGTTTGGTAAAATGTTAAAACCCTAATCCCAAAATACAGAGAAAACTATTAATAATTATTTATTATTAACAAATATTAATAAACAAAACAATTTAATTATGATGTTGTTAAATAAATTGTTGCTATTTTTAAAAAATTGTACATTTTCTTCAAATTTATTAAAAAGCATAAGGTGTCGAAAATATGAGGTCATATAAAAAGGGAAAAAATTCTCCAAATGAATAGAAAATGTCTGCTTTTTTTTAAAACACTTTCTTTCAGATTTCTATTCTCATCTTTTGTTTTTGTCACATTTTGATTGACTTCCTGATTATATCAGATTATCTGTAACCAATCTTGTATGAATCTGAGGAGTCCATTCTATGTTGTTTTAATTTGTTTCACTATGAGATGCTAGTCATGTGTGATTAATTTAACCTCACCTCCCCACTTACAGTTTTGAAGCTTGCTAGAAAAGAAAATCATAAATATATGCATTTAACTCATTGAAAAGGAAGACAAAAAAAATGATGCGTTGTTAGCCATTAAAAATAAACTGGCAAAAATGAATTTATATTGCACTTGGTCTCTTATTAAACTACACAGGATATTTTAATGCATTTTTTAAAAAGTTATTAACTGTCATTCCATTGTCTTTCATTAAATGCCAGAATTTTCTGATGTGATCTAATAATTTATGTTCAGTTTATTCATCATCAGTTTTGAAAGATCATGGCTTTCAGAAAATACTAATCGATATGTATACTAACAGTATTGCAATAGTTACTTTAACAAATCAAATATTCATAACAATCACCTAAAATATATTAAAAAAAACAAATAGGACAGAGGAAATTTCCTGGAAGTTTATTTATCTTAGAAAAACTGATGAATTTCTTTGTGACTGGGCAGTGATGATTGTTTTTTAATTTTTTTTTGCAGTTTACTAAAAGATTCAACTGCTCAAACCACAAATTGTGATTAATATTTGAAATTTTCATTACCGCATATACATGAGTATAGTACAAGTTTTTATGATCAGTTTGTTATGCAAAAAATAGGGGTCACACTATATATCAGTATTTTCATTTTTTTCTTTGAAGTGGTTAAAAATCCTCATAATCAGGCATGAATGAAAAAAAATTACAGTATCTAAATCTTCATATCAGATATTTTACAATAATTGTTTTTTTCTCACCATTTTGCGGTAGCTTTGTACAAAAAAGAATGAAGACCATTTATTTGCTGTAACATATGTCCAGGATGATGACTAGTACTGCAATGTTTGACTACAGTAAACCTACTAGTATTGCTCAAATGATGGAGTCGCATTATAAATGAGCTATATGAAAAATAATCAGGTTTTTCACAAAAAACATTCAGGTGTAGCACTATACATGAAATAACCTTATACATGATTATATACAGTACTTCAGAGCTCAATGTATTGCCCACTTATATTTTGTTTGTCTTGTTACTGCTAATTTTAAAAGAAAATATTTATGTTATGGTTATCTGTAAGAGTTCACCTGTCTTAGAATACTGCTAGTTTAAGAGAATGTATGTTTTAAAATATTGTTGCAATCATGGCATCAAGAAACAATGAGATTGCATTATAATCCTATTAGAAACAATTGTTTACCCCTATTCACTGTTGAAACACTGTAAATCAATCCACAAGCTTTATGATCTTTAGTTTATTGCACTGCCCACTAAACTAGTTCATTATAAACACACATTTAAAACTCATTACTTCCATTATTGTGGCAGGTTAATTGCCCCAATATATGCATTGACTTAAATTAAAATCCAATTTATGATACAAAATCAGTAGTACTCTTTGGTTTAACAATGTCTACAGGATTTGATGAAATTCATCAGTACGCAAGGTTACATTTTATTTTAGGCACATTTAATTTTAGTACTTGAAAGAAGAGTTATACAAGTTATATTTAGCAATACGATAATTTATATTTGAAAAACTTGTAGAATATTTATTTTAGAAGCAGTTTTGTGGGATAACTGCTCGGAATGAAAAATCAGAGAACAAAGTTCAAATTCCAGTTGGTTTCATTACATTCACTTATGTGCAAATACATTTGGGAAAGGTATGAATCCATCAACCCCTCCCCCCAACTATTGAGTGAATAGCAGGACAGCCTTAGGTGGCAACCAGTCTACCGTAAAAAGCAGTGGCAACAGTCTGTGGGAAAATCTTCTGCCTACTCAGTCATGAATTGAAACAAACACAATTGACCATGCATGTATCATATATGACACTTAACCAACTGAATACTAGACATATATGTGAAAAGGATTAATATTAGTAAAACACATTTGAGAAAAAAAAACTATTGATTTTCTTTCTTCATTGGTCAAACATTTATTCAAAATTGAAGATCCTCATTATCCCTAGATTAAAGGATTATTCTCAAAATAAGAGGTCAACCTTTAATGTTACACAAGGTGAACTTGCTATAGAATTAAATCTTCTAAGCATATAGATTCATATCCTACAATCTTCCTGTGAGGATACGCACGTTAATTTTACTAAATAAACAAAAGTTAAAATTGATTGATTCATTTTCTATGGCTTATCAACCCATTGTAGGTTATTTAAAGCCAGAAAATATTTTTAGATTGTAATTTTTTTTTTTTTTTTTTTTTTTGGAGATAGATTTAGTGAGTCTTGCTAATTAACCCATAGAGAGAGAAAAAGATGGATTCATACTTTTCTCAGGTAAGTGAATGTAACAAACCCAACTGGAATTGGAACTCAACTCAGAATTGTTAAGTGCAGAGCAATTATCCATTACACCAACCACATATCCAAGCTTACAGCATCTGGTATTCCCAAGCAGTCATCCATCTAGGATCAATGTTGCTTAACTTTGGTGATCATTGGGGAACCTGTGTTTCAACGTGATGTGGCCATAAACATGAATATTTTGTCTGTTACTTGTTCAATGACAGCTGTTATGCTAGGTACCTCCACAAGATCACTAAAAAAAGAGAATAGCATGATGAAAAAGACGCCAAACTTGACAAAAACAAAATTTTATCATCTGAATGTTTATGTTATTATTAAGAGGAAAGATCAAAGTATTTTGGGGGTATTTTTTTTTTTCGTTAAAAATCTTGTTTTATTTTTTTGAATCAGCAAAATATCATTTTTTTTCCATTTCATAAAAAAACTGGAAATCTCACTTTAAAATTCTTTTAAATATCAATTATCATTTTTTTCAAAACTTATTTTAAGAAAATCAGAAATTATAATGTTTATTTAAAATATTTTGAACCAAGCTTAACTTAGCTTCTGTGCCAAAAAGATGTAATTTGAAAATAAAACAAAGCAGGTCATAAACTTTCGTGTCACTTGACAGGTGATGAATGATATATTGACAGATTCTGTGAGGATAATTTGTTCTTCGGAAGGAGAAAAGTGAAATAATTTACATTTAAGTGAACAAATTATTTACCTCATTATTTTTAAGGAAAACTTTCAGTGCTCCAATGTTTTTTTTTTTTGTACTTAGCTTTCACCTTTACATTTACGATGCTTTATGGAAAATATATTATAAAGAAATTGAAATAAGACTTAAGAGTGAGATTAAATTTCATATTTCATAAGAAAGGTATCTAATTAATTTATAGGTACCTTTCTTATGAAATTTTATCAGAAGTGTATATAAAATACTATATTATTTATATATTTTATGTACATTTATTACATTTTACTGTGTTATTTGTATTTCCATTCATTTTATTATTAATTTTGATATTTCATTTATGGAAAAATGTCATAACTGAGATTAATATAAAACAAGATCATATAAATTTCATAAGATGTGACACTTGTAGGTACCCTTCTCAGTTGAAATTGAAAAATCAAATTAACTTCTCCACACGTGTTTCGCAAAAGTAAAGGCCTTAACAGCAGAGAACAATGCTTAACTCAAATAACGCAACTTAATTGTATTCTAGTTGGTCTTCCGTATGTTATAATTACAGCCTGATTATAAACACAAAATTACATTTCTTAATTACTGTGGATTTTCTGATTAGTCAAAATGATACAATTTACAATGCGCTAAAAAAAAGATCTATCTCATAAGGATACTTAGGAAACCCGATGCGGCTTTTAACTAATTTTATAATATTTTAACAACTTAAATGTAAAAATCTATTATAATTAAGAAATAAATAATTGTATTAAAAATTCATTTTTCATTGAAAAATTTTTTTTGCTTTCAGAAAATATTGTCCATATTCATAAAAACAACTAAAAGAAAATAAAAGCATTTGATATTAAATATCTTTGTTTTATTGAGTTTTGTATGTTACAATTCAGAGCTGATTTTCAGGTGAGGGGTGGTCCAATTAAAAACAAAAAAATATGATTTGCATTATTCAAAGCCTTGTGCTTTTAACTATTGTAATCATTAAACCTGATGCGACTCAATTTCTTTTGTTTTCATAAAATTAGTTATGCGGGGGGGGGGGGGTAATAAATATAAAAAAAAATATTTCTGCCATGACTTTAATAATGAAAAAAAAAAAAAAAAAACATATTTATAATAATTTCAATTATCTGTGAATAGCTCCTGAAAGTTTCATTAACATCCGACAATTATTTATATTTTTGAAAGATTTTCCAAATTAATGTGTCTTACCAAAAAAAAAAACGTGCTAAAAATTGTCTATGTTATTTTACTAGTTCCGGTGATACAAAGAGAAACAAGGTTCTTTTTAATCAAAATTTAGAATGTTCTAAAAAGAAGGAAAAATTAAAAAAAAAAAACAAAAAAAACTTTGGTCTTTCCTCTTAATAATAACATAAGTATTTAGACGATAAAATTTTGTTTTCGGCAAGGTTGACGTCTTTTTCATCAAGCTATGCTCTTTTTTTAGCGATTTCCTGGAGGTACCTATGTTATGCCTTTTTGTTTATTCAAAACTTGTTGAAAACTGATGATCGCTTTATACATGCCAATCAATAGGACACAACAAAATTGAAGACTATAATAATTACTTGATCACCCCTCTAGGTACTGACCAAACTTGATGTTGCTTAACTTTGGTGATCATAAGAACTGGTGTTTCAACATTTTATGGTTGTAAACAAAAAGTTAAAAGTGAGTGAGTTAATTATTTTTCAAGCGACATTTAACTTTGCTTATAGATGAGAGATTACATTCAAAATGAATTTCTGTTTATTATAAAACCATTTGATAATTATTAGGTCAATAGTTTCTAAATTCAAAGAACCTGCCCATTTATATTTTTTGTTTTGAAATATATTTATGGGTAATTTTATTTAAAGTATCACCTTGAGCATTTTATTGATAATCTTTTGACTAATAGATAATTAGTGACATCCTCATGCAAGGGATGAATATCTAGATTTGACTACATTGAAAACTATGTATCACCACAGAAACATGATACGTATGGTTTAAAGTGAATTTTTAAAAATGAAAAATACCTTTCTTAAAGCTTTTATTTTAGTTTTAATTTCAAGCTAATAAATTAAATTTAATATATTTCCAATAAGCAAAATACTTTGCTCTATTTCAAAACTAATTTAAATTGACTGAGTTTTTTTTTTAATGCTAAATATCATTGATTTTAGTACAATTTTTAGTTATCTGTCATCACAATGTAAGTTGCTTTATCAAAAAAGTCTTTCAAAAATAAAATACACTTTTCTGAAATTTTATTTGATGAATATGGGATGATTTAAAGTTTAATTAATTGAATTTGAAATAAATATTACTTAAAGTTGAAAATATTACAGAAATGTGTTTTTTTAACACTAAGGAAGGGGTTTATTTAAGGTGTTGACAGTTTCACTTAATTTTTTTTCTATGGTGGCATATCTGTAAAAATTACTTATTGAAGAATATAATGCGAATGCTTTTTTTTTTTTTAATATAATTTTTATCTACCCAGTAATCTTAAAAATTTAGGAAAATATTCTCTGTAATCTAATGTTTTATTGAATTTTAGCTACTTTGGCTTTAAATTTACTATAGTTATATGGACATCTGTATTTACAAAAATCTGCATGTTTACACACACAAAAATTCAAAATTCTTTTTAACACATTGGTGGTCACTGAATTGTAGTAAGCTTTTCCATTTATGATTAGTAAATATAGTTTTTACTTAACAATATCACCTAACTGCTACAAATTAATACAGAAATTTAAAAGATTTAAAACTTAATAAATTATTATTCTTAAGAAAATGGTGTCCATATCTTATTCATAAAAGCGATTAAAAGCATTTCTAATTAAATAATGTCTTAGTATTATTGAATTTTATTTTATGATTTAGAGCAGATTTTCAGTAACAAATTTTTCTGTTTCACAAAAAAAAAAAAATATTGATTTAAATTTTCCAAGGAGTTCTGCATATAACTGATTACTAATAAGTGTTACAAAAGTGAATTTCATGAAATTAAATGTTTGTGTATATGGGGGGGGGTAACTGATGTAGTAAAAAAAAAAAAAAAAAAATTTCAAAATAATCTAATTCATTTGTGGATGAGTCCTGAAAGTTTCATTAAAATCCAACAGTTATTTGATTTTTACATAAATTTCCAATTCTAATCTTTGGCCACTTGACTGACACAAGAAAAAGATTTTTAACCAAAATTTCGAACAGTCTAGAAAGGATCAAAAAATATAATTTAATAATAAAAATCCTTTGGTCTTTCCTCTTAAAGATTTTGATGACAAATTTTTGTTTTTATTAAGTTTGGGGTATTTTTTCATCATGGCATTCTCAGTTTTTAGAGAATCTGTGGAGGTACCTATGAAAACTCTTACTAGTTATTGTGAATGTCTCATTAACTTATGATCTGAATTACAAATTTATGTAATAAGAGATGTGAATAAAGCTTGAATGTGACTGTTTTTATAATCATTTAAATTACAATAAGGATATATATTGAAGTATGTGTGTACTGAATTTAGAAAATGTTGACCTAATAATTAACATTATCTGAATTACCAGATGGTTTTTATTCCTTTGAAAACACTTACTCATCTACCTACAATTATTAAGTGCCACTTAACCTCAAATCAATTTTTAATTTTCCTTAAAGTTGTTATGAGAGGTTTAAACACAAAAAGCCCAACTTTTAGAATTAAATTTCAATTGGATCAGTCTATCTATAGTTCTTGGTTTCATCTCTTAAACTCGAAAGTGTTACTCCTCCCTCTTTTCTTTAATGCATGGCAATGTTACGAATCTATTTTTCTTCGCTTTGAAAGAAAGACTAATAATAATTAGAACTAAGAAAAAAAAATAACATTATTTATAATTTCTTGGTTTTGACAACGCGTAACCCCCCCCCCCCCCAAAAAAAAAGTATCCTCTTTATTTCGCACGTACAACCTGTGTAGTTAGTACACAATACAACTTATATTTTAAGATTAAGAAACTGTTTTTGGAAGACAGCTGCTGAGGTATGATATGTAACCCAAATATAAGCACGAGGAGGGGCGGGGGTATGCTCTTGCCTCTATTTGGGATTAGAAGTTAGAGATACCTTTTTGCTTGTTCTTACCAACCCGTCTCGTATCTCTCTCTTCTTAGAGACATGTTCCCTTTTTCAGCACTCTCTGTCTCTCTCCACACAAAGCTTGTCATATCTGATCAGATGCTACTTCATAGTACTACTTAACTAGTATACTCAGTATACTTATCAATAAAAACTTATCAGTGACAGTTACTGTCACTGATAAGTTTTAGACGATAAAATTTTGTTTTCATAAAGTTTGGCGTCTTTTTCATCAGACTATGCTCTATTTTTTAGCGATTTCGTGGAGGTACCTATTTTAAATGTTTTTTTTTTCCCTTCTGTGCTGCATGTTATAAATGCTTGGATATTTATAAATGAAAATGAAAATAAAAAATGTTTGCTGATGACTTGAAAAGGAAAAATCTGTTTGAGGAAATACGACCCTCACATCACATTTTATTCATAGCAGTAATAATCATCTGACCAATAATTTCGATGCAAAGTTAAAATACCTGAAGAGACGGACGTTTTTTTTTTGTTTTTTCTATCGTTAAATAAATCAGTATGAAGCAACTACGTCAGTTTTGAATTTAATCTTTAATGAGAGAGATAGAGAGAAAAAAAAAAAAAAAAAAAAAAAAACACGATAAAAATAATTTTATAGTAATTTTAGTTTTTAAAACCGGTGTTAGCAAAAAAAACAATAAGTCTTATTTTTTTTTTTTATCCGGATAAAATTTTTTTTAAAAAAAAAAAGTCATTTTTTAACGAAAGAAAACGTGATTTAGTTTCTTTTGGAAATCGGGTGCTTTTTAAAACTCTCGGCATATTAGCATTTTTTATTATCATTGACATTTAAATACGATTTTTGGTTTTCGTATGTTCTTATGGGGCTAAGTCGGAAGAAAGTGCTTGAGTACGTAAAAAATATTTTTTAGCGTAATTTAATTACTATTGTGACTAACTATCCTTAGTAAAATTCGATTTTTACAGATATTTTATTATTTTATCTATTTTTCTTCGAAGGTTAATTTTATTTTTAACTAAGGTTTTTTTTTGTTTTTTTTTAATGTACTATACTTCGTTTTTATTTCGTAAAAAACAAAAGACAATTGTTGAATGATACGATTTGTGATTTATTATTAATGAAATTGAAATGGTCGTGGTTTTGTTTTAATTTGGGATTATAGATGACAGAAATAGTCCTTGAAAAAACAGGCAATAATAGTAACATTAAAAGCTTTGTCTAATAAGTTAGTATTAGTATTAATTACAGACTCTTCTTGTCTATTCTTTGTTGCTAGATTACATCGCTCTCAATCAAGTTGTCTGGGTTCTACAAAAAATTCAAAATCGATTCTTTTAAGTAGGAAAGTTTTTTTTATTTATATATTTTTTGTCCCACTTTTAACTATTATTGCTTTAACAAGGAACTTTTTGAGTTTAGCTCAGTAGTTATGACAGAAGAAGACAGTCGGCCAAGTCGATGATGTCAAGAGTCAAAAACTGATTTGAAAGAAACCAGAACTAACACCCAGCTATTGGGGTGGGGGTGTATTGGTTTATGTACAGTGTAATAACCAAAAAAAAAAAAAAACCTTTAGTTTTCACAACTTTATCTGCTGGTGCCAATGTCAGATAAACTATTTTTCAGAGGACATTTGTTAGTTGTTTTTAATAACTGTATTTATTGTGATTATTTTAGAGCTAGAGATTTTTTTCTTTAACTAAGAGGCCGTTAAAATTCGATTAAATTTAAAATTAAAAATTAAAATCGGAAAATCATTCTTGTATTTCATTTGTTCATCTGCTTTATGAAATTCTTGAGAGTGGGGTTCATTTTGTATTTTAATGTTTAAGTCTAAAAAAAAAAATACTTTGTAGTTTTCTTCGACGTATAGTAACTCAGTTCGTGATTTTACGAAAACCTCAACTTCTACTAATAATCTTTTGACACGGTGCCGCAAAGAAAGAAGCTGTGAGTTGGGATGCTGCTGAATCAGGTGCTAGAGTTTTTAAAGGATTCCTAATTCTCTCTCTCTCTTTTTGTTTCTCAATCTACTGTAGTAAACATTTTTTTTCGTTTATTTGTTTTACTCGAACTTGAGTATTATATAGTGTGAGATTTCATGATCAACGCAAAAAAAAAAAGTAGGAGGTTGTACTTTCACACAGGTAATTTTTTTTTCTAGAAGGGTTCGTTAAAAATAAAATTCATGCAAAAAAGTTCAGGGGTCGCACTAGTACATGAAGTTGGTTTTTTAGTGACACAGTACATTTTTTTTCGTTTGTACTTTTCTTTCAATTATTAGTACCTATAGACTTTTTTTTTTTTTTTTCGGCCTAACACTTAGAAGCTAAATGTTTCGAGAGAGAGAGATAAAAAACAAAAGAATATGTACTTTTGATTTATTTAAAAAAAAAAAAAAAAAAAAATGAATGACAACACTATTTTTCCTTCAGATCCGCTATTATTACACTACCCGCTCATTACTAATGATTGCGCTACAAGAGCGCCGACTAAAATATTTATCCAGTTTAGATTTTACTGGCACATTTAACACTGATTTAAAAAAAATACGTGATGATACAACTTTGGTCAATATTGTCATCAGATTTAAAGAGGCCAACAGTCTTTCTCTCAGGTTTTTTGATTCCGTTCCAGAAAAAAGTGAGCGTACTGGAGTGGAGACGTATTCCAACCGTAGTGTCGTGAATGATCCTTACCTTAACTCGATAATATTATTTATTTTCTCTTTTTTGGATTCCTTAAATTAAATTAATAAGTTGTCCACATTTGTTAATTAATTTGTATATCAAGCAAGAAGAAGAGTGAAGAAATTTAAATTATGCATTCGATGTCAATATCAGACATAAGTCAGGTGCTATTATTTTTTTGGCATTCATTGTAAAAAATAAATAAATCGAGCCCCCACCCCCGCAATTTTAAAACCACTTCGCTCGCTTCCATTTTTTTTTTTTTTTTTTTTGTAAAACTAAAAGTGAGGAGTCCCCCCCAAAAAAATGTCATTAGAAAGAGACACATTTGCATTAAAAAAAAAAAAAAAAAAAAAAATCATAGAAAAGGCGGAAAAAAGTATTTTTATTTTTTTTATACCGAATCTTTACTGAGAAACCTCTTTTCTTTAAATAACCGTCTGGTTAATTTTATTAATAAAAAGCTCTATAAACGGAAAGGAAATCAATATTTAAAAAAAGACTAAAGAAGAAAACTGTAAAACACCCTTTCTTTGCCAGAACCTTTAAACCACATACGGTTAAGTCGTTAATTTCATTCAATTGCCAACATCCAGGACAAGTGTGCGTTAATAATTGTACTTTGTTGAGTGTGCCCTTAGAAAGAAAAGTGTTTTTTTGGGTTTTAAAAAAAAAAAAAAAAAAAAATCTATCCCTTCTCTTCCCGCAAAGAAAAGATAAATCTTTACACACTGATAACATGTGGTTAAACAAGAACACCTATTCCTACTCTCTTCTTAGACATGAAGGCATACGTGCCATTTTTTTTTTCGTGCAGGGTAAACTAAGAGTACACATTACCACAGGTGAAGGTAGAACTTAAGTCATCCTTGAACCCCCTTTTATGGAACTGAGGTGGTTCTTGCAAGATGAAGTACTAAGTAGGTAAAGGAAATCGTTAGAAGCAGCAAAGTATAGGCTACACCAAAAAATGTTACACGTGTTCGCTTTCTTTCTCTTCTTATCTATTTTAGTTGCGTTTGCGTATAAGTAGCTTCCCCCATACTGTCGAAGTGGAATATTTTTTTAAAAAAAGCACAAATTGTGTGTGTGTGTGTGTGTGTGTGTGTATTTTGTATATAAAATTTAATTTAATTTTAAGTTACTTATGCACTGGTGGTGGGGAATAGAGAAAGGAAATGCTATATTTGACAGCTGCTCCCAAATGATAAATGGTTTATTTTTATTCTCTGTACAATGCTGACTACTCTGATAGTTTTTCATGTCTGTCTTTGACATTACTGTTGTGCTTAAAAACATGTTTATAGTTTATGTTGCAATGTGTCTGACTTTGTTATGCCAGCTATAAAAGATTTGAGATAGATTTTAGAAAAATTTTGAAATTTCAACTATTTGTAAAATGTTCTATTTTCTTAAGTTAATAACGAGATTAAAAAGATAATTTTGAAAAATGGGTTTAAAAATAGGGATATAACATTTTGAGGAGAATTATCTTCTACCACAGATTTTTTTTTTTTTTTTTGCAATCTCCCCTCCTCCCCATAAAGATAAACGTTCTCAACTTGGAATTTCATTTGAAGGATGAACTGATTTTGATGTCCAATTAAACAGAACTAAATCAGAATTCAAATTTTTGATCGGACTAATACTCGTAAAATCAGCATAAAAAATCTTGATGTCATTGGCAAAATGGTACAAATAGGACACTTTTTTTTCTCTGTTGCTAAAGAAAATAAAATTTCATTAAGGTTTTTGCTTGTTTTTTTTTTTTTTTTTTTTCAGTATGGTGCGGTAAATCTAAATTTTGCTTATATTGATTTGATATTAACACTTTTTTTCTTTTCTTTTTTCTTATTAATTTTCTAACTTGTTTTGTTTATAACTTATTCTATGCAGTTTTGTTATGTCATCTTCCAAATTGCAAGCTTGTGTAACACAGATATTTCCTGAATAATGTTCAAGGTGCTATGTCAATTAAATTACATGTGCATAAATGACAAAGATGGCAATGAAGTATCATCATAGGAACAGAAGTGTAGATAAAATAATAGAAGTTAGGAACATTCCCAAATACGTGATAAGCATGGGATGAACAAAAAAAAAAAAAAAAAGTTTCCACTGAAACTTTTCTTTAATCATATCAAGATAGAAGGATCAACAACAGGATTTTGTCAGTTGTTAAAGTGAATAGCTTTTTGTTCATTCATAAGTAAATTTTGTTTAATTCTAAATTTACAGCACAGTTTTTTTTTTTTATGTTATCAACCCACTGAAGTATTTTTTCTGGCTTTCTAGGTTTTTATGCCATCTTTCAAGTAAATTGTATTCTATTATAAAAGAGAGGTTCTAGTTTTAATTCACAGAATTTTTTGGAACTGCTGGCCAGACAAAGAGTTTTGCATAAAGCAAATAAAGTGATAGTCTGAAAGAGACAGGTCTAAAGTATATGCTGAATATAGAAGAACTTCTTATTCCTGCTCCATTTGCTGTATTGCATTTGCAACAATATCATGAGCATAGTCAGGCAACCCTTGTTAAATTCCTTACTCAGAAAAAGATCTTTTCTCTTCCAATATGTCATTCAAATGGACATATTGTTTACTAAAGCATAACACAGTAAGTGTTTAGCAAAGTTACAGTTAAATTTCCTTTTAATCTTACCAAACAGAATTTCTTTGGATCAGTAACTTTAAGCTGGGATGAAGGCTCTACTGGATTTAGTTAGGATTATCTTTATTTTAAATTCTTGCAGTAATTCATTTTTTGCTGCCAGTGGCTGTTATCAAAAAATTAATTTTTTCACTGTTGTCTAAGCTTAAAAAAAGTTTAAAAGTGACTAATGTTTTTCATAAATTCACATGAAAATCATTTTTTTAATACCTTGTGCTACACTTGAATTAATGTACAAGAAATAAAGACTTAAGTCAACTTCAGACATTTCTCAAATTTCTCTAACTTTATGCAAAAGATGGTACTGGGAATTTATGCATCAACTTAAAACATTCGTTTTTATACATTGTATTTAATTAGCCATAGAATAAGTGTTTTACTGTATCAGCCAGTTTTTTGTTTTTAAAAATATCCACAGATTTGGGCACCTGCCATAGAACAGTGGTAGAATTTTGGAGTTAAGTCCTCACAGTGGCCCTGTGCCAGACTAGTCTTAGATTGTGGTTAAACCAGTTATCAACTTTCATTTTTTTTTTTTTCTGAATCAGTTTTGGAGTTAAATTCTTGTGCATCATCAATTTCACTAATTCTGTTTTCTTTATAAAATTCTTAAGCCTCATAGAATTCTATTATTAACCAATTTTACTTTTGTCTTTATGATTAAATTATTACAAGGGAAATAAAAAAAAAAAACCAACCTGTCAGGTCTGTGTAATATATTCTCTCAATGATATTTAAAAATCAATTAATATATTTGCTGCTTTCAATATAACTCTTTTAAGATAAACTTTCTAACGGTATAGTAGTTTCTTGTTTTTTTTTTTTACTTGTCATAATTCATTGGTAAGTGAAGAGGTAGGAATATGTGGTTGCAGTGCTTTCTGAAAGTGATTTAATATCACTATTTGAATTAAGAGAGAGTGTGTCAAACTTGGAATCAAAAAAAAAAAGAAAAAAAAAAAAGAAAATATCTATTAATAGATGTAGCTTCTCTCTGTGCTTTCTATGAAGATTTTCATAGTAATTATCTGATGGGCTTTCCTCTTTGGTACCTTGACTTTATTTACTACTAGATTGGCAGCTAGGTCTCATTTTACAGTTTAAATGGCTAAATGTCAACATAAGTTCTATACTAACAGTTTTTTCTCTTGTACCTCTTTGTGGAACTTTCTTCTGGCATCTTAATTTTCAGTCAACTTTGTCAAAAATTTTTTGATGATCAATGTCAGTCATTATTTTCTGTCTTTTTAATTTATTCTTTTATTTTTCTTATATTCTGAGACTCTGTAATTATATATAAATAATAAAAAGGCTTAAACACTAATATTCCATGGTCATAATTTATTCCATTATGCATGCACGCACGCACACAACACTCTTATGAAAAATAGAACTGAAACATCTAGAATGTGTGTCTCAGTTTAACACAAGATTAAATGTACTACAGGTAAAACAGCGACTATAAGATAATCTGATAATGTTGATAATATTCATTTTATAGTAATTTTTTCTTTGTAATTTATATACAGGGTATTTTTAAACATGAAATTATTTTGCTTAGACAAAAGGAGGAGGCATTAATAATCATGACTTGAACACCTAAGCATAAGTTTAGATGTGACTCTACTTAATGTTATATTATCACTAAACTAATACAATGTTAGTCTCTAAATTTTGTCATCTGTGTCCGCTCAGCAAGGAGTTTCATAAAATAAAGCTGTCAACAATAACAATGGAAGCAACTCAAACTTAGACACAATAAGAAAATCTCACTGATTGCTCAAGGTATTAATTTACTTCTGTGAACAAACTTGGAATCTTTACAACTTTTACTATTTTATTCTTTTGTCTTTCATTGCAGACAGTTAAATGTCCGTCAATGACACACACTGTATTTTCTTAAAAGAAAACAAATCAACAAACAAAAAGATCTTTCTTTGTTCTATTTTTTATTTCTTTAAATGTTAATTCTAATTATAATGACTAGCATAGCTGTTTTCGTTAATACGCTCACATACAATGTATTCATTGTAAGTCTGTTAGGTTGATGGCAAAGTTGTTGTTCTACCTTTGTTGTCAATTGAATAATATGGAGGAAAAGCTTTTGGTAATTGTTCAAAAAGTAGCAGTGGTTAAGAAGACTGAATTGATGCATTAGGAAGGACACAACATTGAACTGAACAAGTTCATCAATGAGTAGTGACAGAATGCTATGCACAAGTTAATCTGAGAAATACGTGCGCTCCCCCAAACTGATGTCACAAGGATTGTCAAGGTCAATGCTGCATTTGGCAGACTTCACAAGAATCTGTTGAACAAATGAGGTATCACTGTATATACAAAGATTCAAGTCTACCAAGTTGTGGTTCTCTCCCTCCTGCTTCTATAGCTGGGAAGCATGAACTGTGTAACAAAGGCATGCATAGAATTTGGACCATTTAGTATAATACCGGCCTTGGGGAAATTGGCATTAAGTGGAAAAACAGGATTCCTGATACAGAGGTATTCTATCATGCTAAATCTCCCAGCATAATCCTAATTCAGTTACTATGAACACATAGTTTGCATATCAGACCACTAGCAACCAATGAAAGTGTATGATTAGAAACAGCAGTATCTTATATGCTGAGGAAGCCAGAAAAAGTGTAGCAAACAGTGTTAGGTAGCAAAGAATGATAAGCAACAGTCCATAAGGGTTCAAAGACATGGAAAAACCCAACAGAGTGACTACAGCTGAGCCATGTCTGTAGAAGGAACAATGCCACTACTGCTTGCATTCCTTGTCCACACTGCCAGAGAGATGTCCATGCATGGATCAGACTAACTAGCCGTTTGTACACTCAGAATAATCAGCCGGCTATGGATGGTCTTCGTTGGACGGATGCTTCCATATCTGGGCTTGAGCTGCCCAGTTCTCACTTGCATGTCTTGATATAGTTCAAAAACATCTATATGGCCTTGCAAAATGTTGCTAGCCTCTTGCTGCTATATCGCTACTTCCATTGCATGTGATCTGCCAAGCTATATTCCTTAGTCCCACCAGCCCTGACCTTTTACAACTGGGACACACCATACCACATACACAAGAGTGAATCATCCTCATTTCCTTTATATTCCAATAGTAAGAAGTTCCATTCAAACAGCTTCTTCAAGAACTGCTGCTGCCTTGTGGATTTAACTCCCAGTAGGATGTTTTCACAATCACTACAATTTTGACCTCTTCAAGTTAAGTGTTACCTTTCCTCCATAGTCCCAGGAACTTCACTTCTTACCCTTTCTTATGCTCATACAATGCCACACAGTAGTTCTCTACCTTTACTGGAATGTTCAGAAAGTATTTCCTGTATTGGACAAATTGAAAAAGAGCAAATATAAGAAAATATTTCAGATCCTTCTTTTGACATTTTCAACCCTTCAAAACCAAACTTGGTGCATACAAATGTGTCACCCTAGAGAAAAGTAATGAGTAATGGCTCGTAAAATGAATAAGCCAGTGTGTTACATTTCATGTTTGTTTTGTATTGGAGAGAAATTATGTCCACATTGAAAAGAAGCAACACTTGTGTTTGTAACCAAAAAAATTCATAAGTATCTGTATAGTTTTTTTTTTTTTTTTCCCCTCTCTGTGCACCAACCATAAACCATTTCTGGGACTGTTTGCCAAAAATAAGTCCTTCTTGCCATTTGTCAGAATACAACAAGACAGAATTCATAGCTACAAATTGTATTGTGCTAAGTAAGGTTGTTATAGCACACACTTGTACTTGGTAAAACATAATTCATTAAAGTATTCTCTATATGAAATGCTATTGTTGTAATGCTTGTATAGTTAGTATGAAGACTGGATCCAATATGACTACTAGTGACTTCATATCCTGGAATTCTTTATAGTATTGGATGAATTCATAGAATCACCAGAGGTGTACTCTTTACTCCACAACTTTTGAGATTACCACTTTATTAAATAAATACATTTTTTATTTGGTATTAGTATCTTCTAGTTCTTATGTATGTTTTTTTTTTTTCTTTCCTTGAACTTGTTGATTCCACAATTTGTTTTGGTACTGGCACATCAAAAATATTGTATAGCATTTTAACTGGTTCTTCAGCTGATTTTGGTGCCTTTTATGTTGGAAGTTTTTTCCTTTTACCATGTAGACCAATTTTCCGATTCCAGCTGTTATTATGCCACCTTCTCATGGTTTCCTTTCTATCCTTATATGCTCTAAATAATACTTTGTTACTGACCTTGAAAGTATTGGTGTCGCCTTTATTAACTGTTTGTGATTTTCAACCAATTTTACCTTTCTGGCAAACATTAATTCTGCTGGTGATATGCCTGATGGTGTGTTGTAGTTAGGTCTTAACCAGTACACTCTCAGAAAATATTTTGAAGTGCATCCTCATTTAATTTGTCCATACTTGCTTTTTTTCCAATGCTCTTTTGAACATTCCCTCAAACTGTTCTGCTTGTCTATTAGACCTTGGGTGATACAGTGGGAATCGTAATATGTTCTATAGAGAAGAACTTGCAAACGTCTTGAAATTCTTTTCCAATGTATTGAGTTCCATTATCTGATACTATGTCATCTGGTATGCTATATCTCACAAAGAGTTCATGCAAGAAATTCACTGTCACTGAGGATGTAGGATTTTTGCACTTGTAAATTTCTGATCATTTTATAAAACTATCAACTACCACGAGATAATATCCTTCATCCATAGTAGGACCTGCTTAATCTATATGCAATCTTGACCACAGTTCTGTCATTGTGATCAGTAGTTTTGCTGCTAGAATACAACCACTATATGCTTTTACTGTTTTTTTTTTGTATAACTTGGTCCATTCCAGTCCAGTAGAATAAACTTCACATGAGATTTCATTCTTGGAATGCCATGTCATCTGGAATGAAAATCCTTCAATATATGTTTCTGTAACACACTTGGTATTACAATGCTTTGTCTGTACAACACCATTGTATATCGAGTATGCGTTAATTTCTTGATTCTGCACATTTTTAGTTTCTTTTAATTGCTTCTTTATTTTAGTAATAAAGATGTCCTTTTCTGCTTTTACTTTAATTTCATGCTCTGTAACTGGTAATTCCTGTATTACGTTGCATAGAATGTTTTTAATTTTCAACTTTCATTTTAGCACTGCTATGACTGTGTCCTGCAATGGTTCTGCATTTTTAGATATTAACCTAGATAATCCATCAGCATGTCCTAATATTTTTTTTTAGATGGTTGGTACTACACTGTGAAATTATAATTTAACAGGCTGGCACCCCAGTACTGTAATCTGTTAGATGTATGGATATGTAGGTATACTTTTCTTTGAACCATATATCACTAATAATGGTTTATGGTCTGTTTGCAACATGAAATTTCTTCTATGAATAAATTTATGGAATTTTTTCATAGTGAATGTGATTGCTAGAGCTTCTTTCTCTATCTGGCTGTAATTTTTCTCTGCTGGTAGAAGTGAGCGTGAAGCATGAGTGAAAGCTTTCATTTTATCACCATTGTATTTGTGTAAAAATTACTGCTCCAATACGATATTCACTAGCATCTGATGCTACTACAATTTTTGCTTTTGGATCATAGTGTGCTAATGATAAATCAGATGTAAGCCTTTTTTTTTTTTTATTTCATTAAACGCTTTTTGATATTTATGATACAATTACACTTTACTTTTTTATGTTTGTTAAGTGGAGCTGGCAAACTGTATATTATATACATAAATTCAACAATAATTAGCCAGTCCTAAAAATGCTCGTAATGTAGTTATATGTTTGTTGGTGTAGGCATATTTCTAATTGCATTTTTCCTTGACAGATCTGGTTTCCTACCATTTTTATCAATAATTTGACCCAGATTTTATTTTTGGCGAAAACAATTCACATGCTTGAATCTGTATTCTCTTAGTTTTTGATAATTGCTTTGACATGCCCAACACATTATCTTTCAACACACTCTTGATCAAAGTATTGTCCAGATACACCACTGCAAAATTACAATCTGCCAGCATGGTATCCATAGCTTCTTGAAAAATAGCTGGTGCAACCTTTATACCAAAAGGAAATCAATTAAACTTATATAAACTTCTGTGCATATTTATGGTCGTTAATTAAGAACATTGATTTTCAATCTGAATTTGTAAATATGCTTCATCTTTGAAAATATTTTTCTGTCATTCAACTTTGAAAAAGAATTTCTTCTGGATTTGGTAATGGGCAATTGTGTTTCAAGACAACTATTTGATCCAGTCCAGAAGCCTGTGCAAACATGAATTTTGTCATTTTTTTTCTCTTTATGTATACTGCTAGTGTGGCCCATTTTGAATGGTTTTATTTTCTGCAATACACCAATTCTTTCTAGTCTGTCCAACTCTTCATTTACTTGTTCTAATTCTGTGAATGGTAAGCTCCATTTCAGTTTAAATACTGGTATCAAACCTTTTTTTACTTGAAAAGTTGCCTTCAATTTTGAACACCGACCCAGTTCATTAGACAGAAATTCAGGAAAACATTTTTTTTAATTCTTCCTTAAGTTTTTTCACTGACTTTTTAAATTGGTCACTTGTCCCCTTACATTTTTACAATAAGTGCTTATTGGTAAATCCCAGTTCGAATAGTTCCCTCCAGTCCGTACTGAATAGATTCATTGTATTTCTTAGAACATAATCATTTATTTTTACCTGCTTATTTCGAAAATGAATATTACATGTTAATCCCCACCCACTTAAAATAATTTCTCACCAGAAACTGAAGTTGTGACTTTCTTTATAATAAAGTTTTTCCAATTACTTTCCATGTGATTTTATTTACTACTGAAATCTTACTACCAGTATCTGGTAACAGTCTTACACCCACATTATTGATTTGCACATTAACAAATTTTCTTTTGTTTTCATGTGACTATTTTTTCCATCACAATACTGTGTATTAATTTCTCCCTGCAAAAATTTTTCTTGGTTTAGTTCTTCAGTGAGATTTGATATGTCTTTTTTTTTTTTTTTTTTTTACCACGGTTATTGCATTCTTCATTTTTCCATGGACAGTCTTTCCCAAGAAGTAATTTTCCACATCTGAAACAAGATTTTATATTTCTTTTTGTGCATTTTTCCTTAGCTTTTACTAATGCACATTCTTTATTCTGAAGATTTTCAGCATCATACTTCAGACTTTGGCAATCATCCACTATTTCCTCTAGTGTTATGTTATTATTATGTTCAATCTTTGCTAAAATTTTTGTTCGTACTTCAGCATCTTTTTCTGCTGTTAGACCTTGCATGAAAATTAATCCCTTGAACATATCCAGAGTAATTTCCTTTTAGTTTAAATTGTTCACATTCTCTGTTGACAGTACCTACATTCATGACAAAATCGTCATCCTCTTTTTTGGTTAAATTCATGCACCTCCAACAAGCACGGAACAGTGAACACTTGGCAGTAAAATTTTTCAACAGAATGTGTAGTGTCTTTTCAAACCCTATTTCACTTGGTTTTCTTGGGAAAATATAATTGCAGTACTTTTCATACTCTGAATGGATAATATGCAGCTATATACAAGAAATGAGCAAAACCATCTCACCAAAACATTCTGCTGCTGTAAAAAAGTTGTAAACAACAAGTGGAGTTGTTTTTGTGGCCACCCAATAAACTAATGGTGGCTGATTTTAAAAAAGTGTCTGGCTATGGGAGTCGCTGGACCACAGAGTGCCAGATTAAAGATGTTGGACTGTATTAATAATTTACTAGCTATTTTAACATGATTAATATCTTAGAAAACCAATTGCTTTTATATATATTAACATAATTCATACATTTAAAAAAAAAAAAAAAACATGATGTAAATTTATTAGGAATTAGAGATGATTTTGATACCTGGATTGTTACTGGATATATTTTGTAAAACTATTTTGCAGAATAGTTTTTGTCTTAATTGGGTGACTCATAAAAATTTACCCACTGAATTGGCCATGTTCTTGCTTATCTCTAAAATGAGCTTGTTAGATTATAATTTAAGTGATATCACAAATTAATCTTTGCTTGTACTTGTAAGAATGAAATGATTTGTCCCATAGATTTTTGTATTTACTTTTTATATAAACAAAATATACTTTAAAATGATTACCCATTTCATACAACATTACTTGATTTACACCACCTTATTGCTGCTTTTTGTCACAGCACTTCAACACTCTTCAAGCAAAAACAAAAGCTTCCAATGAGAAGATGAACTTGTATTCTACACCTCAATTACTCAACCTTTTATGATTGTTGCCATACCCACTTTGGTCAGTAAGTTATGTGCCATGTGTGATACATGACTGACAAGGCAGATTTTTTTCCCCGCAGTAGATTGCCATTTCTTTCTGTGGTAGACCAGTTGCCATCCAAGGCTATAGAACCTGGTCTATCTTTCTATTTACCCATAGCTAGGTGGGTGGAGAGAAGAAGAGGATTCATACCTTTCCCAAGGGTATTAGCACATAAGTGAATGTAATGGATTTGACCAGAATTCAAACTCAGCTCTCTGATTCTTCAATTCGAGCTGCTATCGATTACTCCACCACACTTTGGTCACAGAAATATTTGATCACAGAGAACATTAATCTGTTGTTCATTTGCCACTCTTCTTCCCTAATTTTCTCTGCCATTTCTTTTTTGATAATAGTGGAATTATTTCAAAATATTTTTTACATTAAGTATATTCATTATTTGGGAATTATAAATGACCTTGATTGTTATTGAGAGGAATTGCTGAATAGTTTCTCATTGCCTCCTCCTCTATTAGAAGGACTAACCATTAACTATGACAGAGAATGATTGTCAGCAAAAGGGACAGCCCAAGGCATTCAGTTATATATTGGGGACATTAATATCAAGTAGGTATTGTAAGGGAGCAAATATTAATTAGGGCAACTGAAGAATCAAAATCACTCATGTCTTGAGGAGATATGACAGAGAGAGAGAGATTATTATTTTTATTAACAGCAGCAGCTGATTGAAAGTTTTTGTGCTGCTTGTATGAGTCAATTTTTGTGTTACTTGCAAGTGAATCCAGAATAATAAGATGGTGTAAATAATATCATGTAAATAGAATAATAATAAAAAAATAAAAATGTTTCATCTAGAAATATAAGAAAATAACATTTTAGTATAGATTGGGTTTACCAGCAGCTGTTGCTGGACAAATTAATATCTTCAGGTTTTAAATTATTTTTTATCTAGAACAGTTTTTCCTAATATAGGAGCTAGTGCCAACTTGTGGGCTCTGTCATTTTGAAAGGAAGCATTGGGAGTTTTTGTTTTATTTGAGGTGGGGGGGGTGAACATACTTGTGTATGGGGGTGGTGAGCATTTATCTATTTTTTCTTTTCAAATTTACAAAAATTATTCCATATTGGCTACAAAAAGGTATCTAAAACACTTTTCTTCATTGCTTTTTCCAACTTCCTATATGACTGAATGTGGTTTCAATACACTTGCAGTTTCTTACTAAACAAAGGAACTGCCAGCAAATTATAAATCTATAATTACTTTTAAGCAGCATGGAACCTAGAGTAAGAGCCTTAGCCAGTAAGCACCAAAGTCAACCATCACATTGAAAACATTGACATAAGAAATGAAAGCAATATTAACATTATTTTTGCACTAATACCTAAGTGTCATCTTGTTATGAAAGATGAATTCAGTATAATATTCAAAACTTAATTTGACAAGGTGGTGGGGCTTTACAAAAAAAGTTTGTGCCTAAAAGGGGTGCTGGTTGAAAAATAATGGGAAAAACTGATCTAGAAGAATTAGGTGAGGCATAATTTTGCAAATTGTTTAGAATTTTTCTAGATTACATTAGTTTATCACAATGTCAGTATAATGTATGATACAGATGAAATATAAGAGGCATCTATCTACATTGAAGCGCTCACTGAGAGATGGACTGGCAGCAGTACAAGTGCTCCAGGGCCCATACTTGCCTAAGAGCCCATGAAAAAGTAATATGTTAAGTGACATTAGAATAGTCATATCTCTTCCATCAGATCTGTGTTGAGGCATCTCAAATAATAGAACTAGTTCTGAGGTGTGTGCAAAAAAAAAAAAATACCAATACAAGAATCCTGTTAGGGGCTTGAGGTACCCCCCAGTTCTGGAGCCTATTGTTGCTCTCTATATATGGCCCTATATACAATGTATATATTATTCATTTCATGCAATAAAATTCCTCTGCTATTGGTTGCTAGTTTTAAATGCTACTGAACAAAAAATGTGCGTGTACTGTAACAGTTAAGAGGCTGTATGAATAGTTAAAGGGGTTATCAGTGCAGAAAGTGAAATTGGCATGTTGTTCAAATTCTTTGTACTAATGTCACTGGGAAAGAGACAAATCTTTCTTTCTCCAGGTAAGAGTTAAATAGCTGGGCTCTCTTGCATTGGCTGGCAGCTGGTCTAGGAGAAAGACAACTGAATTCAAAACTAATCTGAAGAGAGCGGAGCTCCATCAAACTATTTTGTACCAGATATACCCACTGCTGCTACAGCTATAATACATTAATGGGTTATGGGACTTGGAACCCTGAGCCAATATTTGTCCAGATTCATATCATTCAAGTGAGAAGTTTCTTCTTTTGCACTTATTGCTTGTGGAATTTTCTTCTGGCTTCTTACTTTCCATTCAACTTTAATTTTCAAATATTAAATGTAATGTCAATTATTATCTTGTCGTCTTAATTCTTGTTCTTTTATTGTTTTCTCTCCTTAATGTTTTTTTTTCTCTTATATTCTTTCACACTCAGTAACCTCTTGCATCTTAGTGGCTTTATTGCCTTGCTTGAAGTGAAATGACTAAAAACAAAAAAAACAACTTTGCATCCTGCTGATAGATATGCATAAAATGGTTTCCAATGGTATGGGGGAGAAGATAAATAACACTAAACCTTTTTATATAGCTAAGTGTCTGTTTACATAACATTATAAAGTCCAATCATCATTGTTGTTTTCAGCTTTATAAACATATTTTACATAATAAAAAAGGTATCTTTTTTATTTTTTTTATGTTACCAAGTCATATCCTGAGATAAGTAAATGAGAAAATGCCAATGACATGTCAACTATTGAAATCTACATCTTATAATCAAGTTTATACATATTTCTTTCTCTTTCTTGTTCATGATTTTTCATTTATTTTGCAACAATCACTTAATATATTTTTAATGAAGTTTGTTTTTTTCTCCTGAAGTCAATGTACTGATGATAAGGGGGAGGAGGGGTGTCTATACCAGTTGAAATAGGTATTCATAGTTGGGATAAGAATGATCGTGAACAAAAAAAAAAAAAAAAAAAAAAAAAAAAAAAAAAAAATTAACATGCTCTATGAAGTGTTCCAAAAAATAGTATTCAAAACAAACTTTCCAAAACAGAAACTATGATCTGAAGTTGGAATGAAATGTAGTAATGGCACCTACCCTGAATCTATCATAAAAATAAAAACATCCTCTATCAAGCGTTCTAAGAAATAGGACTCAAGACAAACCTTTCCAAAAACAGAAACTATTATCTGAAGTTGGAATCAAAGCCATTTTTGAATCTCGTGTACTGGTGCTGGAATCACAAACAAAGAACTGTACTAAATAACAGATATCACATCACTTGAGGACTTTTCACAGCAGCAACAACAGCTGAAATGGATATCACATGTAACTTGAAGTGAAAATCATGATATAATGAAGATGCTGACATTACTTCAAAGAAAAAGGTTAGGAATAAAGTGCTCCTCAATACTGGAAAGAGTTATTGCATTAGAGAAACCTATTTTCCTGAAAAATTGTTTTAATAGAAAGACTTTGTAAATATCAACCAAAAGTGGCACTGGCTGCTCAGTCAATGAATTCTAAATGTTTCCTTATAAGGAAACGGCTAATACTGTCATTACCATTGCTTTAGTTGAACTTGTAATGCAATACTAATTTTATTTAAATTTACATTTTTATAAAGATTATATAAAACATATTACAACTTGGCCCTGATCAGTTATAGCAGGCCAAATCTAGAGGTCTAGAGGGAGATGTGTACACATAAGCCCCTATAGAGTGAAGTCCAGATAACCAACAGGAGGTATCATTGAAGTGTGAGAAAACTGAAAGAGGCAGTATATATATTGGTCTGTTGGCCATAATGGCTTAAATCAAGCCAGTATAGTTTTCAGTACCGTGTGGTTTTGTTTGCTTAGCAAAATGGATATTGGGTAACTCCCTATTTAGGTATAATTTGCTATTAGTTTAATTGGTGTACATGATATAGTGGAAATGGATTAGTCTGATTGGTATATTGATGTAATTTTGTCTCCCCACCCTAGAAGAAAGGGAATTCCATTTTTGTATGGAATAATTACTAAAGAATAGTCAGTCACTGGTATATGAAGAAGAGGCTCAACTGTTTCAATAGTGCTGAGTATGTTAATGCCTTTAGTCACTTAGTTACAGCTAAAACAAATTAATCTTATCAATTGTAGATTCCCTATATATTTGTATCTGCTACAATTACGTTTATTTACAGATCATATCTTTTGTTCTCTTGATTTTGTTTGTAAAATCTTTCAAGTCAAAAAAGAAAAGGAAAAAAAAACAAAAAACAAAAAAAAAAAAACAACTATTTTTGCAAATGAGCACCTTGATAAAATCCAAAGAATAATCAGCAATATTATTGGCCCTGATCTGGCAGCTTGGCTTCAGTCATTTTCCCCACCAAATTATTCTATATTCTATATATAAAGACATTAAACCATTGTGGCCAGTTAGAAAAGAAAGCAGGAAATGAGCAGGTTAAATATTAATATTTTAAGCTTATGTGAATCAAGGTGGGAAAACAATACAGATTTCACTAGTGTTCTGGGAGACTGTCAAATATCTGAAAGAATTCTTGTCTAAAAGGAAAGCCATTCAACATATCCATCATAGTTGTTTGAGCACCAACAGCACAAAGTACAGAAGAAATTGGAAAGTTTTACTCTACATGGAAATGCCGGGGGAGAAACAAAAAGCCAAATCGACTACATAACTAGCGACAAAAGATTCAGAAATGCAGTTTTGCACTGCAAAACATAACCAAGTACCAACTGTGGAAGCGACCTCCTTCCAGTGATTATATTTCACTGGAAAGTGGTTGCTTAGAGTGAAACTTCCAGAAATTGAAAAGTCCCAAGGCAGCACCCAAATTACAGTATGACAGACTCTTGAACGATCTGAATCAGAAGGAGAAATATATGGACAGTGTGAAAAGCAGATTGGAGGAACATGAAAATGAAAACTCAAAGAGGGACACATACAAGAGAAGCTTTAATAGCATCAGCAATCAAGACCATCCCAAAGGAAAATAGACAACAAAGAAAAAACTTAATGGATGACAGATGAAATCCTCAACACGATGAAAAGGAGACATAAAACAATGTCAAGACATAGAACAGAATATAGGACACTACACAAATAAATAAGGAACAAATGCAGCCAGGGTAAAGAGGAATGGCTCAATGAAAAATGTGCAGATGTATAGAAAGAATCACAGATAAAGCAGATATGCATAAAAAACTAAGAGAACGGGACAAAAGACATATTCGTCAACAGGATGCATGAAATCCAAGGATGGAATGCTGATATTTGAGAAAGAAAAATACTTTAGAGATGAAATGAATATATTGGAGAACTCGTCCATGATGAAAGAGAATAACTGCGTAATAAACAGAAATATCCAAGGACCAGAAATATTAAAATCTAAAGTGGAATATGCACTGGCCAAATTGAACAGAAACAAAGGGTCAGGGCCAGGTAGAATTGTAATAGAGATGTCGACAGACTTAGGTGATTTCAGCATAGACAAGATTACAGAAATAATAAATGAATTTTACAGCAGTTATGATAGATCTGTTGAAACAGCTTAGCAACACTGACATATTTAGGAAGGATATTAGAATAATCAAGAACCTATACTGGCAGAAAACTGCTTGCATATAGATAGAAAATGAATTCAGTAGATATACAAAAACAGAAGTGGGTGTAAGACAAGGATGTGTTTTCTCACTGGACTTGTCCAATCTATGCAGCGAGGCAATTCTGAGAGAATTAGAAGTCCTACCAGGATTCATTATTGGCAGTCACAATCTTAACAACGTAAAATGACACAAATATTTATTCCTGCCTTAATAGTAAGTTTGATAAAGTCAAATTGGCAGTCTATCTCAAAAATGATCTACAATCTGTTGTTAAATGGGGCAAGGAATGACTTGTTAATTTTAATGCCTCAGAAATCATCTGAGAGAACCCTTTTTACCTTCCCTCACCATGTCTGATGCTAACTTCTAGGAAAGTAACTCATTGTGCCTTCTTGGACTCACATTTTCCACTGACATGAAGAGGAAGAATTATATTGAATCAATTGCTAGGTCTGCTGCTAGGGAAGTGTTGTAATGGAATGTCCCACTCTCCCTATTACCTATTGTGGATTGACTATATCAGTAAATATATATAGTGTGCACAGGATATACCCGAGACTTGCTTTGGGAATTACTAGCCTGCTAACAGATTCCCTGTTTTTCAGTAGTGTATTCTCTTTTACAATAAACCCCTCTTTCTTTCATCTATGCTTGTGTTGCTGTTCCTTTCCCTTGAGTACCACCTTTGTCTGTTTGCAACCACTTTAAGGATACAACAGAAAGTTGGTTTGCTGTGTTGTGCTAGACAATTTTTCTTGCCAGAATCTACCTTAAATATTTATACGGTCATCCTAAACTGGTTCTCACCAAGTTCATTTCTCATGAAGCTGGTGTTCCCCAAGGCTCTATCCTGGGTCCTACACTGTTACTGATCTTCATTAATGATCTTCCTGATGCCATCAGTTCCCAAGTAAGCATCTATGCTGACGACACTACTATTTACTCCTGCCTCAATAGCAAATCTAGTATCGCTGACAAAACTAACTTGGCTGTTGGTCTTGAAAAGGACCTCCAATCTGTGGTTGACTGGAGCAGGAAATGGCTGGTAAGATTTAATTCCTCAAAAACAAAATTGTTCTCATTTACCCACCACAGAGAACCCTCCCTGCCTCCAGTTAGAATGTCTGATGCTCAACTCCAGAAGATCTCCTCTCTGCTAACCTAAGATGGAACAAATACATTGAATCAAAAGCTTCATCTACTGCAAGGAAAGATGGTTCTCTGTGTCATGCCAGAAAGTTTTTTTTCTTGTCTGAGTCCAGCCTTCAAATCTATGAATCAACCATTTGCCCTTGCATGAAATACTGCTGCCATATATGGTCTGGAGACCCTGCTGTTCATCTTAAGGTCCTCGCCAAAATCCAGAGAAGGATATGCAATGTGGTTGGTCCTGGTCTGGCATCTTGTATAGTCATTTTCTTACAGATGTGTCGTCACTTCCTTCTGTCTTTTCTATGAGTACTTTCATCCAATGAGCTATTTTTGATGGTTCCCAAACTGCATGAATTTAAGCGTGTTACTAGGTTGGCATCTCGGTCCCACCCTTTGACTGTTGAAATCGTTAAATATAGTTGTTTCTTCTACTACAATAGCTTCATGTCTTGCACTTTCTGTGGAACTCCCTTCCTCTTACTTGCTTCCCTGACAGTTATAGTCTTCAAATATTCAAATGTAATGTCAATCGACATATTCTGATGTCTGTAGTAGTAATTTATATTGGATAAGTTTATTACTTGACAGAAAAAACCGATACCCCCACTTTATGTCATTAACTGATATTAATATTTAATGTAAATATATCTAGAAAATGCTCCCATCATCAGTTAATCCCAATTATATTAAGAAAACAGCTCGAATTATAAAAGCTGTCATAATATTTACAAATTATTCATGGAAAGATGCTAATAGACAAATTTCTTGCTTTCTCATAAAAGATTGCATTTTTATTACTTCTTCAATAAAAAGGTTTATGCTACAATGATTAGAAAAAAAAACAAAAAAAACAAAAACAAAAAAAACTGATGTGTATTCTTTAATGTGTGTTTTAGACGTCCCATAAAGAGAACATTATTCACTTTTTGTTCTGAAGAAACTTTAAGTTGATAAACTTCCTAAAACTATCCAAAAGTTAAGCAGTACAAGTTACTTATGACTTTTAATGCAAAAGTCTATTTTCTAATGTAGTACTGCTTAGTTAATGGTTACCCTGTTTCCACAGTCTAAAGTCTGTAGAATATCCCTGGACATGGAGAGTGGAATGAGAACAATTCCCCTTGCCACTACCATTGATTAAATAAAGGATACAATTTGAAATTCTCTAAAAAAATATTACCTGGCTTGACAAGCACCTGATGAAGCTCCAGAACACAACAGCTAAAATGTGATAAAAAAAAAAAAAAAGAAAAAAGTAGGCATGTCAATAATGTAATAAAATAACAACTCTTGCATGAAATTTAGAGAAAAAAATCCTGTTTAAAAGTTAAAACAAGTTTTGAATAAATTTTGATATTTTATGTCATGAAATCAGCAGCAAAGATGAATGACATTCGATGCTTTGATATTTAATGAAGCATGAACAATTGCTCTTGATAGTAAATTTACTAAATTATATGAAATTTAATTAAAAAGTCTGTAAAGGTTAAGTTGAGTTATGCCCTCTATCTTACTACATATATGCAACACCTTTCTTTAAAAAAAAAAAAAACAAAAAAAAAAAAAAAAAAAAAACAACTGTTGTATCAAATTTGCATAGAATTGCATTGAGTGGAACAAATTTTTGTCAGTAATATTTTCCATAACAGCAAATTTTATGATCAAAATTTAACTTTTACTTTTGTATAATCTGTAAAGGGTCAGGTAATTATTATAGTCTTCGATTTTGCCGTGTCATATTGATTGACATGTATAAAGAGATCATAAGTTTTCAACAAGTTTTGAATAAACAAAAAAGCATAACAGCTGTCATTGAACAAGCAACAGACAGAATATTCATGCTTATGGCCATGTCACGTTGAAACACCAGTTCCCCAATGATCACCAAAGTTAAGCAACGTTGAGCCTAGGGGGATGACTGCTTGGGAATACCAGGTGCTGTAAACTTGGATGTGCAGATGGTATAATGGATAATGGCTTGGAATTGTTAATTGAAGAGCTGGGTTCTAATTCCAGTTGGGTTCATTATATTCACGTATGCACAAATACCCTTGGGAAAGGCATGAATCCACCTCTCCTCCTCACAGTCATGGATTAATTATTAATTAGTAAGGCTTATATCACTAAAACATTATCTCAAAAATAAAAAAAGAAAAGAAAATTGTGTACAAAATATTTAGATTTTGGCATAAAATAACCCATGCAGGAAACAGAAACAACAGAATATCCGTGGTGGTAGAATTTACAAAAGAACAGCAGTTAAGTTCATGGATAATTTATGGTGTGAAATAAAATTGATTTATAAACTGGGTTGTGGAATTGGATATTTTTTGGATGGGGTGGGGGGTTGCAACATTAGAAATATTGGATTAAAAAGAAAATAATCAAACACATTTGAATTTATAGATAATGAAAAACAATAATGATATCAAAGGGTCTTCACAGACTAAATTTTTTTAAATCATTTCACTCCAAGCAAGGTGATAATGTTACTAAGATGCATGGTATTACTGGGAGTGAAAAAGAAGAAGCCTATAAGAGAAGGAATCAGAAACCCAATCCTAAACAGGAAACAAGAGATAAATCTCTACTTCTGTCCAATAGATTGGAGTACAAGCAAAAAATTGCATAAATCTTACATTTGTTTCTAAAACACTAAGCATTTATTTATTCCACATTATAAAATGCTATAGTTGCATGCTTATTCAACCTAACTTCAAATTTCTTTCAAAGAAAGTTTGACATCACATTTTACTCAGCATTACAAAAAAGAAAGAAAAAATAATGAATTGCAAACTATAACCTATTTGTTATATTATTTCCAATAAATTTCAGATGCTTTTAATATAAAAAAGTATTCTCAATATTTAATCCTTTTACTTTTGTAATCATACAATGGTTCCTTCTCTCAGCTTTTCACCAAGTAGACAAGTGACCCCACATTGTATCTCTATTCTCATTTGCATCTGGTCAAGTGCCACTTGTTCCAAAAAGTTTTTATTTATTGATTATTCTATTTCCTTTTGGTCAAGTGGGTGGCTACTTTGAAGATCCCATTTCACAGACTTTACTGATGGTCATAAGAAACACAAAACGCTCAAGACTGAGATAAAATCATTTACCATCCTCTTCTGGGCAGGTGCCGTATCATTGACACATTCCATTGTACCACATTTTTACTGGAATAATTAATGTTATAATTTTTAATTAATTTTATGAATGCAAAATGTTTGCAACTACACATTTTTTTGTAAGATTAAATAAGTGTTGTAACTGAGTATATGTTAAACACATTCACATATTTATCAAATTTATCGTTACTATATTCTATGAGCCCTTTGTTAGGTGTTTAACAATTAAGTATTTTACATTCAAAGCAATAAATGTGATGTTGTATATCATGGAGCCAAGTGCTGACCATTCGGATACTTTATCTGGTGTAGTTATTTATCTGACTTTGCATGTCATTTTCAAGGCATTCTGTAAAATCAAATGAAGAAATACAATATTTAATACTATCTCCTTTGTATAACAATTGTTATTTGACAGAAATTGTTTTTATTTTTAGTTTTAACTGTATTAAGTCCAGTTGTTTTTAGGCCACAGTTTTGTAAGTGGCAACAAAATAAAGCTCAGGTGCTTGAACCTTAAATGGATACTGATCATTATTAATCATTGTATTTACTTGGTTGAAGATATTACAGCATATCTTTGCATAGTGTAATGTTTAGGGAGGTTATACTAGTTGACCATTATGACTGAATAGTTAGTTCAATCTTCACTGAGAAATCAAACATAAAAAAAAAACAAAAAAACAACAACAAAGGTTGACATGACATTAATTCAACTAACCATTAGAAAAGGTTGAAAAATAAATAAAATCTTTGAATAGTACTTATGCTCATAAGTGCATGAAGAAAGAAGAGGCACATACACATAAAATCTCTTCTATTTGGCCAACTGATTCATACAGTCAAGCTTACAACATTGGCACAAAAATAATTAACTACTGTCATTTCTAGGTCTCTTTTTCTCTTAACTCTCGGGAGAGAGGCCAGACTAATAGAATACAAGATTATTAATAAAAGAACTCATACAGTTAAAGACAGACTCTGAAGATAAAATACAAAATTTCAAACTTTTCTAAGAAATTAAATAAAGTGCAGTACTAGATTGGTAGCTACGTCTCACCATTTTACTGTTGAAATTGCTTGATGTAATTGTAAATTCTATACTAAAAGATTCTTCTCTAGCATGTCTCCCTTCCAGTTTTTTTGCTTCCCAGTCAACTTCATCTTCAAAAGTTAAATTCTTTTGTCTTCTTGATTCCTGTTCTTTTATTGTTCTCTCTCCTTAATCAGGTTTTCTTTTTCTCACCTTCTTGCATGTTAGTGGTTTTATGACCTTACTAAAATGATAAAAAAAAAAAAAAAGAAACAGCTAGCTTTCTAAAACGCTTATGTTGATGTAAAATAAAAATATATTTAATAATATCATTTAGTATTGAAAATATTGCAATTTCCTTTTAATTTTGTGATTGCATCTAACATGTGAAATAGTATAAATATTATAGATCTAACTTAACCTTTTTCAAAAATTTGTAAGTGTTATTTTTCCTAAAAGATTATGGAAGGCTGTGGCAAAAAGGCAATTGTGTAATCAAACTTGAGGAAATGTTAATTCTGTAGTTTGTCTACCAGAGAAATACGGTAAGTTCTCAGAATAATGGACATAATTTTTTTTTTGGGGGGGGTGCAAATAGAAAGGTAAAAACAGAAAGCTTATCATGCAGAATAAGATTTTTCTTTTCTTGGTTTTCAAAAATAAACTACAGCAGAAATAAAGAAGTAACAAAATACTCAGGTTAAAAATAATGCTGGGATATTAAAACTTTTATGATATAAAAAATTAAAAAATTGTGTCTTCATTTATTAATCTCATGAGAACAGTAGTATATTGACATTTCATTGGAGATGCTAATTTATACCTCTATCCTGTGATGTCAGTGGTTTCCGTTAGCTCTTTACTTTCATCTGACTGATTTTGTATGTTTTTTTTTTTTTTGTTTTGCCTGCTTCTCTTAAAGTGCATAGGTAAGCTAACACCCATTTATGCAGTACATTCAACCATGCCTGCTTTCCTGTATACATAACTCTCGTATGCTTCTTTTTTTTCCTTTTGACATTATCTTCTAATTTATTTTAAACCTACAAAAGGTATATATATTGTTGTTATTTAATAATAGCAAAAGATCGTCAATTTATGGGTAGGATTTTTTGTTTTGTGATTTTGGAGATTTCACTTAATGGTTCAACTTTTATTTAAAAACTTCTGAAGCATTAATTTAATTTTTTGCTATTTTAAACATTGATAAGAAACTAATGACTGAAAAACATTCCTTTGTCATATCCTTTCAGGGCATAGTGATCATAGTTCTCCACAGCTTCCTATATTTTGTTGCTTTCAGCAACACTTTCTCTTTTGTAATCCCTTTTAGTCTTTGTGGTAATTATTTTGCCATCCATTTGCTCAAACTTGTTGGTCATTTGCTGCTTTACTTGCTTGTGCCCTTTTAAACGTTTGTTCTCTAAGCCTTATTTCCTTATATATTCTATAATTTTTCAAGATATATTTATATGAGCAATGTATCAGCCTATAATGTCAATAAAAATATTGATAAATCTTTTTGAGGTGTCAGGATTCATTATGCAAAGGACAATTTGTATGTCTCTATTTTAATGACGAGTCACAAGTTTTCTATTGGATTAATATCTGGAGAAGTTAACAGCTATTCCATTAATTTGGTGTCTTTGAAACTTTCTGTCAAAGTGGACAATATGTGAATGAGCACTTTCTTGCAGTAATTTACTCTTTAGCTTAAACCTTACTGGTTCTGATCTGTATCACTTTAAGAAAAAAAAAAATTCTTGGCCAAGAAATTTCAATAATTTCCTACATTTAACTCTACACTGATCTATAATTTTACTTCCTACAATACTATTCCAAAAAATTACTTCTCGCTTCTTGCTGTTGATAGTTGACAGTTTCCATGAAGAACCCAACCTCTATAACAGTCATGAAGTTCATCCAATGGCTCTTTGCTATATACCTTTGTGCTTGAACTGCCGTCCATTCACATAAACTTTTTTTATTCGGTTACTGTTTCTCTTGATTCTCTTACCTTCAATATATATAATTTTTATTTATTTATTCTTTTTTTGCTTTTGTTTATCCAAACCTCAAGAGCCACTCTAGGTAGAGGGTTACTGGAGGAGGTTGTTGTATGAGTGGTAAGAATAAAAGGTACAGTTTATGAGGATATGTGGGAAAGATAACTCTTAGCTCTGAACTTGAGGTCAAGATTGTAGTGTTTAGGAAAGCAACCTTTTAGGAGTTGGTGCCACAATGTAGTTGTTTGAGTGTATCTTCCCTGTTACTAATAGAATATGAAGGAAAAGAGGATGATTTGTTTTAGTGTAGGTGGCATGGTGGATCTTAGTTGTGAAGGTTAGAATTGGTGGAATTAAGAAATGTAGCTCTTCAGAACATTTTCCATGGAAATAGCAATAGAGGAACAAGAGGCTTGCAACCTTTTGCCTGTGGGGAAATGGGTTGTAGGGTGGAAAATAATTTATCACTCACAAGACCACATAGGTACTTTTGAACAAAATTAGAAAATGAAAACTGGACAGCTCCAGTCCAGTATTTCATTTTCAGTCTGATCTGGCTCTTATAAAGGTAGAGGATAGCAGGAGTAGTAAGGTACTTGCTGGAGTGGTACAAGGAACCAACCATTTTTCCAGCATCTTTAGTGATAGATCTTATATACGAGTTCAACTTGAGTTCTGGGGTGAGCTTAAGTCCTGATAGACATTCAACGTAGGGGCATCTTTGGCAAAACACTGATTCATTGCAATAGGTGAAAATTCAGGGTCTGCTCAGTAGTGCTGGAATGTTTTGTTTTTGATAACAAGCCAAATAAGAAAACCACCACCAGCTCAGTGCAACACCGCCAAACAATGCAACCTTTGCTTGTAGAAGAAAATAGTGATAATCACCTTTCCAGATCAAGATAAACTCCAAAACAGATCAGAACTTATTTTCAAATGCAGACATGAAAATGAATTCTTACTTTGCTATTTACAATCACATAATGTCTCAAAAGACAATAATTAATATCCCATAAACTAAATTTAATAAACTTTATTCAAATACCAAACTTTAGAACTGATGAAAGTATACAAAATAAATAACAACAATAAAAATAAATAATTAAAGGTTTCAGGATTATGAATAATCTTAAACATTAGCTCTAAACAAAAGATTGGGTAAAATTGGTTTCTCTCTTTCTTTACTTTTTATAAGCCTTCAGATATATACACATACATACAATGTGTGTGTGTGTCACTGAAATCTTATGAGATATATATATATATATATATATATATATATATATATAAAAACACAAAGATTGGTAGTACATAGTCTGATGCTTGCTTAAGGCATTAAAGTGACAGTCCCCATGTGGCATTGATTTCTATGTCCACACAGTGCTGAAAAGTTTTTGTCTTGAGGAAGAACCCCTTACAGAAAATTCTAGAGTTTGGTCTTTTAATCAGATCTTGAGAAGTGGGTAGGGCTGAGGATTTTTATGCACCCCTTTGTACATCTACTAGCAAAGTTACCTGGCAAAAAAAATAAAATAACTTTGAATATGAACACATGACAAATTTTAAGTTATTTCTTCTTATACAATGCTACAGATAATAATAAAAAAAAACAGATTTACATAAAAAATACATAGCTGTTAGTGAAAAAAAGTATTCTGATGACCAAAACAAAACCTGATGAAATCCTTTAGTTCAATAGGACTTCTTTGTACACAATATTAATGCTTTTCCCATTAGGTGTTAATATGGAAGATTTTTTTTTAGGATCTAGTCAAAGAACAACCGATATATATTCTTGAGAGACTGTTGTGCCTTATTTTGATGTGTAAAGCTGAGTATCACTTAAATTAAAATGGGAATTAGGGGATTCTGGGTGTGAACTCATCCTCGTTTTTCCCTGTGTCCATTAAGAGAGTTGTGATTATATGTGGGTGAAGTTGTTTGACAGCTAGGCAATTTCAATTGCTCAAATTTTAGTTGAGGCCTGTAAGGGGTGGGCAATAGGTTTAGATAGTTAAAGATCTTAATTAAAGCATCTGGAACTGTATTAGTTAATTTATACAAATGAACCTCTGTAGGAATCTTTTGCAACATCTTTGAGCTTATTTCTTTGACTGCATCATTTTTTGGAGCAAGAATGCTTCACTGGTAGTTTCTTCAAGTTTAGGCCATTTTTTGGCGTTTGAAACTGCAGAAATGATTTTATTAATCCTTATATTTTTTTTAATGTTTTTCTGAAACCGTTTTGCAGCTTGCACATTTTACAAAAGAGAGAAAAAAAAAAAAAAAAAATCAAGTATTTCTTTCTAAGCTTAAGTTATTTTATTTGGGTAGAAAAGCTATTTTAATCCAAAAATGACCTCTGCTAAATCGGGAGGCCAGCACCACTTTTTCTTTTATCTGTTTCTACTGAAGTTACCCCCTCCTACATACCAATTTACCTTCTAGAATGTATTTGTTTGTCTGCAATATACATAAGTATACAAACTAATTTAATCTCCAATGATCCCATAGTTTATGAAGTCAAAATGATTTTTTTACTTTATAGAAAACTCAACATTTCTTTTGAAATTATAAATCTAATCGCTTTTTAAAACAATAAACATTGCTGAGGAATGAAGGTAGTTAAAATAATAGCAGTGTCAGTAGAAAAACTGTCCTTTTCACGCTGAAGATCTAAGTTTGTCAACTTATTTACTTTTATATGAAAAGCAATGATAATTTTAATTTTATTTCAATATCTAAAATTGTTATGTTTTTTAGTTTTAAAACATATGGATAGTGATGAAAAAACATTTTGAATAGGAACAGCATTTAAATGAATGCTCAGAGGTAGGATAAAACATCTTTTTTTTTCACCTCAAGCAAGGCAAAAAGCCACTAAGATGCAAGGGCTTACTAATAGTTAAAGAAAGTGGTGGTGGTGGGGACAATAAAAGAATTCAAAAAGATAGATGACAATTTTTGAAGATTATAGTTTACAGGAAAGCAAGAAGCTGGAACAAAATTCCACAAGCAAGAAGAGTAGGAGAAAAATTGTTAACATAGAACTTATGGTTAAATATAGTAATTTCAACAGTAAAATGACAACCTAGTCCTACACTTAAATTCATGAAGTCAAGGTACCAAAGAGGAAAGCTCATCAGAACGCAAAGGCACAGTAAAGCCACGTCATGGTAGTGGGAAAGTAACTAAAGCAGAAACGCCAGGTCAGGACTGATAACATCTTGGCTTCAGTCACTTTCCCACTGCCATATGTATAAGATATAATTGGTAGTTCAAAAAGAAATTTTTGAACTGACAATTATCTTATACAAGACTTATTTTAATGGACTGAATTATTGGCATCCATTTAAAGTGTGTAAGGAAAATGAATATTCAGCATTGCTATTTTGTATGACCATCTGGTAATCACATTGTCAACTAACAACTGCAATTATTTTTAATTAAAGCTTATTTTGCCATTCTATTTTTGTCTTTATTTTACAGTGTTCATTGTGTTTGTGAATTGTTCCAATGTGAAATGGGCTGCCAGTGTACAGAGTATATTTACAGCCACAAAAATCTTTGCACTTCTCATCATCATCTTTACAGGATTATATATGTTAATTGCAGGTGAGAGAAATTTTTCTTTGATCATGACTTAGCTTGACATTTAATTTTTAAAATATCAAATGATTATTATATTTTGCATCATATTTGTTGATAAATAAAAATGTCTTCTTTGCAATATTAAATATAGGTCATACAAATGATTCAGAGATATTTCAAGTCAGTCATGTAACATAATTTTTGAATTGCTAAATGCACAGTGTCCCACAAGCCTTTATCCAAATTTGATCAAAACATGTAAAATGTGTGAGGAAGCAAAACATGCAAATTGCTGCAACCATCAAAACTTGCTTATTTAATTAATTAACCAATCCATAATATCAAAATAATTTATGCAATGTGACGCCCATTATTTGGTAGCACCATCCTGGGTTCACATATAACTGAGTGATAGCAAAACTTTAGGTAGTGGGCCTCAGTCACTATTTCGTTTTCATGCTTGTACAAGAATGTAGGCATCATGTTCCCCGTCAGAGGCCATAACGCTGCCCTTGATAGCAACTGCTGAATCTGTTTTGGTAGTTTGAACAGCATCCAATGTGAAAATTTTCTTGACAGAAAATTGTTGACTTATAAATTCTTGAGGTCCTTGAGCACTTTTTGGAACCATTCTTGTATCTTGGCATTCTGCTGTGTAAAATCCAGGTTGTTATGCATGACCATTCCGACAAACTTGGAGTTCATTTTTAACTTGGCAGCTTTCTTATGCATGAAGTCCCAACTCCATTTCTTGTTGAGCCAACCATTGTTTGGTTTCCTCTGGGTGCTATAGCCTATGTCTCTGGTATTTTTGACATTGTAGATAGTTGATATGTCCTTGCACACTATGTTGAAGATGCTTTTAGGATCAATTTATTCATGGAGCAAGCTTGATACCCCTTGCTACATGCCCTTCTACAAAGACAATTTCAATGATATTACTGAAAAATGGTTGTGCATTAATAGCTGACAGTAGATGGTTTGTTTGGTATTTGGTTTTACATCATTTGTTGTAGTGGTTGGTGGGGAATTTCAGTTTAACTTTTACCGCAGGCTTTATTTCCCCACTTTGTACAATGCTACAAAAAATATTAAGTCTATGAAAATGTGCTTTCTAGGCAAATGACACTATGGCAGCTATATGCATAAATTCATAAATTATAGAAGCCTTTTAATTTTTAGGAGCTGATAAAATCCGTGTACAGATCGGCTTGAAATTGACTATCTCATGTTGAGGTAATTTTTTTTTTTTTTTTTTTTGCTGTAAAAAACAAAAAACATATGCTCTGTTATAATAAATCCATCAAGCTCTCTGTGGATCATATATATGAATGGATTGACTTTATATATATATATATATATATATGAAATAACATACATGCTGAGCTGTGACATGTGATGACAGTTACTGTCATAAATCAACTGTGCATTATAGGGTTAGAGATATATTAGGTTGGTGCAAAAATAATGACGTAATAATGTCATTTTTTAACGTATTTTTTTTTACGTAAAAAACGACATTATTACGTCATTATTTTTGCATCAACCTAATATAAGCAGGAAAGTGTAGTATTTCATTTTAATGTATTGAATACCAAAGTTATGAGTAAGAAGCAAGATTTAAGTAACTATGACAAAAAACTAAATTGTTATGACCAGTAGATTGTCAAAGCATTTCACAAATACCATTTTAAAATGGTGACATTTTGTCAACGATCTAAGAATGAAAAAATTACCAACTGTTGACAAAGCATTACACAGCCAAAATTTATTGATGCATGAATTGTAGAAAAATAAGACAAAGGTGTGTTGAGGCTGGTGGAAATATTTAATATATGATGGAACAGGCAAAGAAGGGAGGGAGACAGGAGGAAGCAAAAAAGAAGACAAATGAAACCACTGCTTCAAAAACCACAACACGGTGGACGGCACATAACTTCCATAACAAAATGCCCCAAGGGAATGTCTTTACAAGACTGCATCTCTGACAACAGCAAAGCGAGTCTTGCGAAAAGCAAACTCATGGTTTTCCTGTTGCTTTTATTGACATGAGATGGTTGACAAAAACCCAGATCTAGAGAAGTTTCAGAAATGCCCATATCTGGATGTGCCAAGATGTTCTGCTGCTATCGGTAAAATGTGCATATGACTGACAGACGTGTCCCCATGCGACTCGGGGTCTCTTTTGCATCTGTACTGATATGCATTCACTACAAGAACTGAATAAAGGCTTCCCTGGCAAGTACTAGACAACAGGTGGGCTCCTATAGCACAAATTGCAGGTAGCTTTAATGAAGGTGAAGAAGAGCGTGCATCATCATCATCATCATCATCATCACAGAGTATGTCAATCCTTGTTTCAGATGGAGCTGAATAGATGCAGGCTTGTCAAAGTAGAGAGATGTCAACCAATGAATGTGCAATTAGTTGGCACGTGAGCATTGAAACTGAATTTGTATCACTAGAAGAAGGTTGCTCAGTCTGATAAGTTTTGTTTTCCCTTGCAGGATGTAGATGGTATCATACAGGTTAGAAGTACTTTGTCTCGTATCACTTATGTCATTGAAAACTAAATACTCTTGCCAAGTTGTTTTTAATCTTAGTGGCACCTTTTAGGACAATGCATCCTACCACCCTACCCCATTCAATCTATTTATGTGCAGACTATTGTCTGCATCTTTGTTATTATCATCACAATGTTTCGGCCATTGTGATAAAGATTGCATGTAAATAATAACTCATCCCAGAAATTCCTTCAATCTCTATCCCATTGTGCACTTAATTAGATAACTTGGAATAAACAAGTTTATTCTATAGAATCTGCAATCATGTCACAGAGCAGTTAAAGTACTTGCTGGTAACTTTCTGGCAGCAGATCTGAGATGAATTCTTTTGAGATCTTGTCATCCATACCTGATTGGGTAAGAACGTTTTGCTGGAACAGGGTGGACTAACACCTTATACATAATTGTAATGTCTTGGCTTGTGTTTGTGTGTGTATTTTGTTGTTGTTGCTGTTCATTATGAATAAATAATTTACCAATCAATTTCTATCATTTTGTTTAGGAAAAAGTAAATATTGGAGACAACCTTTTGAAAATACAAACAGAGACATTGGACATATAGCATTATCTTTCTACTCTGGATTGTTTTCATATTCAGGATGGTATGTGCTATTTTCATATCATTTATTGCATGGTCAACTGTAACATCATAAGAATCAAAACAACTCTAGTTATCTTTCAAGTTAATATTTTATTGAACAGTTTATTGGATATACAAGATGTTTATTTACCCCTATCACGTCTCACATCTATCCTAATAAATTGTTTATACGAACAGATAGATTTCTCCACTCAAATTATATTCCTTACCAAACATCTAGCATGTACATTAAAGATATAAAACAATACTGAATAAAATGGGCATCCAATTCTAAGAAAGCAATGATTTACAATGGTTCTCTGCATACAAAAAATATTTATCTTCTATATCTGTTAGAAGAATAAGTAAGGAGTAAATGGTAGGGGAGAAGATGATAGTATAGTCATGAAAAGTGTGGGTTCGAATGCGAGTAGAGCGTGAGGGTAGTTGTGGGTATTCACTTGATACAGACATGTACATGTCCTGAAAAACATGCCATTTCCTGAACTAAGGCAATTGGGGATTTCCTTTGCAGTATGAAAGACTGGAACTGTTTCTCAGGAAGGATTTTGGTAAATAGAACAATAAATGAAATCCTGAGAACTTACTGGTTACCATGTGATCAGTTAGCGTGAGAGGAGGAGAATTGCAATTATTTGAGCGAGTTGCATGTACATTTTAGCATCAGTATGTGCAACTTGGATTCACCTAGAGAGTGAATATGTGAATGTCTTTGTATTAATATCACAGCATGTAAAAAATAAAATGCATTTGAATTCTAGCCTGTAGAGCAATTGTTAGCCAAAAGAACAGAATTTCAATCCAGTAACTACAAATTCACATCAGCAAGGAAACAAAAAATAATCTGAAACCAATAACTCTTGCAGCAAGAAAACTTAAATCCAAAACTTGAAAAGTTTATAAAAGTTATAAACAAAAAATATTGCGTTGTCAGATAAATCTATTCCCCCCCCCCACCCCATTATTTTAATCTTATTATTCATTAAGAATTTAAAAAATTAGTCAACTTAAATGATAAGCAGTTTGGGCGGGGGTGGTGAATAGAGCTACAAAGAACCATAAAACACCATGTACAAAATCTGGTCAAAAAGTATTGGGATGAGTGCCATAAAAAGAAAACTACAACACATATCAATTTGGCCTTTAATCTCTTTTAAAGTTGTCTCCTTCAGAAGCCACACACTTTATCCAGTGTTGTTTTCATTCATGGAAGCATTCAAAATACTTCTTTTTTGGAATAAACCCAACTAAAAGTGAAATAGCTGTTTCTAGTATTATTTTTACCTAAGTTAGGAATGAACTCATGAAAAACAATTACTATAGACTGGTTCTGAAACCTAAAAAACAAACATAATATAAAAGATTTCTACTCTTCTATGACAGAATCCATGTTAGATAAGACTATCTCCTTAGCTCAAGAACAAATAAAAATAAGCATAAACTAAGTAAAAATCATTGAACACTGCCAGAAATCACTAGTATTTGACAATGAAGATGCATAGTTAAAGGAATGTTTGATGTTACAATGGGAAGCTTATTGGTATACTGTTACTATATGAAGTAAGTAAAATAACTGATAAAATGATGCAGGCCTCATAAATCATGGACTTCATAATCTTAAGAGAATGTAACAGATAAAAAAAAAAAAAAAAATCAGACAAAACCAAAAATAATCGTACGAATTTTCAAAAAACAAGGGATTAAGCATAGATATAAAAACAAACCTAAAGGAAGTAGATTTCCTTGATGTCACACTCAAGCCTATGAAAAGGTAAGGAAACCCTCACATCTTCCAACCACCAGTCAACAATAATCAAGCAAATTCCACAATCTGCAGCTTATCTGAAAATACTTCTGATGAAACCATCTTCAAAAAAGATTAAAAAGATTATGAAAGAAACCTCAATGAAGGTATATTTTCAACAACACTCACATAAACAATACAAAAAAGCCAATAGGAAAAGAAACATCATCTGGTTCAACCCATCGTACAACAAAAATGTAAAAATAAATGTAGGAAAAATATTCATTAAACTTAAATACAACCACTCTCCACAAGCTATTCAACAGAAACAGTAAAAATCAGCTACAGTTGCACTAAGAACATGACTCGAATAATAAAAATGCATAACAGAAAAATCACCAACAAACCACTTGCACAAACCAAACCAATCTGTAGCTGCAGAGCAAAGAAAAATTGTCCCTTAAATTGCAATTGCTTTCAAAACAATATAATATACCAAGTCAGTCAAATCAGCAAATAATGAAGAAAAAAATATACATACGAGTAAATGAAGGACCCTGAAACTGAGAAATTATGCACACAAAATGTCCTTTACAAATAGTAAATACTTGAACAGCACAATGGTTTCTAAACATATATAGGAAAATAAAACAAAACAAATTATGCAACAAATATTATGGAAAATAAGGAAAACTAAATTAGCTTACAACAATAAATTAAAAAATTGTAAATTTTGGAGGAGAAAATATCTATAATCACCTTCCCAGACTAATACAAATTGTTAAATTAATGATCAGAACTCATTTCAAAATGCAAATATAGGTACCTCTACGAAATCACTAAAAAAAAAAAAAAAAAAAAAAAAAAAAAGAGCATAGTCTGATGAAAAAGACGCCAAACTTTATGAAAACAAAATTTTATCGTCTAAATGCTTATGTTTTTATGAAGAGGATAGACCAAATTTTTTTTTTAATTATTTTTCAAAATTTTTTCCATCTTTTTAGAATATTCTAAATTTTGATTTAAAAACTTTGTTTATCTTTGTTGTAACAAGGGGTAGTAAATAACATAGATAATTTTAGCGCGTTTTTTTGTATTTACACACATTAATTTGGAAAATCTTGTAAAAATAAAAATAATTGTCAGATGTTAATGAAACTTTCGGAAACTATTCACAGATGATCGAAATTATTATAAATGTTGCTTTTATAAAAGTCATGGCAGAAATATTTTTTTTTCATTTTTATTAACACCCCATAACTAATTTTATGAAAAACTCTAGAAATTAGATCGAGCCGCCCCCTACAGATTGCAATAGTTAAAAGCACAAGGCTTTGAAGAATGCAAATCATGTATTTTTTTTTTTTTTTTTTTAATTGTGGCCAACGTACCTGAAATCAGCTCTGAATTGTAACATACAAAACTCAATAAAACAAATATATTATTTAATTTCAAATGCTTTTATTTGCTTTTATTTGTTTTTAAGAATATGGACAATATTTTCTGAAAGCAAAAAATTTTTTTCAATGAAAATTGAATTTTTAATACAATTATTTGTTATTTCTTTTAATTATAATAGATTTTTACATTAAGTATTTAAAAATATTATAAAATTAGTTAAAAGCAGCGCCAAGCTTTCAATTGTGTCCAGATGAGATCGCCATTGTCTAGCGCTTTGAAAATTGTATCGTTTGGACCAATCGGATTAGCCAACGTAATTAAAAAATGTAACTTTTATGCTTATAATAGAGCAGTAATTATAAAGTACGGAAGATCAACCAGGATACAATTTAGTTGCATTATTTGAGTTCAGCATTGTTCTCCGCTCTTTTTGCGAAACATGTATGGAGAAGTTAATTTGATTTTTCAATTTCAACTGAGAAGGGTACCTATAAGTATCAGTATCATATGAAATTTAACTACTGCTAAACTTTAATTTATATGATCTTATTTTGATTTTAATCTCAGTTATGTCATTTTTCCATAAATGAAATATCAAAATTAATAACAAAATAAATGGAAATACAAATAACACAGTAAAATTTAATAAATGTACATAAAATTATAGTATTTTATGTACACTTCTGATAAAAATTCATAAGGTACGTATAAATTAATAGATACCTCTTTCTTATGAAATTTAATCTCACTCTTAACAGTCTTATTTTTTAATTTCTTTATATTTTCTATAAAGCATCGTAAACGTAAAGATGAAAGCTAAGTACAAAAAAAAAAAAAAAAAAAAAATGAAAAATTAGAGCGATGAAAGTTTTTCTTAAAAGTAACGAGGTAAATAATTTGTTCATTTAAATCTAAATAATTTCACTTCCTTCCATCCGTAGAAAGAATTATCCTCCCGTAAGTTATCTAAACGTCATGAATCATAGCTGTCAACGAGGCGAAAGGTTATGACCTGCTTTGTTTTATTTTCAAATTACATTTTTTCGGCGCAGAAGCTAAGTTAAGCTTGGTTCAAAATATTTTAAATAAACATTATAATTTCTGATTTTATTAAAATCAGTTTTGAAAAAATGATAATTGATTTTTAAAAGAATATCAAAGTCAGATTTTCATCTTTTTATCAAATGATTGAAAATGATTGATTATCTGTCCTTTTTTTGTGACAAAAAAAAAAAAAAATTTGTAACGAAAATTTCGGACGTGCTAGGAACGATTAAAAAATGTAAAAAAATACCCCAAAAATACTTTGATCTTTCCTCTTTAATAATAATATGAACATTAGACGATAAAAAATTGTTTTCATCAAGTTCGGCGTCTTTTTCATCATGCTATCTCTGTGTTTACATTTTCGTGGAGGTACCTATGCAAATACTAAAACAAATTTTTACTACATTACTTAAAAATTAAAAACCAAAAATGAATACCTTGTAAAATCTGACCATGAAAAATGCAAATATAAACACTAGATCTAATGAAGATATTGTTATGTTTATACAAAGCTAATACTTTAAATTAAACAAATAAAATAACCAACTTCTGAAAAAAAAAAAAAATAAAAAAATAAAACCAGTAAATAATAAACAAATTAACAAACTATAAATGAACACATAAACAAGTAAATATAATAATGGTAATCAATAATAATGAGTAAAAAGTTAACAAATAACTCCATCCTGATCCACAATTATCTCTATTCAATAGTGTCTACAATAATTTGAAACATAGTCATTACCACCTGCCTAATAACCATCAAGATAATAGAATAAAGCACCATTGATCATATATAAATAGCTGAGTCAAAACAACACATATGGTCTGAAGATTGCATTGAAGTGTGAAACAGTGTGTCACCACTTACTTCCTTGGGGGAAAAAAAAAAAGTTTAAATAATTCAAAGAATTGAAAAAATACAATGGGGTAAGCACAGTTCCAAACTTGACATTTGTAAATAATAAACTAAGTTCAGATAACTGTTTAAACAATCAGGATCGATTTTACACTATATCAATGTTATGAGCTGGAACCGCCTCCTAAAATGATAAATCAATATTGTTTTATCCTTACAAATGTTGTACCTTGAAAAAAGTCTAATGAATGCTAATCTATAAATGAAGGTCTAATGAATGCTAATCTACAAAAATTCTTTCCAGAAAAGTTTTCCCTATTTTTTTTTTTTTTTAACAAGTGAATCAGTCTACTTAAGTAGTACCCTGATAATAATGATGATGATAATTGTGTTGTTATTTGCTAAGCTTAGTTTAGTTTGGTACAAGACTACAAAAATAGGGCAACCAGTGAGGATCAAAGTAACTAATCTATAGTAAAGATCCAACAGAATCGGTTACTAATCATTATCCAATACAGAGACACTAGAATTACTATGTTGAGTGAGTTGCTTTCTAAGATCTTTTCTGCAGCCTCTTTCCTACAGGTACAATGTCGTAATGCTATCACTACTCCATTGCTATTTCTATGGCAAATGTTCAGATAAACTCCTGTCTTTAGTTCTACCAGTTCAGACCTTTACAGCTAGGACTTGCCATGCAACATTCATGAAACTGAATCATCCTCATTTCTTCCATATTCCAATTGTAAGGAGGAAATTCCACTCAAACAGCTTTTTCTCAAGAACTGCTAAAATTGTGGAGCAGAGGCCCTGTGTGGACACTTGCCTCAACACACTACAATCTTAACCTCTTCAACTCAAAGGTCATCATAACCATTTCAATATTAATCCTGTAGCTTGAGTGGCTTTTGAGCCTTGTATTGAGTGTACTTTAGTAAAAATAGTCTAAAATATTTTTAATAAAAAAAAAGAAAAAAAAAGAAGAGAGAATATGGTGTTACTTATAGGTTAAAAAATTCTATGAGAATCTTGAAAATAAGGTGGTAGTGGAACAACAAACTTTATCTGCCGTGTTGTCTTAGACTGTGCATTAAAGAAGATATTTCTAACTATAGTGGTCTAGCAAATTTGACCTCTCACCTTTCTTCAGATCTGATACAAAATGTAATAAAATTTTTGAAGATACAACTGTAAAATGTCATTAAATGACAAAATCTTCCATTTCACTGAGTATTAAATATGTTTTTTTCTGAATGGGATTATATTTAATGGAAGAAAGAAATAAGTTCACCAGGGAAACCACCTCAAAATGACGTTAATTTAAATGTCTTTGGAGAATTACAAATGCTGCGTAATATTGGCTTAATTCTTATTCTTTTCAATATCTATGATAAAGTAGTTTAGCAAGTAATGTCAAGGCTTATGGGCACATCATGTTGAAAAAATTGTTCCTGTATGATCACTGAAGTTAAGTAATGTCAAGCCTGGTCAGTACTTAGATGGGTGACCACTTGTGAATAACAGGTGCTGTAAGCTTGGATGAGCTGATGGTGGAAAATGGCTCAAAATTGTTATTGGAGAGCAGAGTTCCAATTCCTCTTGAGCACATATTTACACACAAATACCCTTGGGAAAGATATGAATCCACCTCTTCTCCCACTAGCTATGGGTTAATTAGTAATCGGTACCTAGATGGTTGACTGTTTGGGAATACTTGGCACTGTAAGCTTAGATGTGTGGGTAGTTTAATGGATAATGGCTTGGAATTGAAAGTTGAAAAGTAAAGTTCCAATTCCACTTGGGTTTATATTCATTTATGCACAAATATCCTTGAGAAAGGTATGAATTTACCTCTTATCCTACTTGGTACAGGGTAATTAGTAGGATTTGTATCAGAAAAACATTTGTAAAATTTGTAAAAAAAAAAATTCTTAGAGTCTAAAAATCTTTTTTGGCTTTAAATAGGCAAAGGGTTGATAAGCAGTATAAAAAAAATCACTCAATCTGAATCAGAAATATACAACCATCTTTTGAAATCAATGGTTAAAAATGGCTTTGAGTGTGTGAAGCATGTAGGTCTCGGCAAAGAGCATTCTCATTTTGACCCTCATGGACTGACACTACAGCATCACAAACAGAACTGTAGCAAATAACAGAAACCATATCACTTGAAGACTCAACTGCAACAACAACTAAAATGGATAGCATTAACTTGAAGAGAAAATGATGACATAATCAAGATGTTGACGTTCCACACTACTTCAAACAAAAGGTTAGGAAGGAAATCCCCATTAATACTGGAAAGAGCAATAACAGCTACAAGATTTCCTGAAAAATTGTTTTAAGAGAAAGATTTTATAAAATGTCATTTAAAAGAGGTACTGGTTGCTCAAATGATGAATGCCAAAAATTTGTTTGTAGAAACAGCAAATATTACAATTAGTTATCTATAATGTAAATAATTTTATAAAAATTAGTTTCATTTAATTTTTTTTCTCTTTATGAGCAAAAAAAAAAAAAAAAAAAAAACTGTTTTAGTAAGCTCAGACAATATTTTTAAAAGGAAAAGTATTTATTTTTAAAATTGTGATTTTGTTAGTTGCATTTGGCATGTAAATTTGGTTGCTATTAGATAGAATAAAAACCATGAAATAAATGTAATTATTTCAATTTCAATAGTCACTTGACATAAATTTATGTTTTTTTATTTTTTTAATCAATTTCACCCAGAGCAAGTCAATAAAGCCCTCAGATGCAAGGGGAGGGGTCGTTACTGAGTGTGAGAGAATATAAGAGAGAACAATAAAAGAACAGGAATTAAGAAAATAGAAGATAACAGTTGACATTGAATTTACATTTTTGAAGATCAAAGTTGACTGGAAAGCAAGAAGCCAGAAGAGAGTTCCATACGAAGAAACTGTTAGCATAGAACTTATGGTTACATCTAGCAGCCATTTAAACTGTAAAAGGATGAGATTTTGCTGCCAATCTAGTATTGTGCTTAAATTCATAAAGTCTAGGTGTCAAAGAGGAAAGTAATATTTATTTTGAAAAACACAAAATGTGACACAAGGCCAAAAGCAGGGAAGGCTGGTTTTCAGTGTCTTAAACTTGACAAGCCACAATTACTGACCCAAACATACCACAAACACATTCTTACTGACCATTCTTACTACAGCTACCATAATACCTTAAAGTCTCTATGTAGTCATAATTAGTTCCCATATGTACAATTTTGTCTGTCAGGAATGGGGAATAAAAATAAAAAGGAAAGAAAGTTCATCAGAACAATTATCATGAAAATATTTATAGAAAATGCACAGGGAAGCTCTTATGGTGAGAGGGAAGTGGCTGGCTGAAGCTGAGTTAACAGGTCAGGACTAATAACATTGTAGATTTTTTGCATTTATCAAGCAAAAGCACCAAACCTGACATGGCCTTTAAAATCTATTTAACTACAAAGAGAGAATTTGAGATTTGATATTTGAAAGCCATAATTTGTAAAGAACTTTTGTTTCCAGCCAGTAGGACATATCAAATTGATAAGTGTAGGAGCTACAACCAAGAGGCATAGCTACTGTATTTTCTGGATTACAAGATGCACTTTTTTTCCTGAAAAATATGTGAGCATATTCCAAGATGAATGTAAGGCAACGCCCAGGCTCAAGTAAGCTTGGATGGTCACTTAATTGGCTTGACTGATAGGGACATGGATTTGTATGTTGAGTCATTACATTATCTAATTCAGGCTTTTATATGATATAACCTCAGTACTTAGCTGTTACAAGTATTTCCAAGACTATAAACCTTCCTGGAGCCAAGCCACAAGCTTAAACATGCTCTGTTTACTGGCAGCGGCGGGAGCTTTTCTGCTCTTGACTACTATGTTATTGCTATACAAAGTCAGACGAGTAATTAATATAAACAATACATGATGCTAGTATGTGAAGGACGCATGGTGAATGTTTTGTTGCATTGAGAATTACTTTTTTTTTTTTTTCTTAGGAATTTCTTTCCAATATCAGGGTGCATCTTCCAAGCCACAGTGTCTTGTAAACTGGAAAATACGGTACTAACTTTATTTTTTAATAGAGCCATTAAATTAAATAGTTTCATGGTCCAAACTAAGTTATCAAAATTTAAAAAAAATAAAGAAGTTAGATCAGATCATGTTTTATGTCGTTCTGGTAACATGTCTCATGAGGTTCATATATGAACATTGTTCTAAAATGTTTCTTTTTCTTTTATTGTAAAATTGTATAGTAATTAGTGTCAAGATGAAAATAACAATTTTTATATTCAAGATTTTTTGCATTCACCTTTTCTTATTTTTGCCTTATTATATTTATTACACATTTAATTTCTGTAAATAATGATATAGTCCAGTGGATTGACTTTCTATTATTCAATCTCCTTTTCGACAGAACAGGTCGGTGCGTGAGTGGTTGGACAAAACACTCACCCAGGCATGTGAAAGATGTTACCCCTATATTAATTAACATACTTTACCCTGTTAAAAATGTGGGGAGTCAAATATTCATTTTTCAACTTAACTAATTACAACCCATTCAGAAGTCAAACAATATACTTACTGAATCTTTGATACTAGTAAAGGAAACAATTTCAACCTTTTTTAATCATATCTTTTAAACAGTCAATGCATCAAAAGTAAAAAATTTTAGAGCAAGTCTCTAGATAAATTCTCTACCTGTAAGGCATTTATTAAAACATTGTAATTTGATGAAAATTAGTTACTAGGCAGAAATATAACATGATGATTCCTTTTTTTTTTTACATAAATACTATTTTATTTATTTATTTATTTGTTTTTTTTTTTAAGTATAAAAATGAAAATTGTTTTCGTTTCAGGAATTTCTTGAACTTTGTCACAGAGGAACTGAAAGATCCTTACAAGTGAGTTTGTATATATTTACCTATTTTAAACTCTTTTTAACATTTGAATTTTTGTGCTTGGAAATAACTTAATCCATTAATACCTCTTTTTTCTTTTCTTTTTAATTAAGAAACAAGTTTTACTTTTAATACCATATTTTTCTATAATATTATAATGGCAGATGTTTTTAGAAACTGATATTTAATACTGTACTTTTATTATCTTAAGTTTTATAAGTAATATCAGATTTTATGGTGGGCACTAATGGGTTAGAATCCTTTCCTCAGTAGATTTTTAATTTTTGACCTGACCTCATAACATTTTGGCTAGATAACATCATTCATTCAACAGCTGTAACCACAAAAGCAGCAGGTGTGTAAAACCAGTGGAGGATAAGAGAACTTTATTATTATTATTATAAATAGGGTTCAAGAACAGAAGCAATTTGAATTTACCTTTGTCATTCCCACAGCATAAGATAATGAGATAATAAAATAGTTTTATAGAAAAGTTTCTTCTGTCAATATATGTGTTTATCATGTATATCTAAAATGAAAAACACTTAAAAAAACCATAGGTGATATTTATTTCATTGAAGTCAATAAAAAAAAACAACTTCAAATCTTCAGACCTGTAAACCAAATGTAAACAGAAAAATCCATTCCAGGTTTAAAAATTAAGAATAGTGATTTCATATTGAGAAAGTGGGGAAAGATATCTATATATATATATATATATATATATATATATATATATATATGAGAGAGAGAGAGTACATTTTTCTTTAATAAGATTTCTCAAATATTCAGGCTGATAGACAAAAGTAAATAAAATATTCTGTTTAATAAACAAATGGATTATCTATTTAAATATGAGTATCCACTAAAAATAGTGTTTAAAGTGATAAAAATCTGTCTGATTGATAAATAAAAATTCATTATCTTAGAAAATATACATATGGGTAAAAAAAAACAGACTATTGACTACTAAATAACAAAAATTCAATAATGGACATGACATATAAAGAAACACTTTGCCATTTAAGCATTTATTTAAATAATAAATAGTATACACCTATATTTCCCAAATAACCCTAACTTAAGAAAATCCCAGAACATTTGAGAAAACAAATTACCCTAAAGTTCTGTCTGTGATACTGGAAGTGACATTGTTACATCATCTTTGACACTCAAAACTGAAAGAAAAAAAATGAAGGAAAAAGAATCAGGTGAGTGTAAGAAGATAAAAAGGGGAAATAACCACAACATTCAACAAATGTGTACATACACAAACACATGTAAAAAAAGAGGGGAAAAAAAAAAATAAAAATAAAATAAAATCAACTCATTACCAATAACTAGATCATAAATTATTATTTAACTTGGTATAAAGATAATGAAAATGAGAAAATCTGTAGTGAATTGCTGAAATCAAAATTTTTTCTACAAAACTCTGGAATCAAGCTGCTGATATAACATCAATCAGCTAAGTGACAAATATTATTTGTATTAATCCTCATTATATATATATATATATATATATATACACACACACACACATATCCACACACAATTCTGATTATATGAGAATGTTTAAATACAATTAGGAAGAAAAAGCAACTCTTTAAAGTCATAGGTTCATTTTTCTATGCTATAAAGTTAATTAACAGTTTTTCGTTTCAAGAATGTCAAAGTGAACAGATTAATTTGAGTGGCTATGATCTGCTTTCATACAATGTGTTTGTAAATTTAACTTTGTAATTGAAGTGTTATTGGATCTGATGGGTGAGTAAAGCTTAGAAAACTGCATTTGCAGACATAAGGAGTGCTTAGAGATTTGGCACTCTATGTCAAGTATAGCTTAAGTTAAGCCCTATTAGAGTGTTTTTGTTTGTTACCTGCAATAGATAAACATTTTTGTTGTGTTTGCTACAATTAATAGACAAATTGAACTTACCCTGTGTGTTGTCATGTAAAGAAATTTTCAGTTAAGACTTGTTTTTTGGCAATTAGTGTGGTAAAACTGATGATGAGCAGGAAGCCTTTTTTCTGGGGCTTGATCTTTCTCACCTAAAAATAAAAAAAAACAACTAATTTTGAAACTTGAGCAAAGTGCAATTTATTCTTTGCATAACAAAGATGTACAACTGAGGATTGAAAACAGAAACGTTTTCAAGCTTATTTATGTAGGTAAAATCTGAAAGACAATACTATATCATTTTAGAATAGTGATTACTAGTCAGTCAGTTTAGAGCCATACATGATACACACTTGGGTGATCATGTCTCTTGTGATTCATGACTGACTAAACAAGATTCTCAAACAGTAGGGCTGCTATTTCTATCTGGTAGACAGGTTGCCATCCAAGGCTATAAAATACAGTCTGTTTTGCTATTCAACCCATAGCTGAGGAGAAGAGATGGATTCATATCTTTTCCCAGAGTATTTGCTTGTAACGGAATGTAAAGAACATGACTAGAGTTCAAACTGATTTCTCATGCTGAGCTATTATCCATTATACCACGACACATTAATGATTACCACATAAAAAAAAAAAAACAAACAAAAAAAAAAAACGCAGCTTTGGTACTTATTCAGAACAGAGATTTTATTATGTATATGAAGCTATTAAAAAAAATAACATAATACTGAATATTCAGCAGGCATGTGTTGTATAACTGAACAAGCCTGCAACTCTTACCCATTTTCACCACTCAATGTGTTAGTTTTCTAGATCTGAAGAAGTCTGTAGGTGAAGTGAGTTGAAACATTTGTGGGTCCCAAAGGTACTGATTATAAATACTATTGACTGTTTAATTGGAAGACAAAATGAAGCCATTTAACAATTTTTAAAATCATATCCCCCCAAGCAAAGTAGTAAAATTACTAAGTCACAAGAAGTTACCAATCTAGTACTACACAAATTCATAAAGTCTAAATATTATAGTGAAAAATTTATTTGAACAATTACCAGGAATATATTTATAGAAAAAGCACAGGGATGCTACATTATAGTGGCAAGAAAGTGACTGAATCTCTAAATATACAGCAGGACAACTGGAAGCAGTATTTAAGGCATGGATGAATGAGAGTAAATATGTAAGATAGATTCAGGAGAGAAAAAATAAATAAATAAAATAAAAAAATAAAAATTTGGTAAAATAATCAATCATGAAAGAGTTTGTATATTCTTTTGTACTTGTGAAGTAAGAAATAAATTTATCATGCAATAAATTGTTTTTACAACAGGTATTTTCTTCATTTCTTTGTATTTTCTTATTCATGTAACAATTTTGTTCTTTATCTTCACCTTGTCTTTCCAGTTCAAATAAAATCTCTAATCTTGCTTATCTGTTTTTTTCTTTTGTTTAACAAGTCATACAAAAAAAAAAAAAAATCCTCAGTGTAACAATGTTCAGTGTCCCTTCAGCTCATTGGTGATCATGGCTCTCCACAAATCCCTGTCCTTTGCAGCTTTTAATAAATTTTGTTTTTGTTATCTTTCCTAAACCCTGTTCTGTCATCCATTGACACAAACTTGCTAGGTATGTTATGCATTGTTTTCCTCTGTTCCTCAGTTTGTCTTATGAGTATTAAATTTTCCAAGCCTTGTTTACTCATATACCCTAGAAATGTCAAATAAGTGTCCTTTTCATTTCCATTTTCTCTAAAACTCAGCTAGTGTCTTCCTTTCCCAAATTCTAATGCTTGAACTTTAAATTTCTTTGCATCAAAATAGGTCTGGTAATCTTCCATCTACCTGAACCTAGCATACTTCTTAGATCAATAAATGCAGTAGCTATTCACGAAAAAGGCATGTATAAATATCCTATAGTATTCAATTGCACCAGTAAATCCTTTGATTTCTCTAAATGCTTGAATTTCAAATATTGCCATTACTACATCAACAATATCTAACCTTTTCCCCCCTATATCTTATAAATCACAAATATTTTGTCTCTTTACTCATAAACTGGTACTCTAATATTCCATATATGTCGGTGTACAGGGCAACCTTGTAACATTATCCCCCCCCCCCCAAAAAAATGCTTCAAGTATAAGATGTGAACCATAAATCCTGTGGTTTATGGTAAGTTGTTAACATCAGATATTTTTGATGATAGCCTAATCCCCTGCCTTCATGACTATCAACAAATATTTTCTACAGAAACAACTTAATTTACCTTATTATAATAATAAAAGTACTCTTAACTTGTATGTGGTACGATTGCGCATCTGCTAGCCTATACAATACATTTTAAAACACAATTTGGGGGGGGGTCATTGTGTACAGTGAATATAGCTTGAAACCTATATTTTAACTTGAAAAGTCGCCTTTTTTGCCCAGTTGCCTTGTATGCCAGCATATATGGTAACTTTAATTTCAATTCATGTTGCTGCAATTGTTTTTTTAGCACAATCTGCAAATGCTGAAAGTATCCTTTGGGACTGAGAAATTCAATATATCATTAATATAGGCCATAGCAGATCCTTCCATTCCAATCAGCACTATTGACACGAGTTACTGGAAAACTTCACATGTATTATCCGATCTAAAGGGTGTCACTCAAAGCTGATACAAAAGATTCACGTAACATGGAAAGGCATTTTTTCCCCTTGTCAGCTTTATCCAAAGCCACATAACCAATCAATGTTAGAAAAAACAGGTAATCTTGTTTAGCAAGGTTTGGATGTCACAAGCCAGAGGTTAAGTTGAGAGCCCTCATAATGTATGCACCTTTGTTCTGTTTTCTGACAAACATAATATGAAAACTCCATGATGATCACAAGTGTTCAATTATTTTTGCTTCTAATATGTCCTGCACTACTACCAGTTCTCTCATATATTGGCATTGATGTGGTCTGGACTTTTAATAATCTGAAAGAAGCTTTTTTTTTTCTCTCCTATCAGCAAGAGTGATACTAACCCCCAGGAAAATGGCTCCTTGTATCTCCTTGAGCTAATGTTTTTCATTGACATGAAGTGGAAAGATTATATTGAATCAATGGCTATGTCTGCTGCTAAGAAAGTTGGTTCACTGTCAGGCTAGACAATTTTTATCTCCAGAGTCTATCTTACACATTCATAAGACTGCCATTTATCTGTGCATTGAATATTGTTGTCACACCTGGTCTGGTGCTTCTATGTATTTAGAGATTCTTGATGAAACACAAAGAAGAATTTGCAATGTTTTTGGTCCTGACTTGGCATAAGTTACTTTCCTACCACCATAATATAGCTTCTCTATGCCTTTTCTACAAATATTTTCATGGTAATTTTTCTGATGAGCTTTTCTCTATGGTACCTATAGACTTTATGAATTTCAGCACAGTACTAGATTAAAAGTTGGGTCTAATTATTTCTTTTCACCCACTTCTCATTTGTGAAGCTCTCTTCTGGTTTTTTGCTTTCCAGTCAACTTTGATCTTCAAATGCAATGTCAGTCTGTATTATCTGTTTTCTTAATTCCTGTTCTTTTATTGTTCTCTTTACTTAATAATGTTTTTCTTTTTCTCCTATTCTCCCACACTCAGTAACTGCTTGTATCTTAGTGGCTTTTATTGCTTTGCTTGGGGTAAAATAAAGAAAAAAGAAAAACTTAGCTAATTGGGTTGCCTATTTCAATTTTCATTGTGTGGGTTTAACCTACCTCTTTATCTCTGATTCAATTGAAAGGATCATTTGTGTTTCCATCTTTCAGACATTGTTTTGATACTTTCTTTAACCTTTAGCACACTGCATTATTAATATTACTTCCCTTTCCACTGCATTCTTTTTCAAGGCTTCTCAATTACAGTATCGTTATTGTTAATTTCACCCAAAGTTGTTTACTGTTGCCATAACAGGATATGACAAAACAACTATGAAATACAAACTTACTGTGTTTCAGGAATCAGTCACCTTCAGTGGCAGGATAAACTATTTGTACAGCAAGTCACATACATAATGATAATGGTTAAAACTGGCATTTTCATTCTCAAAAGGAAAATTCTCTTCATGTCTCACCCGGCTTCTAATATTTACCAATGCCGCACCTTCACCGTTTTATTAGCAGGTTTATCTAACATTATTGGTATTTGATTCAAAACCATCTTCCTTATTCACCACCGCCTAACAATTCTTCCATTTGTTGGTGAAATTCAGCTTTTCAGGATTACCTGATACAATGCTTGATATTGTCCCTCCATAGGAATTAATTAGGTAGTATAAATGGTTAACTTAACATTTTCGGCAGATAACAGAGTTAATACTTCATTAACCTCAGTTCCAACTGGTATTTCTTCTGTGTCTATTTTTAGAAGAGTTGAATCAAAATTTATCAGTGCTTTATTTTTCTTAAGCCAGTCACCACCCAATATCATTGGTTGATCTAAAGCAGATGTTTCATATAATCTCTGCATTTTTTTCTAGCTTTCTTAATTTCATAGGTAAATATATTGTTCCTGCTACTTCTATTTCCTGCCCACCTGCCTAGGTTACCTTCAAATGGGGTGGGGGTACCTTGCAGCCTACAAACCATTTCCCAGTTTTTCGTAGACTTCCAACTGTATTATAGATACAACTGCACTGGGATTGATTTGTGCTTCTCTTTTTTCTCAAACTCTTATTTGGCATATCAACTCTGAACTTTGTGTAACAAGCTGATATACACTAACCTCTATTTTCTTATTTCCTTTTGTCCCCCCCTTTCTCTACTGCTTCACATTCTCTCTATTTCTCTGGTTATGCCTATTATTTTACACCATTGTTTTTTTGTTTTTTTTTTCTTTGATATTCATGGTGCAATTTCTGCTAAACTGGCCTTTCTCAATACAGACCCAACATAGAAATTGATGACATTTTTTTTTTAATCTCCCATTTTTTTTATATTTTTACAATGATGTACACTGATGTACCCTGTACAAAGTCCGAGGACCACTAGAGATAAAGGACTAAAGAGTAAGAGGCAAAGCTTATGTGGATATGTATGGAAGATAATGGTTAACTTTACACTTGAACAGATTAACATTGTTGTGATGTGGAACTGACTTCCAAGAAGTTGCTTTCCCAAAGTCAGTGGTTTGTGGTAGGAAGCTTCTTGAGTGGAACATCTTACCAAAGGAAATATGAAGGGAATGGAGATTGTCTGCTACAATGGGCATGGCAGGATGGATTTTAGCCATGAAGGTTTTTGATCACAATGCCAACAATGCTTTGCTTTATAGGTTCCTCAGATTGTTGTGCTTATAAAATCTTTACATTTCCAACAAATTTAGTTGGGCCATCTTCCTTAATTTAGAGATATCTCATTGGAATTTAACCCTTTTTTGGGGGGCTTTATTTGAATTTTACTGTCCTTATTTCTATTTGAGCCATAAGAATATTATTTCCTCCTATGACCTGCCATTGTTGACCATTTTATGACAGTTAAGATCCTGCAAGTGTTTTAATTCTCATGTCAACACGGTGGGGTATTTATGCACCACCTTCATTCTGCAAGTTAACTCAAAGACTCATTTTCTTTCTATCTTATTCCAAGTGACCTCAGTTGAATTTGTGAAACCCTCATATATTTCTGTTAAGTGTTTAAATCATTCCAGTTTACATTTGGTCTAATCAAGAGAAAAGAGTACTGAACTGTTCTTGCCCCTTGTAGCTCTTAATGAATTTTGTCTTTTCTCTTAAACCCTATTCCACCATCCATTTACTCAAGCTCATTAAGTATGTTATGCATTGTCTTCCTCTTTCCTTCAATCTGTCCTGTGAGTATCAAGTTTTCCAGATCCTCCTTCTTCATTATGCGCCCCAGAAACTGTCTCTTCCAGATGTTAAGTATAAGTTTCCTTTTTGTTTTCATTTTCTCTAAAACCTCATCATTGCTCACATGTTTGGTTCGTAGTATCCTCAGCATCTTTCTGTAAAACCACATTTCTGTTGCTTCAAGTCCTGTTCCTCATCTTTGATGAGACTGTCCAGCATTCATTGCCATATAGAAGAACAAATATCACATAAAATTTCAGTACTCTTTGTTTCTAAATTTTTCTCTCTCTTAATACTCAGCTTAGCTTTTGTAATGCATCTTTGGCTATCCGAATGTGTCTTCAGATTTCAGTGTTGCACTTTCTGTCCTCAACTAAAGCACTTCTCAGATATTTAAGTTTTTTATTTGTTTGATTTTGGCATCTCATATTTGTAACTTGCATTTTGGGCTCACCCTGTTGCTACCAACTATATAATCTGTCTTTTTGCATTTGATGCTTAGTCCTTTCTTCTTGCTTTTTTTCATCATCTTCTGTAAGAGCTTTTGCAGTTTTCTTTCCATGTTTGCTATCGACACTGTGTCATCTGCATATCTATGTTAAGATTATGGCCGTCAATAATGAATCCTGGTCGGACTTCTAATTCTCTCAGAATTGTTCAATAAGTCTGGTGAGAAGACACCTTCTTGTCTTAGACTCCTTTGTATTTTTGTATACCTGCTGAATTCATTTTCTCTCTGTATGCAGGTGGTTTGCTGCCAGTATAGGTTCTTGATTATTCTAATATCCTTTACATATATGTCAAATATGTGTTAAAAACTATCTCAGCTTTCAAAGGCTGTTATCCATTTAGATATGATGTGGTGCTTTTAATGTGCTTAGGCAAACTTAGTTTTTCACTTTATTCTTATATATTGAAAGATTTAAAAATTACTATAATTTTTTTTTTAAAATTATTTTATAGAAAAGATTGATATACAAATATTTATTTCATTTTACAGGAATCTTCCACGGGCCATCTGGATTTCCCTTCCAGTGATTATGTCTGTTTATGTATTTGCCAATGTGTCATATTTCACTGTTTTATCACCATCTGAACTGTTGCAATCTGAAGCAGTTGCTGTAGTAAGTAACAAAGAAACGATTGTCTCCCTTATCTCATATGGTCCTAACTCTAGGAAAATGTTAGAATATTCTAAAAATCTGTTTAACTCAGTGTTGTTTTATAGGCTATAAGGAAACAAGAATGACAACATTATGACTAAATTCAGATCTGTAACCAAGAACTGGATAGTGACCTACTTTGCAATTTAATAAAAAAAAAAAAAAAAAAAAAAAAAAAAAAAAAAAAACAAACAAAAAAAACGTGGCTACAAGTTGCAAATCACTTCATCTGATGGTCATATCAGCTCAGTACTGGGAACTCACAATTGTTGGAAATGCAAAATACTGAAGATAGAAAACCACTGAACATAATTTTATAATATTGAAAATGAAAAAGAAAGTATTAGTTCCTGCTTACAGTGCATTTTGTATTAGTTGCACACAAGATAAAGAGATATCAAATAAATAGTGCATTGGAGCTTGGAAGTGTGGCAGGATGAAAAATTAAAAAAAAAAAAAAAAAAAAAAAAAAAACATAAGAAAACAGTAAAAAATGAATATGTAAAATGAAGACTGTCCAATTTTGGAGTTAATTATAGTTTGATGCAATAATGAAAATATATTGGGTTGGAAGAAAAAAAATGATCTAACCTAAACATCAATTTGTGGTTAAATAATTTTTTTTTATATCTGATGTAACTACTAGTGTAGAATTTATTAACTATCTTAACATAGGTTAAAAGGAGTTGAAAATATGGATTAAATCCAACAGAATGATAAAATAAGAGACAAGCTGGAAATCTTTATAAATTTGACAAGTTTTATCACTTTGGAATACCAGGTGTTGTAAGCTTGGATGTGTGGGTGGTGTAATGAATAACAGAATTGGGAATTGGAGAGTTGAGTTCCAATTGGGTTCATTATATTCACTTACATGCAAATACCCTTAGGAAAGGGTATGAATCCACCTCTTCTCTCCCCAGCTGTAAGTTAATTAGGAGGACTTATATCAGTAAAATCATTATTAACTGAAAAAATTCTTTCACTCTAAAAATATTTTCTGGCTTTAAATAACCTGCAAAGGGTTGATAAGCTGTAAAAAATACAAATCAAATAATTGACATGTTTTTCTATTTATTTAGCTTCTTTAGAAATTTTGGAGTGGAATGATTTGGAGTTATAAAAATTTAAACTTAGCGGCTTTAAAAACTACTTATTACCAATTCTTTAAATTGCTTTCCAAAATGATCAAATTTTGAAATATTCCTGTAATCTCACTGCATACAATAAATGCAATAGTAACTGAATTCTGATACTAAATTAATTCAGTCTAATTATGCTTATTTTGTACACAAAACAAGATGAAAATTGAAATTTATTTTGGAAGTTAAAATCGTGTTACAGTATTTCTGACATACTTAAGAATTCAACATTTTGCTTTTTTTTTTTTTTTTTTTTTTTCAGACATTTGCCCAGCGAACCTTGGGGGTAATGGCTTGGGTGATGCCACTCTTTGTGGCATGTTCAACATTTGGTGGCCTTAATGGTGCTATCTTCACTGGCTCTAGGTAAGATGACAATGTCACATGAAACCACATTAAAGAACAAGAAATATTGAAATAAAAACATAAGGAAATAAAAATGAATTGCAAAAATAACAAAACTGTATTCATAAAATCACATTATTATATAATTAATTAGAAAGTAATCAATCCACTCTTAGAAGTAAAAAAAAATTTATTTATCCTTCGATAATCCAAATGACTATCAAAGAAGTATATATATATATATATATATATATATATATATATATAAAAAAAAATAACACCAACTTATGCAGCAGCTGCTACTACATTAAAGAACAAATGAAAGCAAACTTGATCATTGAAATATATATATATATATATATATATATAAAATTTAGGTTTCTGGTTAGGGTCAGCGTTGCAAGTGTTGACAGAAGATTAAATGATTTTTGTTCATAATTATAAAAATAAAAACAATATACACAGCTAATAAGAATTCAGCAACTTTTTTTTTTTGTTTGTTCTTGGCCTTTTTTTTTTTTTTTTTTTTAAATCAAATAAAAGTTATTTTGTCTGAAGAACTACTTGAATGTTAATGATACTCCTCAAAACTATAGAAAATAAGTGGCAAAATATTCCTTACTTGTGGGGTTATCTTATATCTTATCTAGAACTGTGACCCAGTTATTCCCAAATGTCCTCCTGTTTCTCTTTTTTTTTCTTTATTATACAGGGTCTTTACATATTTCCTTAGAATATATATATATATATATATATATATATATATATATATATATATATATATATATATATTTTTTTAGGGGGTAGCAAAAAATAATACTCAAAATCTTATATTGTCCACCATTTTCTGTTCAGTTGCAATTGGCCACCAGTGGGCGATTTCATCCAGGTTGGGAAACCCTGGTCTAGATTCTTTGTATTCATTTACAGAAAAGTTTGTTTATTTTTGAGAAATAAGGTTGTATAAACATTCATAAAATCTTTTTTAATCTGTGTGCACATGTGCACAAACATATATATATATATATATATATATATTATGTATATATATATATAAAATCAAGAAAAAAACCTTAAAGATCCATTTCGGTTATAATTTATTTTCTTAATATTGTTAAAAGTTCTTAAAATGTAGACAATTCATCTGGACTGAGATAATAGGAGGAAGGGAAAGCAAGAGAGAAGAGGGAGAGGAAGAAAGAAAAATAAACAGATTTTTTGAATATAAAATTTTTAAAACATAAAAAGTGGTCAATACCGAGAGTTGACAGTCTGTTTCATACTTGAACACAATCTTCAGGCCAGATTGCATTATATGAAACAGACTGTAGGCTCTTGGTGTTGACCTCAGTGTCCACTTTTATATTTACAAACTCACTGTCTATAAGTATATTGAAAATGAATCATTTATAGAGAAATTTTATTTATTGGTTTGCAGCAGGTTATTTTGGCCAATTTAAAGAGTGGATAATTCTTTTTTGCATCATAAAAATTATGCCCCACCTCCACCTGCTTTAGATGGTTATATCCAACTTTAAAATATATAACAAGAATTTGAATACCTAAACTCCTAATCAGTTCCTTGAATTAATTAGCAAGCATTTATCAAGTAGATGAGTTTAGAAAAAAACAAATATTTGTTCCTCTTGTTCTTTGTTGGAACCAGTTAATAAATTTAATGATTTCAATTTTTAGATCTTTACTGTTCATAGCTTCATTGTTTGTGATACGATAATTGATATGTACATGGAATTGTACTAAATTTCAATAAGTGACAAATCAACCTATGAAAGTGTGGTACATGCGTACAGAATACAAATATTAGTAAATAATACCAAAATATGATAGAACACTTACTGCAAGGAAAGATGTAAAATTCTAGAACCTATTATTATACAAAAGAAACTATCCATTAAATAAAATATATTTCATCCCAGGATAAAATATTTCATATGTATACAAAATAATATGTATAAAGATTTCATATTCTTTTCTGTGTAATCATTTTACATATGATATCACTTTGGACTATTTTAATTCCTATCACTCAAAAAGAAATAAACAAATAATAAAATGCCAGGAAGTAGCCAACAAAATCTTGTCTACAATATTGACAATGCCTAGTTCTTGATGATGGCTGAAATTATGTGAACAAAATAGAACAAAACATGAACTTTGAACAATTTATTCATAATTTAAATCCCAATATACAACTTATTCAGAAATTGGAAAAATAAAATAATGTATATTGAATTTAACACAATAATAGAACAAAGTAAAAGAGTTCTCAATCATACACCTCACAATTTAGTGTTGGTGTCATTTGACTGGAGTAAGAGACAAAAAAGAAAAGAATGGATTTGAGGCAATAAAAATCTTTAACAGGTGCCATGATCAAAGGATTAGTGATTACTGACAAATGGTGAGATTCTAACCGTATTTCTCATGATCAGAAAGTGAATGCTCTAACCACTTGACCATGAATTCATATTATATATTATATGTAAACTGGCACTACAGAATCACAAAGAACAGTACCAAATAACAGAAACCACATCACTTGAGGCAACAGCTGAAATGGATAGCACATGTAACTTGAAGAGAAAATAACAACATCAAGATATTAACATTCTACATTGCTTGAAATGAAAGGGTAAGAAGAAAAGCCCTGTCAGTACTGGAAAGTGCAATAATAGTTACTGTGTAGAGCAGTCATGAGCAAACCAAGGCCAATTTGATCTTTCTGAATAGCATGTGTAATTTCATAAGGAAAATAATGTTTCTTAAAATGCCTTTGTTTTGTTCTATATTTACACCTAACAACATACATAAACAATGATTAAGTATGTTTCTTGAATTTTCTGAAAGTAATGTATTTATCATTTCAGACCATTAGCAATTTTCACTAAGGAAGATCATACATGTAAACATCTTTTGCTTTTGAAACACGAAATATTCATAATTTTTTTTCTCTGTAGAATAAATATACTTTTTATTTTCAAATGAATAAATTGTAAATAAAATTACATGCAGCAAAATGTGTTAATCCCCAGTCATAAGTGATAATATTGTACCAAAAACTTCAACTTTTTAATTATAGAAAAATCTTTTCTCCAAAGAAAAACAAATTTCCCATTTCTAAGGCATATGCTTACACATAGGGTCTCCTGTAGTGAAAATAACTGAGGTATCTAGTATGAAAAATTATCTTGAATCTTTTTAATAGTGTGGCCAACCTTGTGATGAGTCATAGATCATGAAGGCCACTGCTCAAAAAAGTTTGCACATGTCTGGTAAAATGTAATTGGCAGAAAAGACAAAAAGTTCAAAGTAAAAATAGTGTTAATACACAAAAGGGATACAGACAAGTATTCTGGCTTCAAGACAAGAAAGAACAAAACTAAGTCAGATGAGACTGAGAAGTGGCATATGTTATTGGCTAAGAAGAAATCCCAGGCATGCATCTCTATATTTTGTCTATAAATTTGGGGAGGGAGATGTTTTTGCAGTCATTCTTACACAGAATTGGACTTGAGAAACCTATTTTCTTAAAAAATTGTTTCAGAGAAAGGTTTCATGAATTTAAACCAATAGCAGTACTGGTTGCTCAAGTTAATGAATGCTGAATGTTTCCTTGTAAAGAAAAGGCTAATATTACCATATTATATATATATATATATATATATATATAATTCATAAAAAGATTAGAGGAAATATAACACATCTGTAATTTAAATGATTAGTGCAAATAAACCTGGCATTCCATATGCCTGGTCAAATGTAATAGCATCAAAGATTTTAAGAGATTTTGTAGAATTTTATATTACAATTTTTGAGGTGAATTATGATTGTTATATAACTTTCTACTCAGTTCCTTAGTCTCATTTTGTTAGGCTCTCAACATTTCAGCTGTTGAACTCCTCTATCGCACTTTCTGGAATTTGAATAAATGGTTCAGTTCAAAATTCTGAGGTTTACAGAGTACAACAACTGAAACGGTTGAGCATAACAATCAAGATGAGCATGCTAGTCTAGTCTGAATAGAAAGGCAGATAGCTATAGCCAAACTATAGTTTTCAAAAAGTACTTCATTATACAAAACATTTCTTTTTAGGGGGGGTTTCAAAAGCAGATAACAAATATACATCATTAAGACTTAAGAATTTATTCATAACTTTTTCTCTTTCTAACAGGCTGTGTTTTGTAGGAGCTCGTCAGAAACATTTTCCCGAATTTTTAGCAATGATAAATGTGAAAAAATTCACTCCAGTGCCTGCCCTAGTGTTTGGTGTAAGTACTCTTGAATTATATTTTTTTTTGTTCATTCCCAGAATGAATCTCAAGGACAAGAAATATATACAATTATATAAGGAAAATATCTTCACAAATGTTTAAAGATTTTATACCTGTCAATATTTTAATTGGTACATTTGATAAAACTCAATACTTTACCTTTCAAAATAACTACTTAAAATATTAGAGTTATGATGAAAATTTAAGGAATTATAAATAGACAAGAAAATTAAAACTATTTTGGTAAATGACCTAATGACATTACAAAAAGGTTCTGAGAAATAAAATTAAAAAAAAGAAAATGGGGATTTAACAAAAACATTTGAAAAGAAGTTATTTAATTTCAACAAAACCAAACCTCATTTTGTAACACTTATTATAATTAACTGTAGACGAAATGTAATCAGTTCTAAATTATAAAAACTCGTACAAAATAAAGAGGAAGGAAAGGCTTTCATGCAAAACAAGTATTTGTAAATCAAGTTTTATGAAACTATGTAACAATAATTGTTCTTTCATCAAATTCTCTTGTAATGAATGCATTCCCACACCCACCCTCCAAAAATAGAGAGAAATATCAGTTTAAATGAAAATCTGAATAATAAACCCAAAATTATACATAAAACATAGTAAATTCATATTTATAAGACATCATTTCTCTATGAAGCAAGTTCAATACTTTGCAATTGATTTATTTATCAATAATATAAACCTGGTGGAAATTCATTAAAAATGACTTTTCTGCAAGAAAGACATCACTTTCCATAAGTAAAGGTATAAAAGTGGATGACAATAGTTGGAAAACTGCCATGGTCTGTTTACCGTTCATAAGATGTTGGAAATGATTCAGAGTGTCTGTAGGCCATACTATATCAGAACAGTATTCAAAAACTGGAAATATCTAACTACGACCAAACCTTTATCAAATAAGAATATTGACAAAAAACTGCATTCTCAACATTCCATGTACTTGTGGCAGGGAATACAAAAGCAAGACTGGTTATCCTATGAAAATGAAGCTGGAAAAGAAAATTGAAAAGCCATAGACTGTAGAGACATAATGAAGTCAGGTATTAATGATCATGTGCAGAGACAAAGGGATGAGTAGTGACTAACCAAGTTTTGAGAGAGATATATAGAGAGATATTGGAAAATATGAAAATTGAAAGAACATCACACATGCTAGGAACTGATAACCTACTCAGTAGACCTAGCATAGAATTGAACACCATATAGGAAACTTTGAAGACCAGGCATTAGATTTAAGGGGCTGTTGGTTAAGTGAATGCAGATCCTTCTTTGTATTTTATCAAGAATCTCTAATACATAGCAGAGGCACCAGACCATATGCGGCATAAATAGTGGATTTATAAATGTGTAAGATTCTGGCAAGAAAAATAATTGTCTATCTTGACACAGTGAACCAACTGTCCTAGCAATTGATATATTTCCACTTCATGTCAGCAGAAAATGTTAGCCCAAGAAGGTGCAAATGAGTCACTTCTCTGGAGATTAGCATTAGCCATGCTGATGGAACGTAAGAAAAATTCTCTCAGATGATTAAAAGAGAGCAGTTTCATTTTGGAGATGTTAAAATTAACAAGTCATTTCTTGCCCCCGTTAAGAACAGATTATAGGTCATTTTTTTTAGATCAGTTGCCAATTTGACTGTATTGAACCAATCAGATTTACTGTTTAGTTAATTGTTACCAATGTGTAACAATTTGTTTTTGTCTATCAAAGTCTGTAATGTTTCCAGATTTTATTTTTCTTTAACAAGTTATACAAAAAGTTCCAGAGTACTAATTCTTTGTAATAAACAATTAGTGATATCAGTTTTCCATTAGTAGGAATTAATTTGTTTCTTTCAGTTTATTTATTAAGTCTCATTTCAGCTCTTAATCACGTAATCTTGTTCACAGCGCCAATGTTTTTTCCCTTAGTGATATTAAACATAATTGCTTCTCAGTTTTCAGTAAAGTTGGGTAAAGAGTATGCCAACTTGTTCCACAATATTCTCTCTTGCATTGTTTGTCAGTTTAAGTCTCAAAGACATTAATCTGTTTTATTATTAGTTTTGTAATTATAAAAGCAATCCTAATCAGTAATGACTAAACCACTGTACTTGCTGAGGATGGAAACTTGGCCTTTTATTGTCTTAAGTTTATTTTATAATTGTTGTAATTTACTTTCCATTATTGTCCAGCTTAGGAAATTCTCATTTGAAATCACCATAAACTTGTCCAATTACTTGTTGGCACATCCATAAAAACTAAGGAATTTTTGTTTCAAAATTTTCCTCTGTCTGATGCTAGAGTAATATGGTGATTGAATCACCAAATGTTGAATATCCTGTAAGGAACTCTAGGATGGTCAAAGTGAGTATCACCTTTATTACCATTGGTGATTTCCTGTCACTGATGTTTGGCCAGATTTTTGGAAATGGATACAGCTGAGGACTTTTCAGAACTTTCTCATATGGACAGGCACAAAATCTATGACAGATTTACTATAATTTGATTAACTGCCTCTTGTAAAGTTAAAATTACCTGATATACCAACTGAGGAAACTGAAATTTTGTTGTTTCTCAGCTTCATTGACTGGGATGAGATTTCAAAGCCTTATACAGAAATGAATTGACCTGCTTTCTTTCAATACAATGAATTTACTCACAGTAATTACTTAAGTAAGAATTTTTGTAGCTTTCCTAAGACATTAATATTTCTTCTGTTTCAGGGTTTTATGACATGTGTTTATTTGTGTATTGGCAATGTGTACAAACTCATGAACTACATGGCTTTTGTTGAAGGAATCTTTTTTGGATTTACTATCACAGGGCTAATTATTCTTCGAATTACTCGACCTAAAATGAAACGACCCATCAAAGTAAGTTTTTTTTATTTTTTTTTTTTTTTATTTAATGTTTAAAAGAAAAACAAAATCACATATGTTTACTTTTCCTGTTGGAAAACATTTTAAAAATTGTCATATAAGGTATTGTTTAGATATTTTGTGGTGTTAGGGAAAGAAAACAAAAGGAATTGATTATAAAACCAACAATAATAAGAATATAAAAGATATATAAAAATACAAGCCTAATATTCTCACCAAACTGTCAACTCTGTGTCTTGTTAACCATAATTATCTTAGTGGGGGATATGCAAACTGATATCTCTCTGTCCATCAGTGAAATGGTCACATTGTATTCCTTTGGCTGACTACATATAAATAACAGAGTGAATGTCATTAAACAGTTGCACGTTCAGTCCTATTCAATTCCAACTTGGATTCAAGTAAGGTGTTGTCATGTGTGCGACAAAAGAAATAAGATAAAGAGAAGTAAAAGGAACACCAAAAGACCAACTAAGTTTTTAATGATTATGGTCAGTGGCTAAAAAGGAAAAGAAAAACATGAAGGCTTACAAGCAAGAAGTTAGACATATTTCAAAATAACTTCATAATTTTTAAAAAAGTACTTTAATTTTGTATAAAATATGATTTTCATATCAATATTTTTTTCAGCTTGCAACGAATTAATTTCTAATATTTTAAATGGGGAAAATTGTTTTGGCATACAAAATTTCCAGTTACAAATCCACTCCTGGAACAGATTAAATTCATACGGTGAGGTTCCACTACACACACACACACACATATATATATATATATATATATATATATATATTATCTCCAGATAAAATGAGAACGAATAGGGTACAATGCCAATATTTGTAACATTTAATTTAAAAGAGGGCTCAATACAAAGTAGAGCAATATTCTTTATTTTAGGATATTATATCAAAAACATGTAAAAATAAAATGTGACACAATTGCAGTTGTGTTTCGATGCAAATCAACACATCTCATCAGGGGATTGTAAATGACTGGTAAGTGAATGATTTATTGAAATTTAAAAGCAAAATTCAACCTCTTTTTACGAGAAAAAGAAAGGAAAGAAAGAAAAGACTGGAGGTGGTTCAGTAGATTTTCTTGATATTATGTTAGATCTAGTTAACGACAATTTTCAACCTTATACGAAAAATAATGCCAACCCAATTTATATTCATCCCACTTCCAACAACCCTCCATCTGTAATTCAACATATTCCTTTGTCTGTAGAGCGTAGGATTAGCAACCACTCATTGGACAAAGATGTGTATGATAAATATAGTAGTGTGTACAAAAGTTCTAAAGAATAGTGGTTATAAGTGTACTAAAATCATGTTTAGAAAATATGAAGATAATGATCCAATGAAAAGAAATAGAAAGATCATTTGGTACACACCCCCCATTTAACCAATTAGTACTAAGTTAGTCCATAAGTTCCTCCAATTGATCAACAAACGTTTTCTTAAAAGTAACCCACTTAGCAAGTTCATTTTCTGACATAGTGATTTTAATTGTTTCCCATAGGTCTGTTTTGCTGTCATATTGTTTGCCACCTTCATATAATTTCATCTTCACAACTGACCATAAATTTTTCAATTGGATTCAGATTGAGAATTGTTGGTGGTCATTCCATTATCTTCTCTCCTGTAAACCTTTTATGCTCAAAACATTTACAATTAACCTTAGATACACGAGAAGGATGCATAAATGCACGTTTCAATTTGAAACTGCAAGGCTGGGACTTGTACTATTCAAAGACAGTCTTGTCCATGAAATCACAATAGTTAGCACTATTCTGTTTAATGCCTTCATCAACTTTGGATCGTCCAACAATAGCTCGATCAACAAATTCAGCCCATATCATAATCTTGTGTCTAGAGGCACATCTGCATAAGATAAAATCCATCCTTTGATCCATCTATCAGGTCCAAGTGTCACTTGCGACTCATCCATGAAAATTATTTTAAAAAAGTTAATTTTCATGTATTTCATGACCCAATTTTGCCACTTATTCGTTTTACTGAGAGGAGTTTGCCTAGGAGATTTCTTGATAGACCCAATTTGTGAAGCATTCTACAATTTTTGTTCTTGACTGGTTAAAAGTAGTTGTTCCACTATAACTCACTTTAAATTACATTCCTCTCAAGATTACAAGTTCTTAAAGTCTTTTCCTTTGCTTCTACTTCTCAACTTATATTTTCAACGGCCCTCTCTATTGTTTGATGATCCCTGTGAAACTCCTCTTATATTCCCAATGTGGACATTCACTCTCTCAATAACTTCGCTATTTCCTGTTTTTAAGCATTTGTTAGATCTTTTCCATTACCTGTGTTTCAACATATGGGAGAGGGGGGGATTTTTTTATTGGATTTTTGGCCTTAAACTACTATTAGTTTTAATCTGCATAATAACTTCAGACTTCAGTTTTTATAATAAATCCAATATCCTTTAATAAAGGATGTTGAAACTACCTAAAAATTTAGCTCAAACTTTGTTTTGATTTCTAAAGTAATCGTTTAAAATTGAAAAAATTGCTCAAACCAAATTCAAGTTATTGAAGTTTAGGTGATTTGCATAAGTACTTAAGACAGACTATATATATATATATATATATATATATATATATATATATATATATATATGGGGGTGGAGAAGATGTATGACAAAGTGGAAAAAGATTTTGTGACAGGTTTCATCCTTTAGAACTTTATCAGACTAAGTTTATTTACACTGATATGACTACACATGCGTATGAACAAGATTAATCTATACTATGATTTATTTTCATTTTTAATTAGTTTCCTAATTGCCTTATTTTTGTGTTTCAGTAATTATTTTTTGTTCATTTATTTTTTCATGTGTCAGTAGCTGATCTTGTAGATCAACTAAACAAAGTTGAACATACAATAGATTTTACATATGAAATGGAAAAGAACAATACATTACTTTTCCTAGTTATCATGCTACACTGTTAACAATAGTTTAAAACTTATAAAAAGGATCTCAAATTTCTATTCCCATCATATTCCCAAAATAAAATCTAATAATCATTGGATTCTATTTAAGAGTACTCAGAATTTGCAGCTGTCAATATTTATATGAGGAGAAATACATTGAAAACACTTTCAAGATCCTCCAATACCCTATTTCAATGCAAAACAAAAGACTCATAAAATATTCTGAAATAGAAAAGCAACCCTTCCTAACAAACCCAATGAATAAAAAAAATGTTCTACCCATAAACAATCATGATTATAATTGAAGAGTTTATCTAAATTCAACAATATTTTTCACAACTATGTCAAACAATAAAAGACTTAATAAAAAACAATAAGCTAAAGCTTGAAGGAGGTATTTACTTTATTACCTGTAATAATTGCCACAAGGAATACATTGGAGAAACCTCAAGAAATTTAAATAAAATATTATTTGAACACAAAAGAGACAACACATTAGTTGCTCACCATAATGAGACCGACCACAATTTTGATATAAAAAATGCCACTCTAATCAAAACAGAAAGTAATTCACTAAAATGAAAAGAAAGTGCTTTAATTGCTAGATCATCCACAGTAAATTTGCATCCAGGTTCTTAAGAATCTAAATGAAAATCATCTAGATTACATACCCAAAACATAAGAAAAAAAAAAAAAAAAAAAAAAAGATCTTTAAATTAAAATTCTTAGCATCACTTGTTCATGCACACGTATAGTTGCATTCAACGTAAACAAGCTTAGACAAAATGTGTCCCACAAACTCTTTTTCTACTTTGTCATATGTCATTTGTTCTTGAGATTCATATATATATATATATATATAGTGACGGATGCAGATAGCCTAAACACGCATATATTAAGGTTAATTTCCGCCTAGCAACAGAATGGGGGTCACGTGGAAGTCTTGTGACATTTTGGGAAAGCAAGTCAAGAGATTGACTGACCCAATTACCCGTAGCAACAAATGTCCAGACAGAAGCTAGACAGGGGACTGATGTAAGCTGGAATTCGCGCCAAAACTCAAGACATGTGAGAGTTAAAAATTTACTTGGGAGTCAGTTGCTGTCTTGTCGTTGAAGAAGCACGACTCAAAATCGAAGCGCTGATAATTTATGAACGGAAAGATAAGACTCATTTGATAATGATGGAACTTGTCCGATTCATCCCAGGCAACTCCAGACAAGAAATATAAGAACAAGTATTTCTGTTCGATAACCCCAAATTGAAGATGCAGAGAAATTTGTACGCTGAGAATACAGCCTGCATTTGAAGAAAAGAGAAAACCAGAGAGGAAGAAAGTATATACCTCTGTTACAAGCTGAACTGTGTAAAGAAAAAGAAAAAGGAAAACCAGAGATAAAGAAAGTGTATATCTCTGTTACAAGGTGAATTGTGTAAAGAAGAAAGAAAGAAAGAAGAAAACCAAAGAGAGGAAGAAAGTGTATATCCCTGTTCCAGCGAGTTGGGTTTGGAAACTGACCTGTATACAGAAGAAGAAAGAAGGAAAGGAAAAACAGAGAGGAAGAAAGTGTATATCTCTGTTACAGCCGGACGGTGTGTGAAATTGTATTTGTGTCAAGAAAAGAAAGGACAATGATAAAAAAAGAGAACCGAATATAAAGATAAGTAGTCATATATTTTGGACCCGTATTAGAAAGATACACATACATCTATAAATATTATGTTCTTACAAACACCTTTCCACATGTCAAAATAATAATTGTATCTCCTATCCCATCTCTTTTGTGTATGCGTTGATTTCTGCATTCATAGTTATTCATACTTATATTTTTGTCCGTTCGGGTTCAGTCAAATCCATTTGGAGTTAAGCGAATTTTGATATCCCAACGCAAGTCTTGAGATCTGATCGTTGGATGTTTTTACTCATGCTTATATTTTCTTTTATTTTAATATTTTGTATATCTGTACATATTAAAGTTCTTGTATCAAAATTCGCTAAGCCTTATCGTTCATCCTTGAATTGTGGATCAGTATTCATGTTGAAACTGAAGCGAACCTGGGAAAGGATTACTGTTCGATTATCCTAATCAAACAGTGTTCTTAAAATATTTTTTTGTTTACCAATTGCCCATTGTCACGGTCTGAGAGCAATAGCCTGTATCTCTCCACAGGTGTGAAAATGTATATATCTTCTGGTCAGCGTATGATCGCCTTATAAACCCATTCGTCGACTAGGGTATATGACAATATATATATATATATATATATATATATATATGTGAAAGGAGGAAGAAAACAAACAAAATAAAACAAAAAAATTTTAAATTGTCATGTCACTGGATGTCATGTGGTTGACAGTTTTTAGTATAGAGTATTTTCATTTTGGGATTTTAACTAGTTCTTGTGGAATGCTTAAATGGCAAACTTTGTCCCCAATAAGAAATCATTGATTTAAAAAAACACTATATTTACTGAGTCATACCTTATTTGAAAACCGTCACCATATGAATTCTTTGGATCACATTTAAACAGCTGGTGAGGTTTCACAAAATTACCCAACTAATCATGAATTTATCTACTTTGCTTTTTATTGCAGTCATAAATACAAGCATAACACCAAACTAATGGGCATGTAGCCAAGTTGTCAGAATGGTAGCATTTCAACAAAGAGTCTGGGTTCAAATGTTACCTGGGAAGATGCTCCTAATGTGCAAACTGTTAGGAAGCACTTGAAAATCATACCCCAGGTTGACCAATATTTTTTGAGCAAAATTAGGGAGCTGAAATTGTTCAGGATCCATTAACAGTTGTGCTAGAACAAAGTCAAGTCCTTGTGATAGAGGATTCAAGTGTACTGGTTCAACTACAGATCATGCTAGATTATATGCTCTCTCCCAACTAATGCTTGCTCAACATCATTGCAGTACAAACCACAGGTTGGGTTTATGGGTTTTGAAGAAACAAATATACCTGAGCAAGCATCTGCAACAAGGATTAGCTAAGCACTCTTCATTATCTCCCGAGACTGACAGTTGCATATGTAACACTGAACTCTGTTTTTGTGAAGACTTCTAAGATAAAAATTTATTGGCCCCTGGTGGCCATTGTTTGTACTACAAATATAAACAGTTTTTAAGATTTTTTTCTGATGAGAAAGTCATTTGATGAAAGATTTAGTTTTACTAATCTGATGGACACAAAGTAAGGATCAAGTTTCATATACTTCACTAAAAGCTTAAAGTTTTGAAAGTTTCAAAAATAAACATGCACTGGGTATCCATTAATAAGCACAGAAAATTATGCAATGAGAAGTAGATGGGCATAAAAAAAAAAAAGGAAGACATTAGGTAAATTATTGTAAGATTCTTTTAAAAGTAAAGCATAATGATGCAAATTATTTTTTCATGGTAGTGTAAAGGTGTACATCTTTGAATTACCAGGAATTTAGTGTCTATAAATTTGAGAAGAATCATTAAAATATTTAATACAAGCTTAAAATCTGCCCTGTTGGATGGCATTTAAGCTAGCTCCTGCAGAAGGCTCTTGAATGTGTCTTCATCATAAGTAGGGAGGAATACATTCGATAGGCAACTACAAAATTGATCACTGTGTTTAAGTATTGGATTCATATTTAAGCTACCTTTTTAAAAGGTTCAACAATAATTCTTCTGCTTTCACTTAATTTAAAGACAATTTGATGTTTGTAGGTCCTTACTTTCTGTAGCCAATTATTTTTGTTTCATGAGTGACTTTCCACAAAAATTTCCTGAGCCGACAAAGCATAGAAATGAGTACAATATGGGAACTAGTAATAAGGAGTGTCAGAGAAAAGCAATATTAACGAAAATTGCTCTGGTAAAAAACATGCAATGATAACAACAAAAATTGTGATATGAGCACTGCTAAAAAATGATCCTGAAAGTTTATTAAGTCCCAGAAATTTGTACACAGATGTCATTAAGGACACATGGCACAGTGGATAAAGGCGTTGTTTAGATCCAGTGACAGGACTGAAAGCGTTGTGAGTTCAATACTTGGTTAAGGCAGTGGAGAACTTGAAGAGATGAATTAACAGGAGATAACTGACATACATTAGACATGGCATGTGGAAGTAGAACAGTCTACACCATTCCAACTACCTGAAGAAGGCCGGAACATACAACGGCAGAAACATTGTGATGAATATGGCAACAAAACAAAAATGAGGACGATAGTTCGAATAATGTGTTTGTATATATATATAAGATTTTGCTATGTTGTATCGAGCACTTTTTAAAAAAGTAAATGCTAAGAATCATGGATTCTTAATCTGTCTGTGCTTTCTCTTTTATTAATATATATATATATATATATATATATATATATAAAATGATGGACTCTCCCATCCTTTTCGACAGACAAGTGTCTTTCAGTTCAGTTTTTATGTTTAGTATAGGATTTGCAAACAAGTCCACATGAGGGACATGCTGAAGGGCTTACCATCATATGGGCTGATATATTGGCCCACAATTTAATTCTCTCAGATGGTTGAGGTGATTCTTTTCAAAGTTAGTTATACTGCAGTGGCAGGTGTTTCTCCAGTTTGCTCAGTTTTCAACAGCAAGTTTGAATTCCTCTATAGGGATGTTTGCAGCATTTAAATTGTATTTGAGTTTGTCCTTGAAGCGCAACCAAGGATGGCCTACACTACGCTTACCATGAAAAAGCATATAAACACACATACGCACATACACACAGAATTAAAGGTACTTTGAAAAGAAAAAACAAGGTGTGTGTGGGGGGGGGGGTAAAATGTTATGTATACTTTGTATTAATTGTTTTTTTATTGTACTTAGCAGTTTGTTTTCTTGATTTCACATTATCTGCACTGTTTCTTTTTTTTTTGCAGATCAGCATTATTTTCCCAATCTTCTACTTGTGTATTGTAATATTCCTTACTATTATGTCACTGACATCAAGCCCATGGGAATGTTTTGTGAGCATTATAGTCTTATGTTCAGGAATCCCTGTCTATGTTATTGGTGTCATGTGGAAAAGGAAACCAAAACTAATTGTAAACACACTTCGTAAGTATATTACATTTTGTTTTTTCTTTTTAAATACTATATTCCTTCAGGATGTAGGTGATCATGGCTCACCATAGATTGCATCTTTCTTTTTTTTTTTTTAAATTATCTGTGAAGTGCCAAGATTTATCAAGAAGAATAGTGGAGTTGTTTCCTGTAGCCTTCTCCACAGTTTTTAAATCCAGATTACTCCTCCCAGCAAACACTAAAGGGCCTAGTCTACTCTGATGGGAAGATGGATTCGTGCCTTGTATGAAAACAAATGTAAGCAACAAGGCCAGAATTTGAACTTGGCTTGTCAATACCACTTTCTGTGCAGTTAACCATTATAATGCCCACACACATATTTTAGAGTATAAATGATAGATCCATGTACAGTAGAATGTTATTCTAAGGATATCTTGTAATAGTAACTTTCAGCCAAAGAAAACATCACACTGTTTCTGCAAATCAGCAATTTAATTGTGCCTTTTTGTCTTCAAGGCCTGGTTGAAATTTTGTTCTACTTAATTTTTGAGTTTTATTATATGAATGATTAATAACAAAATGTCAATTGCAGGACAAAATGCAAAGCTTGTAACTTTTACTTTGGTGCAAAATAGACAAAAGAAATATTTCTAATAAAACAAATGTGTATATCAATTCTTAGCCTGTTAGTTTTAAAAATATTTGCAAATTCTGTTCACATTTAATTGTAAAGTTTTGGTTTTCTAATAACTTGTTAAATATTTTTAAAAAGGAAAACATTTAAAGAAAATGTATTTTCATAATCCTGACATGTGGAAGTAAACAAATATTTTTTTTATAGTATATTTAATTACTGGTATACAATATTTAAACCTGGTCTACTATATTTAGTATCAGTTCTATAGTTCTTCCAGTTTTGAAGAATGGGAAACAATACATTTATTATATTTTATACTTCATCTGTCCCATAATATTTGTTACATTTTCATACACATTTCATATACTAACTGTAACAATTATTATAAGACAGATGTAGTATTATCTTTAGATTCAAAGAATTCAAAGTTCTACCAGGATTCATTATTGGCAGCTGCAATTTTAATTTAAGATATGCAGAGGACAGTTTTGAGAGTAGACACAGGAAGTAAACTACTGGTATTCCTTCAGAAGATTGTAAAAGAAAAAGGGACTAATCAGCAATTGTAAGAAGACAATATATGGCTGTCAACAAAAGGAACAACTCAAGATGTGAATTATGAGTTGAAGATATCAAAATCAAGCAAGTAAAAAAATTTTAATATCTTAAAGTGTTTTAACAGAGGACGGAAAAAGTGACAATGAAATTTGAAGGTATATTGGAATAGGAAATAATGCCTTCGAAAAGTTAAGCAAAATATTAAGAAACTGGAAAATTTCATTAGAAACAAAAGAAAAGAAAACCTCCTATAAGGCAGTGAATGCTGGACAATCTCCTCACAGATAAAGAAGAGACAATTGAAATATGTAGGGCATATAATGTGAAAAGAGGGTTTGGAAAATTTAACTCACAGATGATGCTGAAAGCAGAGAACAACTTACTTAATGAACTTGTGTAAATGGTTGTCAGAACAGGGACTAACAGAGATAGCAAAAAGACAAGCACTGATAAGTGCTATAAAAGACAAAGTTGTGGAGAGCTAAGATCACCCATGTCCTGATGGGAAATGGCACAGAGATGAACTAAGAGACAAATTATTAAAAGCAGTTTACTGTGAAATTAATTATTTGTGGTGAGGTAGTTATGTAATGTCTTAATATGAATTGATTCTGAATAAAAAAATAAAAATTAAAAAAAAGCCTTTAAGTAAATCATAACTATTTTTTTTCTTTGTAGAAAAATTAACAGTAATTATCCAGAAAATTTCCCTGAGTATCCCTGAACAGCAAGATGCAGATTTTGAATAGAAGATTGTGGAGAAACTAAACTGGACATAAATTACTTGACCAATTTAGAAACTGAATTGACAGCAATTATGAAAGGAAAAGAATGAAAAACACATTTTTGTTTTTAAGTTAAAGCATTTTTCTAGTATAATCCACAAATCCCTTACATGATTTTCTCAGCATCAGTAAGAAACTCTGAAATTTTTATTTAATGTGATATATATTTCTTTTCGCAATCTGATGAGTGTATGAATGAAAACATCAAGTCATCAACTTTGAAGTTGTAAATTTGCCGTGAGTAAATTTTTGCAAAGATCTTACCATAAAAAGTATATGAAACCAATATAAGGGAGGTAACTTTACAGATTTAAAAATCGAAACAACTCTGCATTATTTCACTTTTCAAATTTTAAGCTAAATAAATAGTGAAACGTATTCAATTTATATAAAGGTCTTCCTACCTGTTGTTTATTTAAAAACAAATTTACTTGTAAATAATCAAGACAGATGGAACAATTTGGCATCGAATATTCAAGTGAATTTCAGAGCTCTCTAACTACTGAGTGATTAATGGACTCTCTGTCACAGACATTTTGGACAGTAGAACAATGTTGAGAAAAATAGAGATAAAAAAAGAAAAAGAAAAAAAAAACTTCCTTCAATTGGTGGAACAGGAAGAAAGGAAAAATGGATTTGCTTAAAATCTGTAATTGCAACAACTTTGAATTCAAAACAGTCATCTGACTGGATGTTTGCACTGCTAATGCAACTATGTGTATGTGCACACACACATTCACATTAATGTATGGATACATTTATACATTTGTATGCTAATGTATCTTACACACATAGAAATAAAAATTCAAATGCATTGTGCAAGTGTATATGTGTGTATATATGCATAAAAATAATTTTCAGCCACATACACACACACACAAATGCATGAGAACACTTTAATAAAACAATTTGAATGTTTTTGTTTTTTTCTTTTGTGACATGTTCATATGTCTGACCTTTCTCATAAGTGTATAATTTTGTATTCCATTCATGAAACTTCTTCAAATATAGAAATAAATGCCACTGAAAAGTTAAATGCTTGGACCAACCAAGACGTCCTTTCCAAATTTAAAAAAAAAAAAAAAAAAAAAAAAAAAAAAAATTGGTCACTAGTTTAGATTTTGGCAAGATAGATAAGGAGAATTTTTCAACATTCCTTTTAGGTGCTAATTTTTCCATTTGCACTATAATTCTACAATATTATAGAAATAAATTTAAATCTGTAAAGGCTGCATGATGCTGTTTTAACATTTTGGAATGATTGAATAATTGAAAATAATATACGAGGGGGATGCTGAAAAATTGAAAAAAGTGATTATTCTGGTTACAACTCCACCTAGATTTACAAGAGATTTTTGCATATACAAACACGCAGAAGGCATTATCTGTTATTTTAAATTTTTTAAATAAGTTCTGTTATTAATAAACAGTTTTACTTTTAAAAGGAAAAACAACACTGATAAGTATTTACACTATTCACATGGGTTGGACTATTGCCCTCATCTTTATTGTCATATTCATGACATGTGAGCTGTTGTATGCTCTGGCCTTCTTCAGGTGATATCAGCTGGAATTTTGAACCAAACTCTTTTTTGTCCTCAGAGGTAGATGGTTTAAGGTTAGTTCCATGTAGGTACCTCCACTTTTTCGGCATAAATTATCGATACCTAAGTTTAAAATGCATTTTTTAAAATGAAAAAATATGCTTGAAGATTTCATTTTTAGCTTTACTTGAAAGTTGAATCATTAAATTTATTATTTCCATTAAGTAAACAATTCTGGTATATTTCAGATAGAAACTATATACATTGGAATGTCAAATTTAATTTCAAATTTTTAAATTTTCTTAAAACCCGCCATTTTTCTTAATTTTAAGAAATTTGTAAACAAACACAAATTTATCGATTTTAAAAATATTTAAAAAAATTTCTGACATGTCATTTTAGTAAAATTAGAAAATTTAATGTTAAATTAATCTGATTTAAAAAAAATATTACTTAATTATAGCATAAAAAAGAAATATACAACGAATTATTAACGATTGGTACCGTAATTTTGATCCAATACTTGATCCATGTGTTGATTGACAAGTGATGACAGCTACTACGGATGACCATAAATGAAAATTACTAGAAATCTGAGTGAACCCTTTTATTTTTAGTTTTACTGTTATGTTTATTTATTAGAATAAAGGGACAAAACTCTTTTTATAATAATGGCAATTTCAGTCTACCGTACATGGAAATAAGGAATGTATTAAGTAGAAAAATACAACATAAAAAATTATTTGAAAAAAAAAAGTGGAATCACTAAATTTATTAAACTTTGCAATTTTGAACTCGTAAATTTTGTTTCTACTTAATTACTAATTATCACAAGGAAATAAGCTAACAGAGTTTTGCACGATTTTTAAACTATTATAAATTAATCAAAATGTAAAACAAATAAAAAATTCTTGTAAAATTTAATTATTCATCAGAAAAAATTTATTTCTTCAGGCAATAATGACCTTAATATTACTTATTTACAAAAGCAATTAAAAGCTTTTCTAATTAAGTAATATCATAGTTTTATTGGATTCATTATTTTTCTATTCAGAGCTCATTTTCCGTGAGTTGGAACAAATTTGAAAAAAAAAAAAGTAGGTGATTTACCATCTCCAATGACTTAAAAAAAAAAATTGTAAGGAAATAAAAAGGATTGAACGAAATTTCGGGACAATAAGTAAGTGGGGTGTAACATATTAAAATATATGTTTTACTAAAATTTACTTACTAAAAAGAAATATTTCAAAAATAATTTCATTAAAATCGGACAATTACTTTAATTTTACAAGAATTTCCAAATCAATGGGTTTTCAACGGGAAAAAAGCGCAAAAAAAAAAAAAAAAAAAAAAAAAAAAAAAAAATGTTATTTTAACAGCACCGCGATGACGTAAAAAAAAAAAGAAAAAAAGAAAAAAAAGAAAACTTTAACCAAAATTTCGAACGTGTTAAAAAATATTAAAAAATAAAAAATAATTAAAATATACTTTGATCTTTCATCTTAATAATAACATAAGCGTTTTGACGATAAAAATTTATTTTCGTTAAGTTTGTGGCATTTGTTTATTACGCTATGCTGTTTTCCCGCGAAAAAGTGGAGTTACCTAGTTCCATGTGGCCTGCCTTTTCTGGATATCTCACGGACACATGGCTCAGTAGATAAAAGCATTGATTGAAGTCCAGTAACTTGACTCAGAGAGTTGGGAGTTCAATACCTGGCTGGAGCAGAGGGTAGAAAAAAAACTTGGAGAGTTGAGTTAGTTAATGGAATGCCATTAACTCTCCAAGTGTTTTTAATAGGAGATAACAGAAACTGAAATATCCAGAAAAGGTATGGCATATGGAACTAGAACAATCTACCCCTGTGGACAAAAAATAAAGGGTTCGGTTCGAAATTCCAACATATCACCTGAAGAAGGTCAGAATGTACAACGGCCGAAACGTCGTGAATATGACAATAAAGTCGAAGACAACAGTCCGAACAAAAGTGTAAATTAATAACTAACACGTTACCATCTCAGAAACATAAACAAATACCGGCAAGATCTGTCTTCCAATTTTTTTCCCCAATTTCCGACTAAGCTAATGTCAGAATTAAAGTTTCCAAAATTAATTTTTTTTTAAAATCCGAGTACTTTCAAATGTCACTACAATCGTTATATTTGTAAACAAGAGTCTTTAAAAAACAAGCGTAAAAATTATGGAATCGGAGGCCATAAATCAGGGGACATAATTCGCATGCGCAAAAATGAAAGTGATTTTGTTAATTGACTTAGGCTAAAAAAGAGATCGGTTGATTTTTTTTCATTTTAGTGACCACAGTTACGTGAAGCAAAAAAGTTCACTGTGGCTCAGATCTTGTAGGAATGTGTGCTGCTAATTTCAATGAAAACAAACAAACAAACAAAACAAACAAACAAAACAAACAAACAAACAAACAAAACAAACAAACAAAACAAACAAAACAAAACAAAAACAAAAAACAAAACAAACAAAACAAAAAACAAAAAAACTGATGATAATTAATTGGAGGTCCAACACAGTAAAGGTGACTGATGAAACATTGAAAGAAAATATAACCGCTCTCAATGCTTCATCAACAGTGGCTCTTTGGAGGAATTGAAAGAATTTCTGAAGAATTAAATTATGTAGAATTTGTTTCTGATAGGCTGAGAAGCAGTCACCCAAAAAGGCGTATTGAACAAGGTTACGATCATTAGTGATGTTTGGTTCGTCCGCTTATAATTGGCTTAAAAAAAAAAAAAAAAAAAAAAAAAAAATGATCCGGGTACATATAAATTTTAACTCGCGAATTATGGCCCCGATTTTAGACATTTTGTTTTTTACCAAAACAAGAATGTCCAGTCGTTAGCTTACCAGTGTAAAGCGCAAACACTACAGTATTCCGGCTAATAAATCCGTTTCATTTAAAAACGGCAATAAAAGGAAAACACACACACACACACACACACACACACACACACACACACAAAGCTGATACACCAACCCACTCCAAAATAAATTTGTTGGTTAAAAAGTAAACTAAGAAGGCGTTCCCCCCCCCAAAAAAAAGTTCTTTATAATAAAAAAAATAAAATAAAATAATAATAATAACATTAATTTAATTACCATCAATTCGTTCATTTGACAAATGATTAGCGTTCGGTTACAGAAACTGTTGTTTATTTTTTTAGTGTTTTAACTTTTACCTAGTATCTACCAACAACAAATTGCTTCTTTTTTTTTGACTACAATACATCATATAACTCAAACTGTTTACAATATAGTTTTTTTTTTTTTTTTTTTTTTTGTGCAATATCGCTTTTCATGGAAAACTAGTTGCGTTCGGTTAGTTAACAAATCAAATCTTTTGTTTAGGAAAGAAAGACCAAACCAAAGGAAATTACTTTTTTTTGTGATCTCAAAAGAACGTTGGAAATTTTGTTTAAAAAATCTTATTTTTCTTGCGTCAACAGGGAGATGGGAAAACGACTTTTTTTTTTTTTATTTTATTTTTTACAGTGAAAAACATTGGTGGAAATTCTTGCAAAGAAATCAAATAATTGTCGGATTTTAATGAAACTTTCAGGACTTAATTCACAAACGAATGAAATTATTTTTTTTTTTTTTTTTTTTTTTTACAAATGTTTCTTTCTTCGAAAATATTGGTAAATTTTTTTTTTTTTTTTAGTATGTTACCTTCTCTCCACTTGTTTAATTTTAAATTTTCGAGAAATTCATTTTCGTGCGATTTTATTTTTATTACTTTTATAATTATACGCAGAACTCATTGGAGATCAATTTTTTGTCATGTCAAACGGCACCTCACCCCCCTCCCAGTTACCAAAAAAAAAAAAAAAAAAAAAAAAAAAAAAAAAATCTATTGTGAACCCTCAAACAAAAAATGCAATAAAACTAAGACATTATTATTTCATTAGAAAAGCTTTTAACTGCTTTTACGAATTAGACACGATTATTATCATAAGAAAATAATTCGATAAATAATTAATTTTTACAAGAATTGTTTTCATCTTTTTAAAATTTTAATTAGAATAATTTAAAGTTTAAATTTCTGTATTAATTTATTTGTACTAGTTAGGTGATATTGTTAAGTAAAAACTATATTTACTAATCATAAATAGAAAAGCTTATTACAATTTAGCGACTTCCAATAGTTTTAAAATTTTTTTGAAATTTTGTGTATAAAAACATGCCAATTTTTGTAAATATGGACGTCCATACACGATATATCAGAAAATAGGAGCCATAACTATAGTAAATTTAAAACCAAAGTACAATAAAACATTAGATTACGGATGTTTTCCTAAATTTTTAAGATTACTGGGTAGTTAAAAAAATTATATATAAAAGTTTAAAAGGCGCTCACATTATATTCCTCAAGTTATTTGTCCAGATATGTCCTCGTACAAAAAAAATTAAACTTCCGTCTCTCAACCATCAAGACACCTATCGCCGTGTTATTTCTGCGATATTTTAAACTTTTGTTTCAAATCAGATTAAGCTTTAAATCAGGTAATATTCCCCAAGTAAATTTTTAGAAAAAATCTTTTTTTTTCTGAAATATTTTTTAATAAAGTAAGAATTACATTGATGACAGATCGCTAAAAGCAGCGCTTAAATCAATGATTTTTTTATTTCAAAACAAAAACTCCTTCCAGTCAATTTAGTTTTGATTTTTGAAATAGAGCAAAGTATTTTTTTTTTTGCTTATTGAAAATATTAAATTGAAATAATTAGCTTGAAATTTAAAACTAAAATAAAAGCTTCAAATTTTTAAAAATAAACCTTCCTTAATAATAGCATTTCTGTGGAGGTCTAAGTCTAAAAATAATACGCAGATAAAAATTTGTATTAATTTCTAATAAAATTGATTTTTATATGCGCGTGTGTATTATTTTTATTACAAAAAAAAAAATAATACACATGCACACATGGGTAAATTAAATTACTTAATGAAAAAATAAAAAATAGTAAGGGGTATATTTTTCTCTCAACTTCTCAGGGTAAAAAAAAAGTTTAAATGAAATGGAATGGAATGTTTTCGATATTTTAAAATTTTTTAATATCTTATTTTATTTTTGTTTCTGTTATTTTTCTCTTCTTAAATTCAATGTTATTGTCGTCTTATGTAATAATGCTACCGAATGTCATGTACAATAACAATAACAATATCTTGGATGCAGGATAAAGGATAGCTGATCAAATCTCAAACAAAAAAAGTAACGTTAACTAACAGTAACACTAAGCGTTAATAAACAAATGAACGAAAGGAGAATTGTTACATTGCGTGACGGTGAAGAAGAGAATAAAAATCTGTTTATATTTTTTTTTCTCATACTTACCTACGCAGTATCTTTTTAGTCGGTGGACCAGTCAGGGAAAATTTGGAATTAATGTATTGTAGTTGTAAATTAAATAGAATTACAACCTGGTATCACAATGATACTGGCCACCCATAAGATACCCCGCCACACACACAAAAATAAAATAAATAAAAAATTCTTTTTTTGTTTGAGTTTCACGGGTTCCAATGATCCACTGACAAGAGAGGAATTTTCTTTGGATCCACCTCCGCAAATGCCGCCGTTGGCAGCAACGGACTTTTCGACCATGTCTTATGTTCTTGTCCCCTGTTTAGGGGTATTATTATGTGTTAAATTTGTCTGCTGTAGTTGAGAGATAAATGATGAATACTTCGACGAAGTAAGAAAGAAAATTCTGAATTTACAAGTGAATGACGTGTTGACCACGTGACGGTTTTTTTTTTTTTGCTTTTTTTTATGCAATTTGGGATCGGCGAGGCTTCATTTTCTGTTTTGTTCGAGGAGAAATAGCGATTGAATCAGAAAAATGAAAAATGTGATTGAATTTTATTGGGTTGGTGCAAAAATAATGTCGTTTTTTGACGTTAAAAATACGTCAAAAACGACATTATTTTTGCACCAACCTAATAAAAAAAGAGAAACATTTTGTAACAAAAGATCACCTTTAGGAAGTAGGCCTTCTGCAAACATTGAATAACTTTAAAAAAAAAAAAAGAAAGAAAAGATTTCTATTTTAGTATTGAAATATAAACTATCTTAAATTAAATCTTCCTATATGAGCAAACGTGAAACTGAAAAGATATTCTATTCGAGTAAAACAATATTTTTGCCTTTTCTTTTTCCGTTGCAAAATAATGACCAGAATATTTCTGCTGGAAAATATTCAATTTTTCACCAATTCTTAAATTGAATCAAATCCTATTCATGAAAAATTAAAAGTAAAACTAAAAGGTATTTTTAACAATATTTTTGCAATTATATTCTAGCTTTGAATATTGCTGCCACATCCGGTTTTATGGTCCTGCTATATATTTAGAGATTCTAGATAAAATTCAAAGAATCTGCTATACTACTGGTCTTACCCTGACATCTCAGCTTGTCACTTCCCCACAGCTGTTACCTAGCTGTCCCGTGCATTTTCTATGAACTTTTCTCTATGGTATACACTATTTATATCCTGATTTATTTATCCTCATTTTTGTTATTATCACCACATTTTGGCTGTTGTGCCATCTGGCCTACCTCAGATGTATATTGATCTGGGTAACCTACACAGAATTCTAAACTGAACCCTTTATTTAATCCCTCAGGATAGACTGTTCTTGTTCCACTGCTCATGTCTAGGACCATCATTTAGTTCTTATTTTTATTGAATACTGTTTAGTTATTGCTCATCCATTTCCACTGAGTGAAAGTTTATGCTGCTTAACTCAGGGATTCAACTCACAACCACTAGTCACCAAATTCACAAACAAATGCTTTTAATCTATTGTCTCATAGGACAATTTGCTGTAGTAAACTTAAAGCCTTAAACCTAACCTTGGCTGCTGATTAGGTTGCAACTACTGCTGCTGAAGACTTGCTGTCATTTGTCTGTCTTTCATTATTAATGGCTCCTATATTGTATTTATTTTTATGCTAGGCCTACTAAAGAGGTCCTCATATCCTATGCACCGATTCTTTCAGATGTTTAACTCTCTAGTGTTCTTCCTTGTCCAGTATTTTAATTTCATTCCACAGGAGATGATGACAACCCCATTCCCTCCATACATAATCAGCCATGCCCAATTTCATTGCCTCACCTCTTACTACAGCTTTTTGATGCTCCTCCAACCTTATTTTTAGGGTGGCTTGTTACACCAGTGTTGTAGGCATTAAACAAACCCTTTCTTCACACTGTATGGATAGTGGGAATTGAAATTGAGGTATTGTCTGGTGAAGGTTGGCTTATGATATAACGGATGTTTTGAACCCATTCTCTGTACAAGTTATTATTACATACAGAAAGGCTAGCTGATTATTATTTTCTTCTTCCATTGTGAACTGGATCAAAGGTCTTATTGAGTTCACATGGTCAAGCAATATTTGTACAACTTCATTGTGTGGCCAGAGTATGAAAACGTCATCTACGCATCTCAGCCATACCGTTAGCTTTAATGGTGCATTTGTAAAACTATTTCCACAAAGTATTCCATGTATATTTGCCACCAGTGGTGACAATGGTGAACCCATAGCCAAGCCTTTGTCCTGTTGATGTCAGGTTAGTTGGAAGAATGTTGTCTGTACACAGAACATCAACATTTCCATCAGATTATCTATTGGTATATTAATATATTCTCCCAGGGAGGAATCTAATTCCAATCGATTTCAAACAACTGACAGGGCTTCATCTGTGGGAACTCTGGTGAACAGGCTTACCACATCCAAACTTACCATTTCATTACTATGGATGAGATCAGTGCCATTAAGTGTTCTGAGTTTCTGACATAGAATAAGGACTTCTGTTACTAGATTGACTATATCTGCTCAGAGGATGGCATGCTAAGCTGCCTATAGGTCTCAATGGAATATGAACTTTATGAATCTTGGCAAGACTTACATGTGTGACAACTTGCTGTAAAGTTGAGTCTACTGTATTTCCTCTATGGTATCTACACTGTGAATTTAAGCACAGTACTAAACTGGCGGCAAGGTTTCATCTTTTACATTTTAAATGGCTCGATGTAAGCATAAATTCCATCACACTTCTCACTCGTGGAACTCTTTTGGTTTCTTGCTTCAACAGTCAACTTTGTATTTAAATTTTTGAAGATCAATGTCAATCAGTACCCTCTATCTTCTTAATACTTGTTCTATTGTTTGGGTTTTCTTTTTTTCATATTGTTTAACATTCTGTAATACCTTGGGGTAAAATGATTTAAAAAAAAAAAAAAAAAAAAAAAAATCAAACTAATGACTTTGTAACTGAATTATCATTAAGTTATTCTTAACATATGTAGTACAAGAAATGTTTGACAGTATCAAACTTTTTACTAAAAGAAATAATTGACTGTCAACAAGGAGACAAAAAAGCTTTTAGACTAAAAGGAAGTGTGTTGATGAATGTTCCTACAATCAGTAAATCATTAATTATTGTAACATATCTGATAAAAGATGCACATTTAGAAAAAAAAAAAAAAAATAAATAAAAGTGTAAGGAGACATCAACGTAATGTTTGAAGAGAAAGAAGAAAATAGAAGAAATTCATAATTCTACTGTCACCTCTTTATTCATAAAATGAAAAAAAAAAAAAAATTACTGTAATTTTTCTTCCCCAATTTTCCAGATATTCTGGAGAATTGTAATATTTTTTTTATCTTATTTTTTTAAGACCTAGATTAATTGATTAAATTGATTTTTTACAGCTTATCAACCTTTTGCAGATTATTTTAGAAAATATTTTTATTGATACAAGTTCTACTAATTAACCCATAGCTTGGAGAGAAGAGGTGAATACATACCTTCCCAAGAGTATTTTTGTTTAAGTGAATATAAAGAAAGCTGACTGGAATTGGAATTCCCCTCTCTGATTTCCAACTTCAATCTGTTATTAGTTACACCATCTGCACATTCCCTAAATGGTCACCCATCTAGTGTTGACCAAGCTCAACGTTGCTTAAATTTAGTAATCATATGAGAACTGGTGTTTCAATGTGATATGACTGTAAGCCCTTTAAGACCATGAACACCTTTTTGTGTGAATAAAACACTTGTTCATATCAAACTTTTGGTTGTGACAAAGTTTGTGTGTATTTGTCCTGTGTTCTGTTAAAATTATTTTAAACTAGCATAAAACCGCCCTAAAGGCCTGAGGAGGGCTCTTGATTAGGCCTTCATCACAATAGGTAAGGAGCAGTAGATGCGATAGGCAACAACTACAGAAGAACTCATGATTGGTTGCTGCATTTAAGTATTGCATTAATATTTACGTTTACCTTTTAAAAGTTCAACGATAATTCTGCTACCACTTAATTTATAAACAATTTCATGTACATAGGTCATTATTTTCTGTACAAACAATTATTTTTATTTCATGGGGGACTTTCACAATTAATTCTGATTATTTTCAAACTTATTTCCAAGTTATAAAAATTGTTATCAAAAAAAAAAAAAAAAAAATGTTGAAAACAATTAAAATAATGAAAACTTGGGAATTCAAAATTTCAGGATTGTAGGTCTGGATCCAGCCTAGAATGTTTTTAATTTGCTCATGGAATCAGCCAGATTCCAAAATGGTATATGTTGGGCTACAGCCACTAGGAGTAAAGTTGAAAACATGAATGATTTCATTTTGGCACAGTGTAATTTGAGAACAGTAATTTTTTCATTTGAACATGATCTATTGGAAATTAGAGTTGTGTTCCTTTAATTGTTTTTAACAGAAGAAGCCAAGATGACAGAATCTAAAAACTATTGTGGTAATGAAAACTTGAGAAGCCAAAATTTCATGATTTCAGGTCTGGATCCGGTTCAGAATGTTTTAAATTTGCTCACAGAGTCAGCCTGATTCCAAAATGGTATGATATGTTGGGCTATGGCGTTTAGGAGTAAAGTTGAAAAAGTATGACACTGACATTCACATTTTTTATATAGATGTGAGGCAAAATTTGCTGCAAAATATAATGTTATAACTGTTTCAGTTCATGTACTTTTGAAACATTATTAATTTACTTGACACAATGAACCAACTTTCTTAGCAGGTGAATAAAACTGGTGAATATTGATTGATATCAAATATTCCTAAAGCATGGAAAGTGGAATACGAACAATCTGCCCTCCTGGATTGAATAAATACTCTGTTTGAAGTTCTAAAAGGTCAATAAGTACAAAGACTGTCATTTGAAATAGGCCAGATGGTACAAAAGTCAAAACATCATGACTACAACTAACCAAAAAAAAAAAAAAAGTGAAAAATTTTCAACTGTTTAATCTCATTAAATGATAATTATCCAACTGACTAAAGTATAAATGTCTACAGATATCAAAGCTTCAAATTTTAGGAAAAACTAGTGAATGCACGTCAGTACAAACACAAAAGAAGCCTCAGATTGCATGCAGACATGTTTGTCAACACCAGTTACATCCTGCTACCCCCCCCCCCAGCAGCAGAACAGTTTGCCATGTCTAGATAGCACTCCCAACTGGTCAAGATTTGGGTCTTTGTAAGATGTCTCATGGCAATAAAAGCAGGAGAAAAACCAGCAGTTGGCAAGACACAGTGTCTTGTGAAGTCAGTCCTGTTGGCATTTTGTTTTTCAAGTTGCTCGGGCTTTTCTGTGGCAGTGCTATTTTTTTGTTACCTTCCATCACTTTCCTGTCTCTCCCTTTTATCCCCGTAGTTGTTGGGAGAGCAATCGGTTAGCTGTTTACCCCCATCTCAACAAACTCATTACTTACATACTATTTCAGCGCTCATGGCTAATTCGACAGTTCAGCCTGAAACTAATCCCCGAATATCAGGGTCCAGACCAGTGTCTCACTATCATTGAATGATTTGAAAAGGCTGAATTACTGTGATCTGTATGCCTCCTAAGAGATGGCTGGCCTCTCTTGCTTTCTAAGAGGAGGGGGACTGAATTCAAAACCAGCCTAAAAAGAGTTGGGTTCCTTCAGGCTCTAGATACACTACTGTTGCTATAGCTGCAGTAAATGTGGTACTTCTATGAAACTAATGCATTATAGGATACACAAATTTGGTTGAATTCCTAATGTTAACTTAAATGTAAACTGGATTATTTGCTTTATTTAGAAGCTTAAATCAAACCACAACCAAAGATTGTATTTATTCCTAAGAGAATACAATAGAGGTTATCTGGAAAAAAAAAAAAAAAAAAAAAATAAAACTCTAATAAAAATTTCCACCCCTTGATGAAATGTATATAAACTTTTGAATAGAAACAGTGTTAAGTTATAGTTGCTTTCTGAACATGGCCGCACTAATCATAAAGCACAAATAATTAATGAGTAAAAAAACAAAATGAACAGCCAAGATGTAATTGCAGAGATAAGAAAAATTGGAAAGTATCTGACAGAAGATATCTATATAATACTAAAACTCTAATCTTGTATGTATGTATGTATGTATGTATGTATGTATGTATGTATGCGCATGTGTGTTTGTTTCAAAGAAACAATTTAAATGATACATAATACTCCAAGCAATTTAAGAGCCTATTGTACCTTGAACCCCTGCTGAGTGCAGTGCAAAATTTTATTAAAATTAGATTCTCTATACTAAAATTATAATATTGTATGTATTTGTATTTCAGGAGGTACAGCTTCAACAATGACCAATTTAGTAGCATATTGTACCTTGACCAATTTAGTAGCATATTGTACCTTGAACCCTTGCTGAGTAGAATGTCAACTTTCATTAAAATTAGATAAGGATATGGATCCTCCTGTGCAGCTTTGGCTTTCCGGAAAAGATTCGTCACCATCTTTACTACAGATTCCACTTTGCCATTAGCTTTGCTGCCGTAAGGGCTAAATGGACATGTATATAAAACACCACTTCCTTTCAAAACATGGTTTTGAAATTGAGGCCCATTGTCCATGACAACTTTGTCTGGGATACCATATCTTGCAAAATGGTGATTCAATTTGGTGATCACTGTCTTGGTGTCTGTACTGCAAAGGTGATTGATCTTCCAGAAACTGCTTAGATAGTCCACTTTACAGAGATAATCTCTGCCCTCAAATAGAAATAGGTCCACCTCAGTGTCTCTCAGGAATTTCATAAACCATTAGAGGCTCTGCAGGGTTTTCCACTGCATATTTCTGGCTGCCGGACATTTTGTGATGTATGCTCTGATGCCACTGTTTATTTTTGACCAATATAGACATTCCTGTGTTTTTCAGCCGCACCCTTTCACTCCTAAATGGGAGGAATGCAGTCTTTCCTTTAAAATAACCTGTCAATTCAAAGGCTACACTGAAATATCAGCCCATCCTGTACAGTCATTTCATGCTGAAAACCGAAATATGGTCTCACTTTTGGGTCAAGGTGTAATTTTTCATCTATCCTAATATGACCAGCTGCAACTGCTGCATCGATCAATCATCTCTGGTTCTCATTCTCAGCTCGGATAGCCTTTTTTCTGTCACAGGGCTGCACTCAGCTTCCTGGATATCATTCTTCTCATTTGCACAGCTGACACCATGGATGTAGGTCCTTGAAAGTGTGTCTGTGATATACATCCCTTTCTCTGGATGATATACCACTTTGACATTGTATCTCTGCAGGTGCATCAACACGTTCTGCAGCAACTTTGGGAATTTTGCCAAATCCTCTTTGATTATTGCTTGAAGAGGTCTATGGACAATCAGAACAGTAATGTACTGGCAAAATGTGTACTGGTAAAAACTTTCACATGTGTAGACCTCTGCCAATAATTCCTTCTCAATCTGCACATACCAAGTTTCTGTATTGGTAAGGCATCACCATTTTATATGAAAAAAGTAAACATGAAATTAAAAATTCTCTTTACAATCCAATATTTTTTATTAGAGATGTGTTTTGAAGTCTTTTAGTAAATTTAAGGATTAATTAACAGGATTAATTAACAGGATTTTCTAAAAGTAATGCTTAGCTTTTACTTAAAATAAAATGAAATTATCATTTTATTTATACACACTAGCCTGTGTAGTCAAAGGATGGTTTGCGGAGTCACATTGGCAGAACCTCAGGCAGGAATGGACAAAGGTAAAAGACGGATGGAAATAGGATAAACCCCTCATAGTGCACAGGTAAACACTAGGTGAAGTTATTTATTACTATTTTCAATCATGCATGCAAATGACCGATAGTATTAAAAAGAATATCATCATGCATGTGTAGAGAGATGATGGCAAATGGCTGCTGCTGCTCATGACAATGTATGACATTGTCACTCCCTCGTTACATTGTCTATGTTTGATTTATGTATCAAATGGGTACATGCTTGCTTCACCTGGCAAGGTAAGTGTATTATTGTACTACACTAGGGATAGGACAGAGATGGGTTCGGTAGTGTAGAACTCAGAAGAATTAAAAATGAAATGTGAAAATCAGAATGGTAGAATCCAAGGGAGAAAGGTATGGAAGGATTGGATGAGGCTGAAGCCTCTGAGGGTTAGTAGTTCTTAAGAGAGGAGGTCGTGCAGAGATTGTAAAGGAGTTGACAGAGGAGGACTTGTCTAGGTGAGTCTGGGATTGTTGTATTTCTTGGGAGAGTGCATGTTCCTAGGTGTGTGTCATTGTGGGGTTCAGCAGATGGTCTCTCTGATCCTTTTAAAGTAGGAGTAAAATTATGTAATCCTATGAATGGTGGATGCAGAGGTGCCTGCAAAAGGCACTCTGGATTGAAAAACACCTTTTAAATTTTTACAGTAGTAAATGTACCCATTCCTTACTCAGGGATAGATGGAAAGGAAAGTGGCCAGGTATAAGTTAGAGGCTGAGAACACAGCTTTTAATATAGCTAGAACCAGATTCATAATATTAACACCTGAATAAGCTAGAGAATGTGAAGCAAATGTAATAGGAGCATGACCATCTACAAGTCCAATTTATGTGAGAAGTGGTCATAAGTTATGTTCAGTTGTCTCTTATTTATTGTGGGTAATCAGTTCCAGACCCTATCATGATAGGTGAATTTCCACAAAGTAGGATTCTTTATTTATAAATCAAATGTTTTCATAGAACATAGAAAACCTGTTCACAACCATCTAAATACAGTTTTTGACATTATAAGAGCTCTCTAGACATAAAATAATGCCTGTGGTCACCTTTACACTTATATTACCCAATGTATTAGAGAAAATAAGACATTAGATGTTACAAATATCATATTATTATTATTATTATTATTGTACATTAAAATCACACACAAAATTCTTACGTGTACATTGCTTGATCATCGAAGAAGTTGCATAATTTTACTAGGTTAGTGAAAATAATGCAACTATATCAGGAGGACCCACCAGTAATAGTCTGAGAACTGACATGGAGACATAATTAAATGTACAGGGTGAAAATAGCAATTGTAACCAGAATTAGAGTCACAGAACAAAAATTCTGTTACATTCATTATCCTGTGGTACCTGAAAATATAACGTTTGTGTTGGTTTCTGAGTTAGAAAAACATTGGAAAACTTTTTATATGAAATAATATTTTAATTTGTTTAGTAATGAAATAATTATTTTTTTTTTAAAAAAAGTAAATGATGTTATAAATTATTTAATAAATTAATATTTTTTAGAAATTTGAATGAATAAAGGGTTTTTATTTTTGTGAAAAATTTCCCTAAAAACATTCCAAGGAAATTTAACAATAAATATAGGTAATTAAAAATAATTTAAAACTGAAGTAAATATTTTAATGATATAAATGTTATTACAATCAGAATTTATTATGATGTTATTGATACCAATCTATCAGGAATCCTGAATTTATAGGCAGAAATACACAAATGCATGTTGGGATTTTTCCTAGCCAATAAAATAGGTCAGTTCTTGGTTTCATCTGTCTCTCTTATCTTGATGTGCAGAACGCTGCATTTGCTTCTTCAAACTTGCTTTTGTGTGTAAACCCCATTTCTTAGTTTGTGAACTTTTTGTCATATCACTGCTGCTTTGCTTTATTATTGTTAATTTGCCTGGCATATTTTGTTTGCTTGTTTTATTTCATTTTTTGCCTTGTTCTTGTGAACTTTGTCAATTCTGTTTGTTGGACAGTTCTGTCACTTATTTTACATTTAACCATAACATCTCATTCCAGTTACACATGCAATAATTTTGTCTTTTTTTTTTTTTTTTTACATTAGGGAATAATTTGCAGTGTGTTGAGCAGTTCTCATTCATATAAAAAACTGTCAGTGATCGACTAAATACAAGAATGAAAACAGGAAACACTTGTCTATATTTACATTTGATAAGTTTACTGTTCATGTTTTGTATTACAGTTTGTTTCAACAAAATTCAATGATCCAGAGTTAACCTCATTAAGTTTTGTTCATATGACATTCTATTGAGTGCAAAATTTATTTAAGATAAGGTTTTAAGTTATTTAAGTTATGAAGTTGTAACAGAGTTATATGTACATTGAAAGATAATAAATTAGCCATTAGAAACTTTAAAGATTATTCATTATTAAATTGGGCAGAATGTTGTTAGTTCAACTCATGTTGCTTGAACAAAAACCCGTTTATTAGTTTAACCGAGCTGAATTGAATTTTCTCGAGCTAGCATCACTATCTTCTGTTCACATGACATTGTTTAGATTATGAATAGTAAATTTACTTAAGTCAACATTTAACATTACAAAATTGGAAATAAAAATATATTCCTTGAAAAACAGTGAATTAAAACCCGTTGGGATATTTTTATTCTGAACTAGCAGCCATACCCAGCTGGTCAATCATAAAAAGTGTTCAATTAGAATGGAGCAAAAACAGCATCATGCACAGATGTAACAGAGTGTCTTCTTCAATTACTTAATGTACTTTCATTAAAAAAACATTTTGAGTTAATGCAGTTACTGATATAACAGAAGTAGTCTGTATACTTTGTATTCAATCAAAGTTAGCCAAGGATTGAAGGGGTAAAACAGGCAACATGAAGACCTATTTCAGACCACAATTATTTTGGAGTTTTTGAAATTCAATTTTTCAGTGGGCTACCAGGGATGTAAAAGAGGATACATTTTTATAAAGCAATTAAGTTTGATGAAAATTGGTTGAAAGATCAACAAAAAATAAGAAACCAGCATATATATTAAAAAAAAAAAAAAAAAAAAATTTTTGTTGCTTATACGGGTTTTCACTATGGGTGGACTCAATTACCAAGTTAAATGATTGTTAAACAATCAACTTTTTGTTGGCTACAATTGAGTGAAATTAGTATTAGATTGCTTGAAAATTGAGGGAGTTTTTAGTTTAAGATTGTGTTGAAATTGATTTTTCGTCTTTCATGGTTTTTTTGCTAAACATTGGCACAGAAATAAAAATGAGGTATTGTTGAACTTGTCATGATGTGAGTAACCTACATACCAAGCTTTAACAAAATCAAAGGAATTAAGTTGAATTAATCGATTTTTGATTGGCTTTATTGACTATCGATTTTTTATGCTAAGAACCTATCTCTTACATTGCCAAGTCTGGTCAAAATCGGTTGGATGAATCTCGAGTGAAAAGGTATCGCACAGACAGGCATCCTCTGTTTTTATATATGTGTGTGTGTGTTATATATATATATATATATATATATATATATATATATATATATATAGGCAGAACCAAAATTTGTTAGCCAGTGTCAAATTATTACAAGTAGAGAATGAACATTCATTGTGTTGGGACATTGCTCCATGATGTGATTTTAATAACAGAAAATGTATTGATAATCAGAAAGTAGATCTTTCTTTTGTAATAGCAATGAGACTTGCATTAGCCATCAGAATTTGCTTGTCTGCTGTATAATGGTATAAAAACAAAGGCGTGATATGTGCGTGCTTTCTAGTTTTGCCTCTCCTGGACATGTGCCAACATTATGGTAAGTCTTTTTCTTTTACATTATGTGTATATATATATATATATATATATTGCAAAACCGATGTCAAAATGACTCTTGTTTACCTAAGCTAAAAAATTTTATATTGGGAGTATCAAGAATTCCTTTACAAATAGGTGGTACCAACATGTATTTTCTTTCTCCAATAACGTCTACAGAAATAGGACATCCCTTTCCAAATAGTTTTGGAACTTAAAATTAGTTAATAAAAAAACTCCATGGTAAAATAGAAAAATTCTAAAAAGAACTAGAAATTGTAAATCTTTAAATGAACTGTGCTTCTTATGTTTACATGAAAAATTAGAAATTATCAAATTTGCTGACAAAAAATCCCTATTAAACCAAAGGAGTGAATTAATGAATCATTGATTACCTTATTTTGTTTATTCTGCTTTAATATTGCTATGTATTGCTTTCCAATTTGTATTATTAATATCTTATATAGATGTTCCAAATTTTTAATTTTATCTACAGACTTCCTAAATCTAAATTCTTTTTTAAAAAGAATTTTTTCTGTTACCTTTACATCTGATTAACCTATTCCTCTCTTCAACACTCTTTCAAAAAATTGAACATCATATTTGTCTACAATCATGATATATTTGTCAGACATATTTTCTGCAATTGTCAATGATGGCCTATGTTCCCGTTTATTATGACATGAAAAAAATAATATACCCACCTCCACACTCTGAGCTTACTTTTCTATTTAGCATAGATCTGACATTTAATTGGTTAATCAAGACATACCCACAAGTCTATTTTTAATTCTGATCTTATGTCCTCCCCGCACTTCAGCTTTTGGAAAAGAGGTAACACTTTGCTTTTAAATGTTCTTAAAAATCATTTAATCACCAGTTGCTTACCATCACCTTAAGTACAATCAAAGTATTGAAACATGAAAGCTTTTGTGTAGCTATTTCAACATGTTTTTTATTATAATCTCTTAGAATAAAAATAATATATTGCTCTACTTTGTATTGATCACTTTTTTTAAAAGTAAATGCTACAAACAGTGGAATTTTGCTCCATCTGTTCTCTCATTTGTATATTTATATATATATATATATATATATATATATATATGGGATTAATAGAAATATTAAATTTTTCTCTTAGCTGATGGAGGTTATGTTCAGCAAACCAACTCCAGTTTTGTAGAAGAATCTTTTTTGTAATTGTTCAATCCACTCATCAGGAGATTTATGTTTAGAACTAACCCTCACTATGACAGGTGAACTATCTTAATTTCTCATCACACCAAGTGAATATGTCCTGAATTGTCAACCTCTCTTGGGCTACTCTGCTTAATATTTGAAACTCAAACATTTTTTTTCTAATGAAATAAGATAATTTGACTGAAAACTGACATCATAGATTAATTCCCTTTTATTTTTGTTCTACTTTAAAACCACAAAGATAAGATAATCAGCTAAGTGTAGAGCAAATTGATGAAGGGTTATTATTTACTAAGTTGAGTTTAATGTTTCTGAAGGTCACCTTTACTGGAAAGCACTTTGTGGTGACTATTAGGAACTAATGATTTTGACTTCCTCCATACAAACAAAGCATTTGTTGATCAGTGTGTGTGTGTGTTTCTGTAATTGTGAAACTAAAAGTAATTCACTGGTGTTTATTCTTTATATGGGTGGATGCTTAATTCTTTTAAGTGAATTAATTATTGATAAAGCTTTCAATGTCAGCAATGAAAATCAATGGAAAACAATCAAAACTTCATATTGTGTTAAATCTCATAGAAAACTAATGAACTAATTGTTGATGGAGTTGAGTTACAAAAAACAAAAACACCATTCAATATTAAACACGGAGAAAGGCTGCAAGAGCAGCTGAAAATATTGTGATTTCCAAAAACATTATGATTCCACATGTAGATTAAATAGAAAACAAAACAAAAAAAATATACAAAAAATATATGTTATCACTTTCATATTTTTTAAAAAAATCATTTCACCCTAAGTATGGCAATAAAGCTACTAACATACAGAGTTTGAAAGAATATAAGAAAAATAAAACATTAAGAAGAGAGAACAATAAAAGTACAAAAACTAAAAAGACAGAAGATAATGAGTAACATTACACTTTTCAAGATTAAAGTTGAATGGAAAGCAAGAAGCCAGAAGAGAGTTCTACAAGTGAGAAATGTGAGAGATGAAACTGCTAAATAAAACTTACGGTTACATCTAGCTATTTGAACTGTGAGATGATCTAGTACTATGCTTGACTTCATAAAGACTAGGTAGGTACCAAAGAGGAAAGCTAGCAGTCTGCTCAGAGCCTTTATAACCACACCCAGTCACAGGATTGATGATGAATGTTCAATATATTTTCTAGCAAACTCAGATTTTACTGGTTGTCTTTTTTGTTATTTTTAACAGCTTATTTACACTAATTACAATATTACAGTAATACTAAAGAAAATAAGAGCTAGATATCTCTAGACATGGATAGTGGAATGAGAACAGTCTACCTCATAGATTAAATAAAGGATTCAGTTCAGAATTCCCTGTGGGTTGCCCAGATCGATATACACTTGATGAAGGGCAGAAGATACAACAGCCGAAACATTGTGATAGCAACAAAGATGAGGACAATAGTCTGAGTGTAAAAAATGTAAATAATGATAATTCCTCATCCCAGAAATTAAGACAAAGCATATTCATTTATGTTTTTCTTACTTTGTACACTATGGCGATAATTTTTTGCCACATTTAGATTGTTATACATTAAATTGTTTAAGTATTATCACACAAATATTTTTGTGCACTGTTTTTCTGTTTGGAAGTAATATTTATATACTTCTATGACCACTGCACATTTACTGCATTTAAATAAATATTTCATGTTTGAAAACTATCTCAATATTTTTCATGGTGTAGTTATGTTTTACATTAATACAACACTTTTTCAATATGGCTATCATTAGAAGCTGCATTTTCACCTATTGTTGAAATGTTTTTGTTCCAAATAGTCTAGAATTAGGAAGGCTATAGTTAGAGAGAGTATCGAAGGAACAGAAGACTAAGTAGAGGAAACAAATAAGAAGAGGCTTTATTAAACACTCATATATAGAATGGCATAACTTTAGTAAATCAAATACTACACAAATCCTACTTTAATGTGGCTACTTGCCATATTTATAAGTAGGAGCAGACCATTGTCACAGTAGTAGGGAAGAGAAGGAAGTATGCCGATTCATACTCTACAATACTAATGTTAAGCAATCAAACTTCACATCTAAGAATAAGATTAGCAGGCAGCTGTTGCTTTCCTCCTGTCATTTTTTTTTGTTTGCTTCTTGTTCTAACTGGTGATTGTCCATTTTTATATTCATTTACAGAGTCAATAATTTTCCTTCCATTTCCATGAAATGTCTATGGTTGCTGTTACCATTCAGTCTATTAGGGATGTAACAGTTGTTTTTCAAAGAGAAAACACTGAAATAGATTTTCTTCAGTTAGAAACATTTAGAAAGACATTACTTCTTAACATAGGAAACTGGGCATAGCAGTGTTGACACTAGATGCAGACAATAGCTGTAACTTAGAATCACCTTGCACTAGATGTAATTTGCAAAATTTAAGATATTATCAACTCACCCCCAGCATGAGTTTATGACCACATAACATTGAAACACTGGATCCTGTAAGATTACCAAAGTTAAGCAATGTCGATGGCGACAGTTTGGCAATACCAGGTGCTGTAAACTTGAATTTTCAGGTGGTGTAAGGGATAATGACTGAATTGTTAATCAAATATCTGAGTTCCAATGTATATTTACCTTTTTCAAAAGGTATGAATCCACCTCTTCTCCCCTCCAGCTAGGGGCTAATTAGTAAGACTTCTATCACTAGACCATTATTATCTCCAAAAATAAAATTGCATACAAAATATTTAGATTTAAATAATCCATAGAGGTGCTGATATACCACTAAACAAAAACAACTAACAATCAACCCAGCAGACAAACTCGTTTACAAAATTATAGAAAGAACTAATTGCTAGAAATCCTACTTATCAAATGGGAAGAGATTGTCTCAGCTTTTGAATGATGAAGTAATGGGCACAAGTAAACACACATCATAGTTTTGCATAGGCTCCAACATGTAGATTGGATAAAAGGACATACTCAGAGACATATTTTTAGAATGCTTACTGCCTTCATATAAGACAGTTTTTGTCACCTTTGGTGGTAACAGACCTTTCGAAAAGTTGACTGAAGTTACTGAAAATGCTGCTGATCTCATGTCCACTCAGTCATTTTCTGAGAGAATTGTTAGTGGTTCGCAATCTGAACCATTAGCTAAATTACTAAAATGACAAAAGATGCTGGGAGCTTGTCTTGACGACCTCACAGAGAGGCCGAGTCAACTTTCTTTGCAGCACAGATTTATTAGCAATCATTATTCATATCATTCAAGGGAGTGGGATAAAAACACTGCAGGCTGATTGGCAGTAATTCTTTGATAAATGACAAAAATATAAGCAGCTTTAATAATTTCTTATGGAAAATAACACATACTTAAAATTGTGAACAGGCTTGTAGCTGGAATAACCAACTTGGCATAACTATTCTGGTTGAGGTCATAAAAATGTATGGCAAACGTGCATGGTTTTTGTGAGATTGTGGAATTCGAAAATGGAAATGTCTTGATAGAAATGCCGATTCAACAAAATTTCAATATCTTGAGAACGGTTAGGAATTTTCATGATTTTCTAATGACTATACGATCTACAACATACATCCAAATGAACAAAATCTATTTTTGGGGGTTTACATTGATTGGTTGAACTGACATTGAATGAACCAAAAGGCTGTGAGCCAATGAGAATCAAAGCAGCACTTTTGAAGAAGATCTCTAGAGATGTATATAAAGAAAAGAAACATGAACCAAAACCAAAATCAATAAATAATTTTGTCTATTCTCCAATGCTGGGGTCATCATAACATATTCAAAGCAGAAATGGGACCAGCTCCTTTGTTACTCCATTCATGTTATCAAGGGCAAACATTATATATCTTCATGACCTTGACCTTTTCTTAATCGTATTGTCCCACACTCTTCAATTTACTGTCGTAAGTATTTTAGATTCATAATAAACCCAATGTCTTTTTAGCTGTTTCAGTATTATGAATTTAGTCTGAATATTCTTTGTGAACATTTTTATACCTTGTCACAACTATAAATTTATTTTCTTTAAATATTAAATAGGTATGCAGGTCCAGTTAATGTTTATATTCCCTTATCATATAACCGGGTGATTTCTCGGAACCTAGGCAGAATGGAACCCAGACGAGGATATGCCAAAGGGCAGAGTCTTGTCTGGAGAGGTAGACAGCTACCCGACCCTGTGTACATGGGATTATTGGGCAAATTTTGGAACACCCCACATAAAAATCTTGCCTTGTGGGGAGGTCTCAGGTAAATATTGAAGACAAGGAGGAGGTGAAATGCAGGCACCCTGGTCTTTGTGACCAGGGTGCCTGGACAGATTATGTATTGAGTTACATGCCCATTTATTTTTTTTATTCAGCCAATTGTGCTTTTCTGTCTGTTCTTACTTCCGGCATTCATAGCCTTTATTATTTCCAGCTACCATGGACCCTTATCATTCAGCATTAATGGACCTGCTTATAACAGCCCTGAACTTCCAGCTATGCATGGATCTCTACTTCTGGCTTTCCTGTCAACCTAATTCACCTGGTTTTGGGAGTTGCTGCATGCATGTCATCCAGATTTCAAACAACCTATTCCATACACTTTGGTTAAATACTATAGAAGGTTCATCATTGGATTTAACCAGGAACTACCTGGACATTAATGCAAAATATGGCTTATATTAGGTTGGTGCAAAAATAATGTCGTTTTTTTAACGTCAAAAAACGGCATTATTTTTGCACCAACCTAATATTTTCTTGATGCTTCATCATGGATTTCATCAATGCCTGCACTGGACTGTACAACTATTTCAGCCTATCTTTTAGTATCAACTTCCAGCATTTTCCTGTAAATGTAACTCACCTGGTTTAGGAAGTTGCATCTTTATCGTCCAGACTCCAACAACCTACTTCTGAACACTTTGGTTAAATACTACAGAAGGTTCATTGTTGAACTTAACCAGCAACTATACAATGCCAGCACCATACATTTAAATTGAACTTTCTTTTCTTTAGCTAGATCATCCAGACTTCAAACAATCTACTCCATACACTTTGGTTAAAATACTATGGAAAGTTCATCATTGGACTTAACCAGCAACTTTTCAACACTTTTGCCAAACTGAACATTCAAAATGTGGACATACATGCCAACTTACCTTACATGGTCTCTACTATTAACATTTAGTCACAGTTATATTATCTAGCCAGTCAGTATCCCTTTATTTACTTACTTCTGCTTCCATTGATTCATTGTTCATGTTCCTTTAAGCCAAACACATATTTTTATATGTGATGCAAATTATTTTTTTATATTAATTTTGTCATTTGTTGTCCTCTTGTTCATCTATCAGATTTCACGTCTTTTATTTTCAAAATGTTAGTGGGTCTCTAGTGACTCGTACTTATTTTTGCACACTGGCCACGCTATATCATGTCTCCTCCGGGGGGGGGGGGTAAGAGAGTCCACCACAATGGTCACAGTTGAAAACTTAAAGAGTATAAGTCTTATACTCTTTTTCTATTTACCAACTTCCCCACAAGGCAAGATGTGGTGTAAGGCTAGTTTTTAACATGGGGAGTTCCAAGCCTGGGGCAAAAATTGCCTGTCGATCCTGTATACACAGGGTTGGGTTTGTCTACCTCCCCAAATGAGACTGTCCTTCAGCATAGCCTCGACTGGGTTCCTCTCTGCCCGGAGGTGGAGACTTCAACAAGGAGAAGAGAAAAGTTTCTAAGTAGTTTGCTGATACATTTGAATATATATATATATATATATATATATATATATATATATATATATATATATATATATATATATATAAAAATCTTCCTTCCGTCTTAAACAGATGGCTATTATTACATTTGGATACGTGCATATACAATTACACACACACACATTCTCTACCATATGCATATAAAACTACCATAATATATTCTTAATGGCATATATTCCAGTTCCACCCACATATTTAGGAACTCCAGCACAAGAACCGTTTTGTCCACCTTTACATTTTTTAACCGAAGGGTTTTTTTTTTTGTTGCATAAAGGTATGTCTGAATCCTTTACCATTGTTATACACCTAGAAAAGAAGGTAAATGTTTGGGTTTGAAAAGCTATTTGAAAGTATAATTAAATTATTTGTATGAAAAATTTTCATGCAAAAATAATGACAAAATTTTTTTTTAAATTTTCAAAAACCTGCAAATTATTGGATTATTATTGGATTTCAATAAAATTTGTTGCATTTAATAATTTATTCATTTACATGTGGATTCATTTAATAAAAATAAAATATTTATTTTAGGAATAATTTAAGATTAATCAAACATTTACTTATGAAAATTCCACATAATTAACAAAAGTACAAAAGTAAAACTAAGATTTCAAAGATATTTAAATTATTGTAATACGTTTTAAAATTATTAAAATTAAAAAGCTGTGTCGAGATATAAGCTGTCTGTATATTGAATGATGAGGTCCTAAGGAATTGCTAGAAAACTTAGGAAAAATATTCAAAAACGAACTTTTCTTTTTTCCTATATATTTTTGCGTAAAGTTCGTATTTCCTTGACTTTAGATGAAAACTTGGAAATTTTCTAGCATATTTCACTGACATTTTCACTTTGTAAAATTACAATATATAGGTTTAATAATTTATAAAAATATATGGAAAAAAAAAGTGTCAGTTTTTACACACTTTCTTTACATACAGTAACACTACTTTACTGACACAGGATGAGGATATGGCTCTAAAAAATTCATGCAGTAATAAAATTTTAAAAATGCTTCTATAAATTTTTTTTGAAAGCTAAAGCAAAAGAAATGTGAATTTATGAATAAACGAGTTTTTTTTTTATACATCATAAAGGAAATTTTTGCATTATCAAAAAAGTTCAATTCGTTGTTGAATGTATTGTAAAAAAACAAAAAAAAAACTTAAAAATGGACTAATAATGGGGGAAAATAATTAAAATCCGTCAACTCAAATCCAATTGTCACTAGTATTATTAATCATTATTATTATGGAATATAGAAACCATTTTTTATGTAAAAAGAAAAATATAATCTTTACTTAAAAAAAATAATATAATAGTTTAGAATATAAAATTATAAAGAAAATCTAAATAACTTGAGTTGACAGTGGTTACTTAATTCCCCCCCGCCCAAATAACGAGTCACAAATTTTATTTTTTGAAAATTTAAAAAATGTGAGCAAATGGCCGATTGTAATTGATTTTTTTGTAAAAGCGAGCAGAAAGTTGAGATTCCAATCAATTCCTATTTGAAATACACCAGAGTATTTTTTGCTTACTGGAAATAGTTCATTTAGCTTTCGATTAAAGGAAAGCTAAAATGAATCTTCAAAAACAAAAATGCTTTTAATTTTTAAAGATTCATTTTTTTAAAACGTTATTGAAAATTCAATACAGAATGTTTTAAATGTGACTTTTTTATGCCGTGGATGTAAAAAGTAAAATAAAAAATAAAAATTAATAAAATCTATTTTTCAGATTCCGATGTAGTCTATTATTTTTTAGCAGCACATTTTGTTTTAAAATGTGTCCAACATTATAACTTCGACTATAATCAAAGACTCAAAGTCAATGTCCTGTTTGACTTTTTTTTTGTTTGAGTAGAAACTGGACTCTTATTTGGAGCCGTTAGTTTTTCTGTATTTTTAAACTTTAGCTAAAATAAAAAAAAAATGAAGAAATAGGTTCCACCCCAAAATAAGTCATTTTCACTCAGAAACATATTTTATTTTTAACTTAACCTACAAAAAAAGTGAAAGACAAAGCCTAATAAAAAATTAAGAAAGAAAAACAAAAGAAAACTGCCTGACATCCACAGCTTAAAAAAAAAATTATCAATTTTTTTAGCATTCAAGACTAAGAAGACATTTCAATTTCGTTTACGTTTCTGTAAATTAGGTTTTATTGAATTACGCATTTGTTGTCATAAGGAAAACTTTTCTCTACAAAGAAATGACACTGAACAGTTGGGACGTTATTATGAAGGAATTCAAAATCATAACTCTTGCTTGAAATAGTGAAGTTCGTTAATTTTTTTCATTTGTTTTGTTTTTAATGAATTACATAAGAAAACAAAAATAATGCAGAAACGCCATTTAAATTATTTCAGTCAGAAGGAAAACTAATTTTCAGAAATGATGAAATCATTTTTGGGGACATTCATTGAAATGACGCAGTTTATTTTATAAAATTTCCCATTATTCTGGGTATTTTTTTTTTGTTATATTGAGGAAGAAAACTGGTTTTCACTTAACTTTTCATATACGTATTCCAAATTTCTAACTTATTGTTTGTTGTTGTGACGTTTGCAATGAGTAAAAAATACATTTTATTTTTATTAATCTGGAAATAAACTTTTTAGGTTTCCGTACGTTAAAATTACATACATTATTTTCATAAAGACTAACACAAAAGTCACCAGGGTTCAGTTTGTATGGTAACCGTAACGGCGTAAATTGAACAGCCATCTCTATAATTATTGGGACATAGCAAAATGTTGCAAATCGAAACCACATTTCATTTCTTTCACATTGATTTAAAACTGGATTTTTCTATAAAAAAATAAATAAAAAAAACACAACACTATTCTCCCAAATAATGTGGAACAAATTACATCAAAAAATACTTCCAGTTTAACGAATCTACAATGAAACAATTAAAAACAAACAAAAAAACAACATAATTCAGAACCAAAACCATAAATGAAATTTGTCATCTGCTTTACACCAAACCAAAATAATAAAACAATATTCCCTAAAAAAAAAAAAAAAAAAAAAAGATATCTCATCGAAATTGAACTTTAAAAGTAAAACGAAAAGATTCAAAAACTTTATAAATTATTCAATTTTAAATTTGAACAAAAAATTGTTAAAAATGAAAAATCTTGTAAAAATTCACTTTTCATCGAAGAAGAAAAAAAATCTTCTTCAGACAATCTTGTCTTTATTATTCATATAAAAGCAATTTAAAAGCTTCTTTTCTAATTTAATAAGGTCTTAAGACTTAGTTTTATTGAGTTTTTTTTTTTTGATCAAGAACAGATTTTCGGTAAGAACGGGTTAAATTTTGCAAAAAAAAGAAAAAAAAAAAAAAAAAAAAATAGCTTTTTTCTTACCAAAATTTTCTAATGAAAAAACAAATTCACAAATGAATAAGTCTTGAAAATTTAATTAAAATCTGATAATAATTATTATTTGATTTTTGCAAGCAAGAATGTGTCACCGCAATGAAAAATGAAAAAGTTTGCTATTCTAAAAGACAACCACCGACACAAAAAAAAAAAAAAAAAAAAAAAAAAAAAAAAAAATCTAAATTTCGAATATTCTAAAAAGTAAAAAAAAATTAATTAAATATTAAAAAAAAAAAAAAGCATAACGATTTTGAAAACTGTTTTCATTAAGTTCTTTGGAGCATATCTCATCACGGTATGATGGTGTTTTTTTTTTGGTTTTTTTATCGATTTCGTGGCGGCAAGTATAAATAAATCAAAATGCTTTATATAAAAAAAAAACAAAAAAAAACGCCAATGAAATGGGATTAATAATGCAAACTCATCGCAATATTTTGACAAATTACACATCGGGCCATATTGAACAATAGAATTCCCATAATTGAACTATTCAATCAATTCATTCTTACTTTACCGTTTTTAATTGTAAAAAAAAAAAAAAAAAAAAAGTTGAATAATAATTGCCTATTGAAGGCAAATCTAACTGTTAAGAAATAAATAATTAATTGTTATTTTTTAACTTTTCTTTGAATTCCTACTTTGCCATCATAAAAACAATTGTCTCAATTCCTATTTTTTAGTTAACATTTTTAAAGTTGTCTTTATCAAAGACCTGCCATATTTAGTTTAAAAAGCCTAACATGCGGAGAATAAAATGTTTCATTAATTTTTTTTTTACTTCTTTCTAAAAAAAATAAAATAAATAAATAATAGTAATGAAGCATTTAATTCTCCGAATGTTTCTTTCACTTTTAGTTTATTAAACAAACCAACGAAGAAAAGAGTCTCTATATTTAAAAGGGATTTGATTATGCGACGGACCCATAGAATCAAAATAAACTATAAATATCAAAGATAAACTAAGATTTTCTTCGAAATCCTTCAGAAATAATTTTTTTTATATTAAGAAAAGTAAACAGTAAGAATTTTGAGTTTAACTTACTTTTATATTTGAATCCGTACCAAAATCCATTTAAAAAAAGAAAAAGAAACTGCAATAATAGCGAACGTTTCTTAAATAATGTTTATTTTTTAAAATGAAAGAAAACATATTTCAAATGTCAACTTTGACCGATCAAAGGGCGATAACTCTATTAAAATTAAGGATTGGCCCAAGGTTGTCAATTTAAAATTTTTATTTGAAGCCAAATAATGTGTAAAAAACCAGAAAAAAAAAAAAAAAAAGAAAGCCAAATTAAGTTTTTTTTTAATAGAAAACAAAAAAATAAAAGCCAAATTAAGTTTTTTTTAATAGAAAGCCAGAAGAAAGCCAAATAAACATGAGATTTTATTTATTTATATATCGTGGGATTTTAGGCGTTTAACTTTTATGAACCCACTTTATTCAATATTTTTAAACGTTTTATTTAGTGATTTTTTTTTCTGTAAATTCGGAAATTTATTTTAAAATAAATTTCAGAATTTACACAAAAAAGAAACAAAGTTTTTCCAGCGAATCACACTTGATTAATTAGGTAACATTAGTCAACGATTATTATATTTTTTTCATGCCAAGAAAAAAACCAAACTATCAACATGAAGAAGAAAAAAAAAAAAAAAATTTGGCGTCAAAAAAGCCAATCTGACAACCGTGGATTATTGACCTCGCACTTACCGGCATGGCGAACAGAATTCGTGTTTCAGTTGAGGCTGCTTGGGTTCAATTCACACTAAGATGCCCTTTGGGCATGAATATTTCCTCTCTATCCTTGTCTGGACAACTTGACTAGGAGACGGAAAATCAAGATGTTCACATCGGTAGTAAACTTTTACTTTCTGACAACTCCTGTAGCGGGGAAAAAAAGAAAAGAAAACGAATCTCGGAGGCCGAGAGTAGATATCCGAGCATCATCTCGAACTAAAAATGTTATTAGTAGCCCCACGCGTACATACAACTTGTAACCGAACCAACCATTTTCCTACTTTAAAAACAAATTGCGTAGGAAAATCTGTTTTCTACGTAACTGTTTGCACCACCATAATTTTTTTTTTTAAATCACTTCCCACAGTTTTTTTTTTAATATTTGCTAAAAAAATCAGGGAATTATCTGAATCAAACGAGATTTGTAGTTCTTATTCATTAATGAATGAATTGTATACTGAATAGGTTATTTATTAGAAAACGTTATGGAAATATTTTTTTAGGGATTTGTTTCACACACTCTTTTCGATATCATATGTACTTTTTTTTTAAATTGAAGGGTCCAGTTAAAAAGAAAAGCCTCTCTGAAGATGTTATTTCAATAAAAGATTTATACTATTTTTATTTTTGAGGATTGGTGCTTGCATAATTTAATAAAAAAATTATTTTCTCTTAGAATGGACGTGTAGTGAGTTCTAATAAAATATAAAAATAGAATATATAGAAAAAATAAAAAGAATTAAAATTAAAATAAGGCATTTGCACTTTCCTAGAAAACCCTTATCTCTTCCTTCCTTTCTCTCTCTCTCTAAACTTCTCTTTCTATACTTCTCTCAAACTACCAGAAGACAACCCTCAAAGGAAGAAGAAAAGATTGAACTGAACCCAGCCCAAAACACTGGAAGTTTGCAGGAGCATACCTTACTTACTTGTAACTGAAAAATACCAAAAAATCAGGAAGGCTTCACACTGCCTTGTTCAGAACTGAGAAAAACACAACAGATTGACATTGAGTTAATTTCTAAAATTACTATAGTATTATGATATCCCTACCATGGTCTTTTACTCTTTTTAAAATGACCACAAATGGACATTTGACCAAACTGCTATCAATATCTGCCTTATTAATAAACTATTTTACGTCAAATACCAAAGGACTCACTCCTCACTCTAAAGAAAATAAATAAGAAGAATATATTATTTATTTTAACCTTTGAGTCAATTTGTTTTATGTCTTATGTTTCTGATAAAATAATTATCCTATGACATATCCATGCTGGTAACGTTCGGTTCTGATGTGAACCCATGCCACAGACGGAAAAAAATCTACTTGTAATGTTTCAGTGCAATTTTGAAATTTATTCTGTTGCTGTTCATCACGAGTTTCTTTTAAAGATATGTTTGAAGAATTTTTGCACGTGAACCTTTTAAAAAGAATTTTCTTTTCTTTTTTTCTTTGAAGAACTGTTAAGATTATTTTTTTTATGGATGTATAGAAGGGAAGTAATTATGATTCTTTGCCTTTGATCATTCTAAGTTTCATAAAAGCATATAGAATAAAAAATTGTATTCTTAAACTATTGGTTATAAAGGCTTATAAGTTTATGGACAAAATAAAAATAAAGGCATCACTTGGATGTCAATGAATAATTAAGAAAGAACTCAAAGTGAATGCAATCAATGAACATTATCAATGAACATTATAAATTCAATAACTACCAATTTTGCCCATTATTTTAATACATCTTTAAAATTCAGAATTTTTAAAAAAAATTCACATTGTGTGCAATTATACATTTATGTCATCAAATATGTAAGAAAATAATAAAAAATAAAAGCAATGAATTAAACACAAAAGTATCATTTAACTAAAAAAATATACTTCTAATGTAGTGTAAGGCAGTTGAGTAAATAATTATAATCTCACCTAGCATATATATACTATTACAGAGTCTCTAGTAGTCTCTAGTAGTCACAAGGGACAAAATTGTTAGAGGCTATACAGTACCTCATTCTATCAGTAAACAAAATCTTAACTCGTTCAAGGACATGTTTACATGCAGCCATGAATTGAGTTGTGACTGGAAATGTCATGCTGACATAGCCAGAAAAACTGATTCCTGTGGGCTATAATGGCTGAATAGGCTGGTGTGAAACTTGGAGAAGATTTTATTTTTATCTGGTATTGCTGAGAAAATAGGATTATAATTTTATGGACAAAATAAAAAAGCTATCACTTGGATGTCAATGATTAATTAAGAAAGTGAATGCAAGCAATGAACATTATCAATAACTACTTATTTAGCCCATTTTTTTCAATTAGTCGCAACTTGATTATTTTAATACATTTTCTTAAATTCAGAATTATTTAAAAAAAATTACATTGGGTGCAATTATACATTTATATGATATATGTAAGAAAATAATAAGAAAATCAAAGCAAAGAATTAAACTCAAAAGTACCATTTAACTAAAAAAATAACCACTAATGTTTAAAAAATAGACATTGATTTTACTAAGTTTAATTAAAGCATATAGAATAGAAAATTATATTCTTAAACTATTGGTTACATAAGGTTAAAAAATAATTTATTTTTAAACAGAAATACCAAGTTCTTGATTATTTTACTACTGATGTTCTGTATTTCTTTAAATTTTATTTTTAATTTTTTGCACATTTTTTAAGTTACAGTTTTTTTTATTTAACCTAATAAATAAGATTTATTTACAGACATTAGCCTCAAGCTAATGTCTGTAAATAAATCTTATTTTCATTAGGTTTTAAGTAACAAGTAAACATTACATTTACAAAACTAAATGACTAAAATGCTTCTCTAGGACAAATTTTTAGGAGATTTTTAAATTTGTTATTTACATTCTATAATGTCAGTGACGAGTGACAAGGAAACATTCTAATATTTAAAAAATACCTAAAAATTTTAATTACGTATAAAAATTAATTTTCTTTTAATACAGATTATCTTTAGGCTATTAACTTTCAAATAAAAATGAAACTTAAGTTCTAAGAATACATTTAAATTATTTAAAATTCTTTTTTCTTTTCTTTTTTTAGAAAGTCAATGGTAATACACTGTCAATTTGGATGAAAACTGATTAATTAATTTTTGTTTTTTTTTCTTTTGATTATTATAGATTTTGATACAATCCACATCTGAATTTCCAGTCTTTCAGACAAAACAACAAAAAAGGGCAAGAAAAAAAAAAAAAAAAAGGATATACATTAAAAGAAATCAAAAAATAAGAGAATCATCAACATTGCAAAAATCAATATGATTTCTCAGCTTCAACATAGCTGGTTGTTTCCATGCATGCACATCTGCTGGGGTTCATTTCTGTTTCTTTAGACCCACAGATCCAACCTGGGGTTTATACTGCAACTATGCTGAACATACTTTAGTTATAGTTCAAATATGTACCCCGCCCAGGATCACATATGGTTTTGAATTTAGAATTGTCTTTCTATATTTGTTACCCGCTATGGCAAGAGAGTTCAGCTAGCCCTACTATTTAATCCATAGCTGGAGGGAGAAGAGATGGATTTGTAGGAGGTTCACTCATCTAGGTTTTATATTAAATATCTGAATGCCGGAATTCCAAAAAATAATAAAATAAAAATAAAGAAAACATGAGTTTACATGTTAAATAAATCATTTGTATTTGCAAAACATGTACATGAATTCAAAAGAGTCAATAAGGATTAAAAATAGTCTTTAGTTGAGTTAAAGTCTTTGGATAGTTGGTACACAGAAAAAACTGAGGTTTAGAAAAGACTTTTAAATAGTTGGTCCACAGAAAAAAAAGTCTGTACTTGAGAAAAGACTTTTATTGTTATAAAGATTCATTGACTGTCTTTGTTGTTGTTGCTGGAAAATGGTTGACCATGCTGTTAGTGGAGATGATTCATTTGAAGTTGCTGACACATGTCTCTTTCAGCACATGGTTAGGAAGAAAGAAAAAGCTATGTAGTCATGTCTTTTCTCATACACAAAAGGCCTGGAGACAGCTGCATCTCTGCTCTTTTGAAAGTCAAAATCTTTGGGTTTTATAAGAAATTTTTCTGAAAGTAGTCTTAGGAAAAATAGGGTTTTAATTTTCTCTGATTGGTCAAGTAGTTCACATAGTGATGTTAATTTGTAACCAGTAGACACTGATTTAAATGGTATGTGTTGTATTGTGGAATCTTTTTGGCATGTTTGTAAATATTGTCTGTTATTAGGTAGAAAATAAAGTTTGGGCATGTTTTAATAGTGTGTGTGTGTGTGTGTGTGTAAAATTGTGTTGGAAATACGGTTGATTTCCTATACATTCCTACCTATCCCAAGGGTATTTCTACAAAAGTTAATGCAAGGATCACAACTGGAATTTGAAAACTGGTTGCCAAATTTTCATTCTCTTCCTCTTATGACTGGATTTGGCCTATACATATAACAAAATAAATTACTCTGGATATCACACCTAAGCCAGTAAATATTATTATATTATTGAGTTTTTTGGCAAACATGGACATTTGTGCTTGAACAAAGACGGAGTCAAAAGGACAATTTTACCCATGACACTGCTTTTTTAAATACCTTCACTCCTCAGTGATGCTTATTGTTTTAAAAAGTGATGATTAGAATTGGAATAAAACCTAAACATATGATGAAAGTGAATTTATACATATTTTTGTTCTTGACAATTTATAACAAAAATATTAAACTCTATTTATTAAACTGTTTATTTAATTTTGTATTTGCAAGATTATAAAAACTAATAAAATTAAAACTAGTGCAATGTAATAATTATTATTTACCAATTTATAAAGAAACTAGCTGAGGTGGCTAGCATTGCCCAGGTGTACGTGGCTGCAATTGTATAACTGCACCCTCAGTCTAGAAATGTCTACCTGTATTCCTGCTTGCGTGCATCATCCATTGGTATACTAAACTACTCCCCCCTCATCTTTTTAATGGTGTGTCCTTTGCAAATGTTTGATTGTTCTTAAAAGAATTCCATCAATAAATCCTTCTTGGGTGGTTGTTGCTTGGGGTTAAATTGTTTCAATGTTTTAGATATTCAATAAATTTCCTATGGCCATAATAACGTTCAAATAATATGGCATTGTTCACAAATCTAATAATCAAACAAAAACAGGGATGAAGTGTTAGAGTCTGTCTATATTTCTGAGATGAGGTATTATGTACAGTATTTACATTATGCGGACCATTGTCCTCATCTTTGTCGCCATATTTATCACAACGTTTCGGCCGTTGTACACTCCGGCCTTCTTCAGGTGGTTGGAATTTTGAACTGAACCCTTTATTTAGAGCTTGATTCAACAACAAGTGCAAACACATGATTGTACCCCCTCTTCACACGTTTACTATAAAGCTGGGATTAATAAGAGGTTCTCTGAGAATTTTCCCTTTTAATGCTTCAATAATTCTTCTCAAACAATATTTTCCACAAAGGTTATTTGAATGCCAATTTAGTTTTTATTTTAAGCAGTAGGAAAAACTTGATTTTTTTCAGTTTTTTTCAATTTTTTGTGTGAAGCCAGTGTTGCAGGAAAGCTATGAAGCACTCTACATAAACTTTGTAACATGAGCTATGTTTTGCATTAAGTGCAAAGAATATCAGCTCATCCAGTAAAAATTTTGTTCATTTGTAACATTGCTTTGGTTTTTGCAAAGATTCATACCTTTCTTCAGTTTTATTGATTTTTTTGCCAAACTTGGGAGGCTTGAAGATTAAAAAGTTGGTATTGACCTATTTTGGTAAACTTGCAACATGTGTGCACAATCTCATCAAAATCGGTTGAGAAATGTAGATGTGTATGAATAGCATACACACACACACACACACACACACACACATCTGTTTTGTAGATATAGATAAATATGAAAACAATTTTTATTCATAAACTTATAAGCATTTACTAAAATATTAAAATATGAGAACCAACTATAAGGAAATCCTTATTATTTACCATTTTATAAAGATCAAATCAATTGGCAATTAGCCGATATTTTGCCAACCATTCCAATACCTAATATAATAAATAAATAGTGTTTATTATTTTTGTTGTCAAGTTATTGAAAGAGTTAACAAATATGAGATTTTCTATTGCATGGATTAAATAGATATGAAATTTCTACTAGTCTAGAGAGTGGAATGGATTCAATCTCTGTGTTGGGTCATGCTAAAAATTCATGCTGGTTAAGTGGAAGAAACAAGTGACATCACAAGCATGAATTTACTAGGCTGAATTAATTAATATTAGATTTCTTCTAGACTTGGCAGTGAAATGAATATAAGCTACCCTCTTATATTGAATAAAATGTTATTTCAAGTTATAACTTGAGATTTCCAATTTCTTACTCAGTAAACTATATATTTGAATAAGCCTGGAGCGGTCAATGATCAAAATATTTTGTCTGTAGCAACAAAGATGAGGATACTAGTCCAAATAAATCAGTGTATAATGATGACAATCCCTCATCTCCAAAATCCAGCTGTTGTGACTATAACAATCAAGATGAAGACACTAGTCCATTATATAATGATGATAATTCTTTGTCTGATCATTGTAAATAAATGCATCCCATAATTCATATCTGATTAATGGTGAATAAAATATTTAAGAGAATTAAATTTTGAGTAGCATTTTCATTTTTATATTAAACCAATATAAGAAAACAAGAAAATGTCATTGATACATGAATAAAACTTTTGTCTTGTTCGTTAATTTCTTATTACCTCATTTTTGTTAAATAATTAAAGTTGATTTTTTTTGTTGTATTTTGTGAATTATATCTTTGTATTTACTCAAAATAGCTAAGTGAGGGCACTGTGGTATTACCCCTGCCTTTTCTGCCAGTATAGTAATATAATAATAGTATAATAATATAGTAATATAGATTTTCTAATCAGTTAGACAAGATAGCAAACTTTTACCTTTGTGCCTGCAAAAAACAAGTATGTCAAAAGGACAGTTTTTCCCTTGACACTGCCATTATTTTAACTACCTTCACTCCTTGGCAATTTTTATTGTTTTAAAAAGCAATGCTTAGAAAGTTAATAAAGCCTAAACATATGAAAGTGAATTTATACATTTTCTTTGTTCTTGAGAATTGGCAGTGAAAATAAAAACTATTTATTTATTATATTATTTATTGGAATGGTTGTCCAAATATCAGCTAATTGCTAATTGATTCAAACTATAAAATGGTAAATAATAAGTATTTCCTTATAGTTGGTTCACATATTTTAATAATTTAGTAGATTTATGAATAAAGAATTATTGTCATACTTATTTCTTAATAAATTGATAAATGATAAATATTGCATTGTATTCATTTTAATTGTATTTTGTTTTTAGAATTTTGTAAATATAAAATTATTCTTGTAAATGAACAATCTAATGAATAAAGATTAGTGTCTAATATTTTGCTGTAAATTTTCAAGAACAAAATAATTGTATAAATTCACTTTCATCATATGTTTAGTTTTTATTACAATTCTAATCATTGCTTTTTAAAACAATAAACATTATTGAGGAGTGAAGGTAGTTATAATAATGGTGGTGTCAAAGGAAAAACCGTCCTTTTAACACACATGGAAGTTAAAAATTGCTATTTTGTCTAACCGATTAGAACATCTATATTATTGTACTGAAGTTTGTGAATGTATGTTTGTGTGTGTATGTGTGTTTTTGGTGATCACAGATAAATTGAAAGCCTCTGTTCCCCGGTTTTTCACTTGGATAATTGAGAGAGCTCAAGTAATAAAACAGGTGATGTCAGAGGTCAAAGTGTATAGCATACAATTCCTACTCAAAGGAGGCAGTTTATAAAAAATGGATTGAAATATTAATTTTGCTACAAAGTACTTCTCTCGCACTTCCCATCTGTGGAACTCTCTTCCACCTTTTTGCTTTCCTGTCACCTACAATCTTCAAAATTTCAAATGCAACATCTTTTGTTCTTTCCTGAAACATGTTCTTTTATTGTCTTTTCTCTTCACTAATGTTTTCTCATCTTTTTCACTCTCAGTATCTCCTTGCATCTCAGTAACATTATTGCCTTACTTGGGGAGAAACATTCTATTCTAATGGTTTCTTTTCTTGCCTGTGAAATTTTCTTCTGGCTTCTTGCTTTCTTGTCAACCAGGATTTTTAAAAATAAAAATGCAATGTCAGTCATCATTTTCTGTCATTTTGAATCCTGTTCTTTTATTGTCCCTTCTCCTCAGTAATGTTTTCTCAGTTTCTTTCACTCTCAGTACCCACCTTGTGTCTTAGTAGCTTTATTGCCTTGCTTGGGGTGAAATGATTAAAAAAGTACAAAAATGTTTTTTGACCTCAAAAATGGAAGGACAAATAAGCTTAAATTCAACCTCTGAGGTTACAAGTAATTGGCAGTAGGATTAGTTTGTGACCTTCATGTGTATTGCAACCAAGTAATTAGGTACTTGGAGGTAAATTGGTATGTCATGGTAACTTAGGTGGATGGTAAGATTGGTGGTGTTGACTGTCAACTTAAATGAAAATCACCAGACATCAATTCTGTTTTAAAACAGATTTTCTTCAGTAACACAACGTAAGTTAAGGGGGCTAAAATCTTGTTTGTAAAATGTTGTTCAACTAAGAGGAATCTGAAAGTGTTCAAGATTCAAAACTATAGTTTTACAACTTATTACCTCCCCCTGATCGTCATTATCAGCACCATGACCGGGTGTGGTCCTAAGGTCTCTGTACCTGACCAGGTCCCTCCATATATCTGGATTGAAATCTGGAGTATTATTCATTCATGCCTGGTGTATCTTTGACAAGTATACCAAGGAGAGACTCTTTCCAGATCAAATCACAACCAATATACCCCAACTTGAAAGCTCAACTTGATCATGAATATGTAGCCATTGATTCCATCAGGGTAACTCACCACCCTATCTGTTCAATCTAGGAACCCCTCCACCCAACAATGTCATGTCATTATTGTACTGACTGCATCCATAGTTTACCCCATTATGCTAGAAAGCCATTGACCCTACAAGAAGGTTCATCCACTCTTTGATAAGTCTTGTTTTTAATCCTGTTGAGTCTCTCTAGTCACTCTCCTCACCAGGAAAGTTTGGTGGGGGAACCAGTTTCAGCTTATGGAAATGTACAAAATAAATCCAAACTCAACACTGTTGCCACAGATTCCTTCAGTTGCTGACAGAATTCTGCAAAATTTGGAAGCTGTTTCTCAACTATTTGGAGCTGACTGGTGTTTCTTCCCATAGGCTTCAATTAAAAGTTAGGGTCAACTGTTATCTATGCTACATATCCTCACAATCTACACTTACATCTTCCTCTTATGTCTATAGAGCAACCTTATTTAGTAAGCCTCTGTTTTGAGTGTCTCTTGTGCCTTGTATAGGTGAACATTTATTTAAAAAATGGTTGTGCTGGATTAAATAGAAGCAGCAGAAGGGATTAATCTCTAAAATGATCCATAGGGATAGATGGATTCATGCCTTTCCTAGGTCCATTAGTGTGAAATGAACACAAACTATCTCAACCAGAAATTTGTTCTTGGTTTGTCAATTCCAAGCAAATTGTTTAAGAAAATGTTGTGGTAAGACCCAGTTACCCTCCTTATTATTATAAATGCACTGATCCATTCATAATAAGTAGTCCTGGGTAATTGTCTACAAGGGAAGAAGATAATACTATAGCAGTGACTTGTCTATCTGAGTATTGAATAATACTATCATGTCTGACTCTGACAAGTTAAGTGTTATGTCTTGCCAGACCCCACATCACAACAGAAATGATAAAACTATTTTGAATAAATGAAAATAACTTCACAGCTTGCTTACTAGTTATTCTTAGTTTTTGTAAAATGAGTGATACCCACATAACATCAACATTTATCTGATGCCACCATATGTTTAAAACCCTAGGTTATATCAATTTAAATGATTAAAAATTTCAATATTATATTTGTTATCATATAATTGATTATTTTGAGATGTTATCTTTTGTCACAAAAATATTTATCTTTCAATTGTATTTTTATTTACTTTTTGACTTTGTGTTTATTTCTTTGTTCCTAGGCTGATTTATTTATTTTTTTTATCTTATATTTGCTAATATAAAAGTAAAATTCAAATAGTCAAAGCAGTAACTGTGATATATTTTGTTAATTCTTATTATGTCTGGAATTGTGACCTGGACTCTGGTTTTGTGCTTTGGATATATTACAGCTTTGCCCCTGGCTTTGGAGGTACTTGCAGGTGTTTTTCTTTTTCAAACATGTTCATTGTTCGAATTATAATTTTCCTTCTGGTGAATGGTGGTTGAAAAAAAAAGAAAAAAAAAAGGATTTAATTTTAACTAAAAACATTTGTGCTACATTATACTTCATTTTTTAGTTTCATCAGCTAGACCAGTGACACTTGGCCTTTTTCTATTCATGGCTCCCTTTTCATTGATGATTTTTTTGATGGCTCCCCTCCTCACAATTTACTTTAACAAAATCTTATTTTACAATTCCTGGAACAAATAAACAGTGACATTTCTCCATATAAACTTCAAAACTGCTAGTTTTAAAAACCAAACCAGTTAAATGAATTAAACTTTTATTTAAGTAAAAAAAGTTTTGCATAGAAAGGCATACATAAATTTAAGAAATTATGCAAAATAAAAAAGTTCTGTACATAAATTTTACATAAATGCAAACTAGTAACATAAAAACACTTGAAAATTATTTCTTACATTAGCTTGTTAGAACTAAAATATAAAGGGCAACAGGGTTGTAGCACTATGGCCCTTTTCGTTGAACTTGTGGCTCTTCCAAATCCCAAAATCTTTCTGTGGCCCTCATAAAATTTAACAAGCACCCCCTTGTGGCCATGTGGCCCCTGGTTAAGAAATATTAATCTAGATTATAATTTATAACAATTTATGTTTTCTTTTTCTGACATTTTTAAAGATTTGCATTATCAAAGTAAAATAAAAAAGAAGTGGAGACTGGTTCTTTTCATATGGGTAGCACATCTAAAGAAGGCTGTAGAATGGATTGGTCAAACAACAAAAATCACAAATAAAAAAGAATGACTTCATATATTATAAATTTAAAAACGTAGTTTGAAAGATATTCATAGAATATACAAAAATACTTGTGTATATTATGAGAATATGTATATTTTTAGGTGTCACTCCAAAATTATTTATAGACTTTATATACCCCAAAATCATTTACAATTGTTTTGGCTTACTTCTGATAAAACAAATTCAAGTTGGCTGGTAGTTGATGAAGATGCAAGAAAATTCAAGTTCATGCCTATCTCAATGGGACCTATACTTGTTTCTAGTCAATGCTTTCCAATTTTCCTTTTTACTTTCTTTATTGATGGGTCTGTGTTTATTATCATCCTGGTAAAGATGATCTGTCTCTCAAAATGATTACATTTTGGTTGGGTTCGTCTTTGCATATCACAAGAATGAGACTGCAGTAATATTAATGTATTATGTTGCATTCACCTCAAATCCATGGAAAAATTTCATAAGGATTTGAGAAAATACCTTACCTTAGATTTATTTTGTTTTACTGCATATCAACACCTCAATGGGTTAGTTAATGTCAACAAGATTTTTACAATAAGTTTATATGAGTAGAATATGTATTCTTTGTAAGAAATTAATTTGCAGATCAGGTTTCATTTATGTATTTTTGTAAAGACGGTTTTTGTCAAGAGTCAAATGTATTACTGGTAATATTCTTTTTTAAAATTTAATGCTGGTATTTTTACTATAAAAAATCTATTTTCATACTTTCACAGAGTTTTAACTCTAGTTTTGGGGTTAACTATTTGTCTATAGTTGGGACACTATAAGAGTGGACCTTGGAACAAGAGCAATTAAGAGGTGGTTCCATGCTCCTCAAAACCACCTGGTCAGAGGCCTTGCTGCCAGATGTAGTTTATCGTCATACCCAGGACAACCTTCCCTTATAGTGTATGTGAAGTATCTTGTAAAACTTAAAGCTTTCTTCTCATTCCAATAGATTTATTGCAGTATGGACACTTCCATTATATTTTTGATTTAAAATTCTCATAATCCATTTTAGGGTCAGTGGGTAGCAATATGTACTGCAGCTATAACAGTAATGGGTGCACCTAGGAAAAGAGAGCTGGATTGAGGCTGTCTATCTTCAGGCTAGTTTTGATCAAATTCTCCTTCTCCCAGACTAGTTATTCTATCAAGGCTAAAGATTCTGGTCAAACTTGCTATTTATCCATATCTTTATGAAGAAGAAGAGATTCATTCTTGCCTTTCTAATGACATTAAATATATGATATGAATATTGTATAAATATGACTTTTTTATCACATCAGTGTAGGCATTTTTCAAAATTGTTTGTATAAACAAACCTTGTCCCATTTTATTTTTTATTAGATGAAACATTATCAAACATTGTTAATTTTTTACTAATATTTACTTTCATCTTCATTTTTTATTAGATGAAACATTGTCAGCCATTATTATTAATTTTGGACAAGTATTTACATTCACCTTCACCATTTATTAGATGAAGCATTGTCAGCCATTATTATTAATATTTAACTACTATTTAGTTTAATCTTCATTATTTATTAGGTGATATATTATCAACTATTACAATTAATCTTCCTTTTTTATTAACTGAACCATTTTTAATAATAATGGTTAAATGTGCTACATCTAATAAAAATGAAGATGAAAGTAAATACTAGTTAAATATTAATAATAGTCAACAATGCTTCATTTAATAAAAAATGAAGATGAAAGTAAATATTAAAAAATATTAATAATAATGGTTGATAATTCTTCAACTAATAAAAATGAAGATGAAAGTAAATACTAGTCAAAAATTAATAATAATGGATGACAATCCTTCATCTAATAAAAATAAAAATTCTATAAATCAGGATCTATTTAGTATGTTTTCAGTGCATAGAATTCCTCTTAATCCCAAATCTGGTTTAGCATTATTTGAAGAGTTTATTTATTTGGAATTTGCTCTTAAAATTTTTGAATTTCACAAAATATTTTCATCTCATATTGAATTTAATTTTATGGCAGGTACAAATATAGATTCAAACTGTTAATTCATAAAAATGTGTCATATTTTTCTTTTGAATTTAATGAAAAAGTATAATTTTTCCCCAAAATAGAATTCATAAAATAAAATTTTCAGTCTATTTTATGGTAATAATATAAAGATATTTAAAATTCATTTTTTTAAATGTCCATTTTCTTATCTTTCAGTCTGCCTTTGCGCATGGTAAGCCTATTTCTCTTTTCTTTTCAATTATTTAATTGGCAAACTTGGACATTTATACCTGCAAAAACAGAGTTTCAAAAGGATGTTTTTTCCCTTGACACCATTATTATTTTAACTATCTCTTCTTCTTCTCTTCTAGCTCTAACAGCTCAATGGAGGGAAAAAGATGACTGGTCACATTTAATGTCTCAAAAAACAAACTAGTGACATTCCACCATTGCTGATTGGACCTAGAACTTTTACCAATCGTGATGAACAATGGTCCCTCAAGGAGGGTCCTTACCCTGAATGCCTACTTGAACTTAAACTAAGCCCAGCCCTCAAGTGAAACTTCTGCATATGTTCTATCACTAGAGATGCTGGAAAAAGGGTCAGTCCCTTGTACTGCTCTAGCAAGTACCTGACTCCTTATGCTATCCTCTCCCTTTACAAGCACCAGATCAGGCTAAAAATGGAGTACTGCTCCTATATATGGGCAGGATCTACCAGGTTTTCACTTCCCAATTTTGATATCATCCAAAAGCATCTTCACATCCTTGTGGGTGATGAAATATTTTCCATCCTACAACCCCTTTCTCAGACATGATGTTGCAAGCCTCTCGCTATTCTATTGCCATTTCCGTGGGACAAGTTCAGATGAACTACACTCTAACCTTCATGGATAATACTGCCATTCCATGCACATTGTAGCAAATCACCGTCATTCTCTTCATGTCCCTTTGAAACACTGCCTTGTAGAATTGATTCCCAAGAGGATGCTTTGCTGATCATTGTAATCTTAATCTACAGTTAAATATTATCTTCCATATATATCTGTGTAATCTGTGTGCCTCTTACTCTGTAACCCTCTATCTCAAGTGGCCATTGGGCTTTGTACAGAGTGAACACCATGGTAAAAAGAAAAAAATATGAAAGAAAAACACCACCATCCATCCATCCATCCTTGGCAATGTTTAAGGTTTTACAAAGTGATCAGTAGAATTGTAATAAAACCTAAACCTATGATGAACATGAATTTACACATTTTTTGTTGTCGTTGAGAATTGACAGAAAATATAATAAACATTATTTATTTACTAGATTGTTTATTGGAATGGTTGGCAAAACATCAGCAAATTGTCAATCATTTTAAACTTTATAAAATAGTAAATAATAATGATTGCCTTATAGTTGGTATACAGATTTTAATAATTTAGCAAATGTTTATAAATTTATTAATAAAAAATATTTTCATATTTATTTCTTTACAAATTGGTAAATGATGAATATTTCATTGCATTAGTTTTGTTACAATTATATTAGTTTTTTTAGAATATTGTAAATATAAAATTATTCTTTTAAATAAACAATTTAATAAATGAATACTGTTTAATATTTTTGTTTCCAATTCTCTAGAACCCCAAAAATGTATAAATTCCCTTTCATCATATGTTTAGATTTTATTACAATTATAATCATTACTTTTTAAAACATTGCTGAGGAGTGAAGGTAGTTAACATAATATCAGTGTCAAGGGGAAAACCATTCTTTTGACATACTGTTTTTTTTGCAGGCACAAAGGTAAAGGATTGCCATTTTGTCTAACTGATTAGAAAATTTATATTACTATACTGGCAGAAAAAGGTTTTGTGCAGGTCTGAAGGGTCCATGTTTGCCATTTTATCTTTGTTATTTATGTTAAAATAACCACATAATTTATTGCTGCATTTTGCATTTTATATTTGACAGAATATTTTTCAGGTTTACCATAACATTTTAAATAATAAAGTAGAATTGATGAAATCTCAAGGATTTATGCTCCATTTAACTATAGCCAACTTCTTTTTTTTATTAGGATTTGACCCACGTTACCCAGAAGAAGTACCAGGTAAGTTCATTGTACATGTATCTCTCTACACAAGATTAATAAACCTTTCATTTGATTAAATCAGGCATACACACACACATACACAACGAAGAAAAAACTCAAGTTGATACCAATAAAATCATATAAATTATTTTTTAACTGAATATAAAATAAGAAAAATGAGAAAATCCGAAGTGAATTGCTGATACCTCCTGATGAGTGGACTGAACAATTACAAAAAATTCAGAATTCAGAGTGCTGAACAGAACAATTAAACTGAAAAAATAAAACCATCCTTGATAATGGCTAAAAGTATAGCTGAAAGCGCTCGGAACTAGTTTCTACACATTCTGTGTCCAAAAAGAAAGCTTTTGTGCGAAGACAAGAAAAATTAAATAAAAAGCTTAACCATAGTACCTTGTCTGTCATTTTTAATGAAACATGCATAAATGAAAGATTTCTGCTTAAATACACAATTATATATATATATATATATATATATATATATATATATATATATATATATATATATATATATATATGTGTCTCTGTGTATGTGTGTGGGCATTTATATATGTGTACAGGAATCCCTTGATTAGTGCAGCTAATGTGTACATTGATAACTATAAAACAATCAATTTTCAATTACCATGGTTAAACTGAAGAATGTTTTACCACACTAATCAAGTATTATTAATAAAATGCATTGATAAACAAATTATTTAATAAATTTATAGCTAAGACAAATTAGTTTTGATTGTATGTTATAATTTTGATAGAAAGATGAAATCCAAGCAGAAAACTAACTTTCAGTTATTTAAAGAATTAATCAATCTTTTTTTCAGGTCTTTTTCAAGGTGATATAGAATTGAGCAGCAATCCCTTTGTGAGTAGAGAAACTTTTCAGATTAATCAAAATATATTCATAATGTAACTGCTTTAAATATGAAGGATTTGAGAAAGTCTAAAATTCTATTTTAATTATCAATATATGATAATTGAAGTTTATTATAGTTGATATTTCGATGTTTATGTACATCATCATCAAAAGAGTATTACAATAAAACAGACAAAGCTGACTATAACCTTTTTTTCATGTTTTAAGCCAATATTGATATTCAGAGTGTAATTTCCAAAATTACTTTCAGTTTCTTGAAAACACCCGGGCCACTGATCAAAAGTTACCCAGCCCCAACAAAAGTTGGCTTATGTGCAGTACTAGTCTGTTTACCTCAGCCAAGTCTCTATCTGTAGACAGAGCCCTGACTGAGTCACCCTCTTCCCGATGACAGAGGTCTTGTTTTGTTGCAAATCTGGGACTGATTACAAGGGACTGGTATTTACCAAACTTCTCACAAGGCAGGATGTAGCACAAGGCCAATTTTTATGTGGGACAATTCTGAGTCTGTATGCTCGGGCAAAAATTCCCCATAGACCATGCATATACAGGGTTGGGTTTGCCTACCTTCCCAAATGAGACTCTGCTGGGTTCCTTTTTGCAGGCAAAGAGTTCAACAAGTCAGTCACAAGCCTGGCAGCAAACTGCCTGACTTCAACAGACTTTTGTTGACTTACTTTGAGTTCTTTATTTAAGGCATCTTGCCTAGTTCATTTCTGTTACTGAGATGTATTAGTTACTCCACAACACAAAGTTTGATTAACAAAAAAGAAAGTAAACTAATTTCATTAAAAATTTGGAAAAAGTTTACTTGTTTGTACCTGCAAAAAAACAGTTTTCTCTTGATATCATTATTACTGTCTACTCTCTTGACTTCCTCAGCAATGTTTGTTTCAAAATGCTATGTTTAGAATTTGAATAACAACAAAAATATTACATATGATTTAGTTTTTTTTTTTTTTTTTTTTTTTTTTTAAGCATTTCACCCCAAGCAAGGCGGGGAGCCACTAGGACACAAGGGGTTACAGAAAATTTAGAGCAAGATCAGATAGGAGTGGTAGAAGAAAGGAGGAGGGTAGTGGAAAGATCAAGGCAACTGGAGATGTTGATTGACATTACACTTGAATAGCTGGAGATTATAGCTCTCAGGGAAACTGGAATAGGGAAGGGAGTTCCACAGGCGAGAGGTGCGAGACATGAAGCTATTGGAGTAGAAGAGATAGCTACATTTAGGAATTTTGACAGTGAACGGGTGAGAGCGGGATGCCAGCCTCGTAGGGCACTTGAACTCATGACGTCTGGGAACCAGCAAATGCAGCTCCTCGGAGCAATTTCCATAAAAGTATTTGTAGAACAGACAGAGGGAGGCAACGGCGCATCTGTGAGAAAGTGACTGTAGACGAGATGCCAGAGCAGGGCCAACTACATTGCATATCTGTCTCTGGAGCCTATCAAGAACCCCGAGGCAAACAGAAGGGGCACCAGACCATATATGGCAGCAATACTCCATGCAAGGGTGAATTGTTGCAAATGATGAAAATTATTCAAATTGTGATAAAATTTTAGGTTTTTATATTTAAAAATAAATGTCATAAACCCCAAATAGGTTGAAACTTAAATTTTAAAATGTTAGAAAAAAGCATTTATAACCTCAATATATATAAGTAACCATTGATATATATATATTGCATGTTTATTATTACTTCAGATAATACAATGATGATAAAATATTTTTACCATTTTTTCTGCATGTATTTTCTTTTAAAAACAGAGCAGAAGTGTTGTTGGGGATCTGAAAAAGCGATGGCCAATAAGAAAAATTCCAATTGTGATTCATTCTTATTTTGGTAAGCATTCTATCAAACATAATATTGTTATTTGGCTTCACTTTGCACCAGGAGCAAATGGTTGCTTAAATTGGAGATCAAGTGACAGCAACTATCTTCATTATTCTTGCAGTATCTAAAGCTATTTTTAGTAATGCTATAATCTGGATGATTCCAACTTTTTCCTTAAATTCTATTTCCTTCAGTGTTTTTTTGAACTCTTCAGGTCTGTGTACAGCATTCCAATAATGACTGGTATGACCTTCATGTTCAAATTCTAATACTTTCTCAGAACTCATCATGTTCTTAAATAGCCTTATCAGATCTAGGCCCTCATATAGATTTCGAGCATCACATTCAAATTGTTCAGAAATATCTATACAATAAACAGTATAGAACTATTAGGTTGGTGCAAAAATAATGACGTAATAATGTCGGTTTTTGACGTTATACGTCAAAAAACGACATTATTACGTCATTATTTTTGCACCAACCTAATATTTTCTCAGAGCAATGGTTAAAAATGGCTCCAAGCAAATGAACCCTGTAGGTCTTAGCAAGGATTATTCTTTATCAAATCTTGTGGATTGGTGCTATAGAATCATAAACAAAGAGATTTACCAAATAACAGAAACTACATCATTTGACAACCTTCAACAACAACAACAACAACATCTAAAATGGTTAACACATGTAACTCAAATAGAAAATAATGATATAATCAAAATGTTGATTTTCCACATTACTTGAAACAAAAGGTTAGGAAGGAAACTTCTATGAATACTAGAGAGAGCAATAACAGTTAGTGGACTTGAAAAAAAACCTATTTTCCTGAAAAACTGTTTTGGGAGAAACTGTTCAGTGAACAAATTCTGAATGTTGCAATATAAGAAAAATGGTTAATCTCACCATTTCCATTACCATTTGAAAAGGACGTGATACTTTTTTATTTTAATCAAGTTCATCCCAAACAAGGCAGTAAAGCCACTAAGACACAAGGGGTGTGGAACAATTAGAAGCAGAAACATTAATCAGGAGGACAGTAGATAGCAATTGACATTGAATTTTAATTTTTGAAGATTAAAGTTAACTGGAAAGCATGGAGGTGGATTAATTTTTATTTTTATTAAGTAATAAACTGATTCTCCAGAGAATTATTACATATAAGAGATACTTGGGTAGACATAGATGGAATTTTGAAAAATCCTCTCTGGCACTTTTCTCTTGTGGAACCCTCTTCTGGCTTCTTGCATTGCATTAAAGTTTGAAAGCATGGGGCCAGAAGAGAGTTCCACAAGTGAGAAAAGAAACTGTTAGCATAGAACTTAGGGTTATACCTAGCCAATTCAACTGTAAATTGATAAGACCCTATTGTCAATAGTACTGTGCTTAATATGTATGTATGTATGTGTGTGTGTGTAAAATTCCAGATATAACTAAAACTATATCTGTAAAAGAACAATATGAATAAAAGTTAAAGGAAATTCTGTCAATGTTTTTTTTTAATTGATTTCACCCCAGGGGTTATTTGATATGGAAGAATTACAAACAGAAACATTACTAATGAATGGGAACAGAAAGAGTTAATCAGGAGGAGAGTAGATAGCGATTGAAATTTCATTTAAATTTTTGAAGATTAAAGTTGACTGGAAAGCATGGAGGCAGAAGAGAGTTCCACAAACGAGAAGTGTGAGAAAAGAAACTGTTAGCATAGAATTTATGGTTGCATCTATCCAGCTCAACTGTAAATTGATGAGATTTTGATACCATTCTTGTGTTGGGCTTAAATTCAAAAAGTCTAGGTACCATAGTGAAGAGCAATATTTATTCTGATATATACACAGAAATGTGACACAAGGCCAAAGGGGGGATTGGGGGAAAGGACGGTCTTCTTCTGTCTTAATGATAACTTAGCTAGCTACAAACACTGATCCAATCATACAAACACTATTCCTTGCACCAAACATTCTTATGTACCACAGCGAAGAGCTCATCCGTACAATTACCATGAAAGTATTTATAGAAAAGGCAGAGGGAGGTACCTTTGCAGTAATGGGAAATTTACTGAAGCTGAGATGCCAGGTCAGGACCATTAATAAATCATTCTAGCCAAGCCACTGAAAACTGAAGGAATTAAAGGAAAAAAAGGAATATTCTCATGAGTAATGCCATCTTTTGTAAAGTCAATAATTGTCATCAAGCATAGCTGGATAAGTTAGCCACACAACTAAATATCTGTTTTCCTTTTATATAAACAACTTTCTTGTACACAAGCTTATCTGTCTTTTTTCCGACTGGACAATTTTAAAACATAAATATTGTAAGTAACACCCAAAATATATTTATAGTTTAGTAACAAGCAAGAAGGGTTTAGTACCAAACTCAAGTAATTAAACAGTAAAATATCTACCATATTTCTTATATATGTATCTTTATGAATAAAGACAAATGGAAAAAACTTTTCTTTAGCAACATGTTTTGTCTCCTGATGGACTTTATCAAGACAAATGTAAGGATTTTATTTTGCAACCAGTATTTTTAGGCAGAAGTAAAAAATATTGTTAGGTTTTCAACATTTTGAATTTAAGACCATTCAAAAATATTCTTAAGGCTAACTGTGAAAGTCAAGGTAAACTATGAAGGATGCTAAGTGATGCCATTTACTGCCAAATAAATGAAAGTGAGTAAAAATTGTTATTGTTGTTGCTGAATATTTTCTTTTCTTATTTGTATATTTATTTATTTATTCATATACTTATTTTTTATATTAATGCAATTATTATTTATATTTTATTTTAATTTGATGAATTATTTATGTAATTATTCATTGTAAAATAATAGAAGATTTTAATGTAACTGTTTTTCATTTAATTTTTTTAAAGATTTTTTATGGTCATATATGTTGGCAAATCTGGTGTGTAAGTTAACATTTTGGAAAGACTGAATAGCAGCAATCTCAAGAACTTTCCATCTAAGTAAATCCATATTACTATTCTGAAATCTGTGTGTATGTGCCATCATAGCCAAATAGAAAATTCCAGGGATGAAGTCTTTTTTACATGCATAACCAAAAAACAGCATGTAACAACATCAACTATGTGAGGTTGATCTCAAGCATTTTGAGATGACCAGAGGTTACGAATGTGTAAGACATACTATTTCTATTGAAATGAAGAAATTTCTACAAAATGGAGTGAGAACATTCACCTATCATGATGGATTGGTCTTCTCTCAAGGGGGCTCTTTGCCTTGAATGTCTGTTGGGACCCAATCTCACTCCAAACTTCAAATCTAATACAATCTATTGTTAAAGATGCTGCAAAAATAGTCAGTTCCTTGTACCAGTTCAGTAAGTCTCTGACTCTTCCTGCTATACTCTTTTCTTTACAAAAGCCAGATCAAACCGAAGTATTGCTGCCATATCTGAGCTGGAGTTGCCAAATCCTCACTTGCCTGTCTTGATTTAATTAAAAAAGTGTCTACGCAGCCTTGTGCGTGATGAATTATTTTCCACAACACAACACCTTTCCCACTGAGAAAACATTGCAAGCCTCTCACTACTCTATCTCTATTTTCATTGCAAGTGTCCTAACACACTACATTCCTTGGTTCCACCAGCTCTGCCCTTTGCAGCTGGGACCTGTGATGCCACATACATAAACATGAATCATCCTCATTCCCTTTGTATTCCAATAGTAAGAAGTAAGTAAACTTCTTCTCAAGGTCTACTGCTTTGTAGAATGGACTCTTGGCAGGATGTTTTCCCAATCACTACATTCTTAACCTCTTCTAGGGTTAACCTTTATCTTTCATACATAACCTCATTCTTGTATTTTCTTGTGGTGTTGTATGAACACACTAACACACTACCTTGAGTGGATTTTGGGTTTTTTATTGAGTAAACATTGGCGGTTTGTTATGAAGTATAAAAATGTTTTTGTGAAAGAGTGAATAAAGTTAAATTTGACCTCCAAAGGTCATTGGCCTTCATAATTTGTATTGCATTTCAACAATTACATTCTTGGAGATAAATTGGTATGCTAACTTGAGTAGAAAAAGATAAAAGGGCTGACCTTCAAGCCCATTGCAGTCCAGAGGTCAAATTTGGATTACATTAGCTTTTTTTTTTTTTTTTTTTTTTTTTTGTCAAATGGAAAAATTTAAAAGGCTAAAATTTTGATATTTTCTGTTTTGCTTGTAAAATGTGCAATCCTGGCAATCATTTACAAATTAAAATTCTCAGTTTTTTCTTGTGCGTGTATTTGAAATTATATTTTTTCTGGGCAATGTTTGGTTTTCCTCCTAGTATACAGCCTGTCTGAAATTATTATGTAAATCTAATAAACCTCAATAACTCAAAAATTTTGGAACCAATATTTTTCAATTTAAATTAGTCCAATTCCACCCTTAGTAAAATATTTAATTAAATTTTCTGCCATTTTAATGGTTAGTTTTTGAGACATTTGGAATTTATGAAAATGGACTGACTGAAGTTAGCATGCAGATTATACTAATATTAGCTTAAAACTTCTGAAATGTAAATTATTTTTTCTTTTTGTTCATAATATATGTTGAAAGATGGGGAAAGGGAACAATCTAACAACTGCTGAAAAACAGAAAATAGCAAAGTTATCGAGGGAATACCCACATTGGAGATATCAAAGGAGCTTTGCAGAGATTATCGAACAATAAAGAAGGCTATTAAAAATATAACTAAGTTGAGAATTCGAAGCAAAGTAAAAGGATTTAAGAACTTGCTTTCTTGAGATGCACGTAAGTTAAAGTAAGTTATAGTAAAACAACCACTTTTGACCAATGCTCAGATCTTTCAAAAGACTGAAATTGAGAGAGTCAAGGACAAAATGTGTAGAATACTTTGTGAATTGGGATTTGTAAAAAATCTCCTAGGCAACCTCCTCTCACTAAAGCAAATATTTTAAAGCATAAAAACTGTGCCAAGAAAATTGACTTTTCTAAAGTAATTTTCATAGATAAATCTCAAGTGATAAGTGATGGACAAGATGGATGAGCCAAAGGATGGATTTTATCTAATTCAGACATGTCCGTGACTAAAAGAAGGCAACAAGGAGGTGGCAGTGTTATGATATAGGCTGGAATTGTTGACCAAATCATTATTGGACCATTCAAAGTCAATGAAGGAG